>CAKAJE020001996.1:0-359231 GCA_916610135.2 Macropis europaea
CGACTTGTGCTAAGCGGCATCTCAAAGCGCATGAAATGGCGAGTAAAATGCACTATTAAACTTCTAGGGTAGGGCAAACAGAGACCCGATTAGATCATTTTATATTACGGTTAATATAAGAATTCAGCGTAATTCTGTGACATTTGTTCAACTTACGTAGCTCCTATTTCAGATAGCGTACTGAGCTAGGCGGCAACTTAAAGCGCGTGGAATGGTGAGTAAAATGCACTATTAAACTTCTAGGGTAGGGCAATCAGAGACCCGATTAGATCATTTTATATTACTGTTAACATAAGAATTCAGCGAAATTCTATCACATTTGTTCAATTTACGTCGCTCCTATTTCAGATAGCGTACTGGGCTAGGCGGCATCTCAAAGCGCATGGAATGGCGAGTGAAATGCACTATTAAACTTGTAGGGTAGGGCGAACAGACACCCGAATAGATCATTTTATATTACGGTTAATATAAGAATTCAGCGTAATTCTATCACATTTGTTCAACTAACGTCGCTCCTATTTCAGATAGCGTACTGGGCTAGGCGGTATCTTAAAGCGCGTGGAATGGCGAGTAAAATGCACTATTAAACTTCTAGGATAAGGCAAACGGAGACCCGATTAGACCATTTTATATTACGGTTAATATAAGAATTCAGCGTTATTCTATCACATTTGTTCAACTTACGTCGCTCCTATTTCAGAAAGCGTACTCGGATAGGCGGCATCTTAAAGCGCGTGGAATGGCGAGTAAAATGCACTATTAAACTTGTCGGGTAATGCAAACAGAGACCCGATTAGATCATTTTATATTACGGTTAATATAAGATTTCAGGGAAATTCTATCACATTTGTTCAATTTACGTCGCTCCTATTTCAGATAGCTATTGGGCTAAGCGGCATCTCAAAGCGCATGAAATGACGAGAGAAATGCACTATTAAACTTCTTGGGTAGGGCGAACAGAGACCCGATTACATCATTTTATATTATGGTTAATATAAGAATTCAGCGAAATTCTATCACATTAGTTCAATTTGCGTCGCTCCTATTTCAGCTAGCGTATTGGGCTAAGCGGCATCTCAAAGCGCATGAAATGACGAGTGAAATGCACTGTTAAACTTCTAGGGTAGGGCGAACAAAGACCCGATTAGATCATTTTACATTAAGGTTAAAATAAGAATTCAGCGAAATTCTGTCACTTTTGTTCAACTTACGTCGCTCCTATTTCAGATAGCGTACTGGGCTAGGCGGCATCTCAAAGCGCATGAAATGGCGAGTAAAATGCACTATTAAACTTCTAGGGTAAGGCAAACAGAGGCCCGATTAGATCATTTTATATTACGGTTAATATAAGAATTCAGCGTAATTCTGTCACATTTGTTCAAGTTACGTAGCTCCTATTTCAGATAGCGTACTGGGCTAGGCGGCAACTTAAACCGCGTGGAATGGCGAGTAAAATGCACTATTAAACTTCTATGATAGGGCAATCAGAGACCCGATTAGTTCATTTTATATTTTGGTTAATATAAGAATCCAGCGAAATTCTATCACATTTGTTCAATTTACGTCGCTCCTATTTCAGATAGCGTATTGGGCTAAGCGGCATCTCAAAGCGCACGAAAGGGCGAGTAAAATGCACTATTAAACTTCTAGGGTGGGGCAAGCAGAGACCCGATCAGATCATTTCATATTACGGTTAATATAAGAATTCAGCGAAGTTATATCACATTTGTTCAATTTACGTCGCTCCTATTTCAGATAGCTTATTGGGCTAAGCGGCAACTCAGAGCGCATGAAATGACGAGTGAAATGCACTGTTAAACTTCTAGGGTAGGGCGAACAAAGACCCGATTAGATCATTTTACATTAAGGTTAAAATAAGAATTCAGCGAAATTCTATCACTTTTGTTCAATTTACGTCGCTCCTATTTCAGATAGCGTATTGGGCTAAGCGGCATCTCAAAGCGCAAGAAATGGCGAGTAAAATGCACTATTAAACTTCTAGGATAAGGCAAACAGAGACCCGATTAGATCATTTTATATTACGGTTAATATAAGAATTCAGCGTAATTCTGTGACATTTGTTCAACTTACGTAGCTCCTATTTCAGATAGCGTGCTGGGCTAGGCGGCAACTTAAAGCGCGTGGAATGGCGAGTAAAATGCACTGTTAAACTTCTATGATAGGGCAATCAGAGACCCGATGAGATCGTTTTATATTTTGGTTAATATAAGAATTCAGCGAAATTCTATCACATTTGTTCAATTTACGTCGCTCCTATTTCAGATAGCTTCTTGGGCTAAGCGGCATCGCAAAGCGCATGAATTGACGAGTAAAATGCACTATTAAACTTCTTGGGTAGGGCGAACAGAGACCCGATTACATCATTTTATATTATGGTTAATTTAAGAATTCAGCAAAATTCTATCACATTTGTTCAATTTACGTCGCTCCTATTTCAGAAAGCGTACTCGGATAGGCGACATCTTAAAGCGCGTGGAATGGCGAGTAAAATGCACTATTAAACTTCTCGGGTAATGCAAACAGAGACCCGATTAGATCATTTTATATTACGGTTAATATAAGATTTCAGGGAACTTCTATCACATTTGTTCAATTTACGTCGCTCCTATTTCAGACAGCATATTGGGCTAAGCGGCATCTCAAAGCGCATGGAATGGCGAGTGAAATGCACTATTAAACTTCTTGGGTAGGGCGAACAGAGACCCGATTACATCATTTTATATTATGGTTAATATAAGAATTCAGCGAAATTCTATCACATTAGTTCAATTTGCGTCGCTCCTATTTCAGCTAGCGTATTGGGCTAAGCGGCATCTCAAAGCGCATGAAATGACCAGTGAAATGCACTGTTAAACTTCTAGGGTAGGGCGAACAAAGACCCGATTAGATCATTTTACATTAAGGTTAAAATAAGAATTCAGCGAAATTCTGTCACTTTTGTTCAACTTACGTCGCTCCTATTTCAGATAGCGTACTGGGCTAGGCGGCATCTCAAAGCGCATGAAATGGCGAGTAAAATGCACTATTAAACTTCTAGGGTAAGGCAAACAGAGACCCGATTAGATCATTTTATATTACGGTTAATATAAGAATTCAGCGTAATTCTGTCACATTTGTTGAACTTACGTAGCTCCTATTTCAGATAGCGTGCTGGGCTAGGCGGCAACTTAAAGCGCGTGGAATGGCGAGTAAAATGCACTGTTAAACTTCTATGATAGGGCAATCAGAGACCCGATAAGATCGTTTTATATTTTGGTTAATATAAGAATTCAGCGAAATTCTATCACATTTGTTCAATTTACGTCGCTCCTATTTCAGATAGCTTCTTGGGCTAAGCGGCATCGCAAAGCGCATGAATTGACGAGTAAAATGCACTATTAAACTTCTTGGCTAGGGCGAACAGGGACCCGATTACATCATTTTATATTATGGTTAATTTAAGAATTCAGCAAAATTCTATCACATTTGTTCAATTTACGTCGCTCCTATTTCAGATAGCGACTTGTGCTAAGCGGCATCTCAAAGCGCAAGAAATGGCGAGTAAAATGCACTATTAAACTTCTAGGGTAGGGCAAACAGAGACCCGATTAGATCATTTTATATTACGGTTAATATAAGAATTCAGCGTAATTCTGTGACATTTGTTCAACTTACGTAGCTCCTATTTCAGATAGCGTACTGAGCTAGGCGGCAACTTAAAGCGCGTGGAATGGTGAGTAAAATGCACTATTAAACTTCTAGGGTAGGGCAATCAGAGACCCGATTAGATCATTTTATATTACTGTTAACATAAGAATTCAGCGAAATTCTATCACATTTGTTCAATTTACGTCGCTCCTATTTCAGATAGCGTATTGGGCTAAGCGGCATCTCAAAACGCATGGAATGGCGAGTGAAATGCACTATTAAACTTCTAGGGTAGGGCGAACAGACACCCGAATAGATCATTTTATATCACGGTTAATATAAGAATTCAGCGTAATTCTATCACACTTGTTCAACTAACGTCTCTCCTATTTCAGATAGCGTACTGGGCTAGGCGGCATCTTAAAACGCGTGGAAGGGCGAGTAAAATGCACTTCTAAACTTCTATGATAGGGCAATGAGAGTTCCGAATAGATCATTTTATATTTTGTTTACTATAACATTTCAGGGAAATTCTATCACATTTGTTCAATTTACGTCGCTCCTATTTCAGATAGCGTATTGGGCTAAGCGGCATCTCAAAGCGCAAGAAATGGCGAGTAAAATGCACTATTAAGCTTCTAGGGTTGGGCACATAGAGACCCGATTAGATCATTTTATATTATGGTTAATTTAAGAATTCAGCGAAATCCTATCACATTTGTTCATTTTACGTCGCTCCTATTTCAGATAGCGTATTGGGCTAAGCGGCATCTCAAAGCGCATGGAATGACGAGTAAAATGCACTGATAAACTTCTAGGATAAGGCAAACGGAGACCCGATTAGACCATTTTATATTACGGTTAATATAAGAATTCAGCGTTATTCTATCACATTTGTTCAACTTACGTCGCTCCTATTTCAGATAGCGTACTCGGATAGGCGGCATCTTAAAGCGCGTGGAATGGCGAGTAAAATGCACTATTATACTTCGAGGGTAATGCAAACAGAGACCCGATTAGATCATTTTATATTACTGTTAATATAAGATTTCAGGGAAATTCTATCACATTTGTTCAATTTACGTCGCTCCTATTTCAGATAGCTATTGGGCTACGCGGCATCTCAAAGCGCATGAAATGACGAGAGAAATGCACGATTAAACTTCTTGGGTAGGGCGAACAGAGACCCGATTACATCATTTTATATTATGGTTAATATAAGAATTCAGCGAAATTCTATCACATTTGTTCAATTTGCGTCGCTCCTATTTCAGATAGCGTATTGGGCTATGCGGCATCTCAAAGCGCATGAAATGACGAGTAAAATGCTCTATTAAACTTCTAGGGTAGGGCAAACAGAGACCCGATTAGGTCATTTCATATTATGGTTAATTTAAGAATTCAGCGAAATTCTATCACATTTGTTCAAGTTACATCGCTCCTATTTCAGATAGCTTATTGGGCTAAGCGGCAACTCAGAGCGCATGAAATGACGAGTGAAATGCACTGTTAAACTTCTAGGATAGGGCGAACAAAGACCCGATTAGATCATTTTACATTAAGGTTAAAATAAGAATTCAGCGAAATTCTATCACTTTTGTTCAATTTACGTCGCTCCTATTTCAGATAGCGTATTGGGCTAAGCGGCATCTCAAAGTGCTTGAAATGACGAATAAAATGCACTATTAAGCTTGTACGCTAGGGCGAACAGAGACCCGATTAGATCATTTAACATTATGGTAAATAAAAGAATTCAGCGAAATTCTATCACATTTCTTCAATTTACGTCGCTCCTATTTCAGATAGCGTACTGGGCTATGCGGCATCTCAAAGCGCATGAAATGACGAGTAAAATGCTCTATTAAACTTCTAGGGTAGGGCAAACAGAGACCCGATTAGGTCATTTCATATTATGGTTAATTTAAGAATTCAGCGAAATTCTATCACATTTGTTCAAGTTACATCGCTCCTATTTCCGATAGCTTATTGGGCTAAGCGGCATCTCAAAGCGCATGAAATGGCGAGTAAAATGCACTATTAAACTTCTAGGATAAGGCAAACAGAGACCCGATTAGATCATTTTATATTACGGTTAATATAAGAATGCAGCGTAATTCTGTCACATTTGTTCAAGTTACGTAGCTCCTATTTCAGATAGCGTACTGGGCTAGGCGGCAACTTAAACCGCGTGGAATGACGAGTAAAATGCACTATTAAACTTCTATGATAGGGCAATCAGAGACCCGATTAGTTCATTTTATATTTTGGCTAATATAAGAATCCAGCGAAATTCTATCACATTTGTTCAATTTACGTCGCTCCTATTTCAGATAGCGTATTGGGCTAAGCGGCATCTCAAAGCGCACGAAAGGGCGAGTAAAATGCACTATTAAACTTCTAGGGTGGGGCAATCAGAGACCCCAGTAGATCATTTTATATTACGGTTAATATAAGAAATCAGCGTAATTCTGTCACATTCGTTCAACTTACGTAGCTCCTATTTCAGATAGCGTACTGGGCTAGGCGGCATCTTAAAGCGCGTGGAATGGCGAGCAAAATGCACTCTTAAACTTCTATGATAGGGCAATCAGAGACCCGATTAGATCATTTTATATTTTGGTTAATATAAGAATTCAGCGAAATTCTATCACATTTGTTCAATTTACGTCGCTCCTATTTCAGATAGCGTATTGGGCTAAGCGGCATCTCAAAGCGCAAGATATGGCGAGTAAAATGCACTATTAAACTTCTAGGGTAGGGCAAACAGAGACCCCATTAGATCATTTTATATTATGGTTAATTTAAGAATTCAGCGAAATTCTATCACATTTGTTCAATTTACGTTGCTCCTATTTCAGATAGCGTATTGGGCTAAGCGGCATCTCAAAGCGCATGAAATGCCGAGTAAAATGCACTATTAAACTTCTATGGTAATGCAAACAGAGACCCGATTAGATCATTTTATATTACGGTTAATATAAGAATTCAGCGTAATTCTATCACATTTGTTCAACATACGTCGCTCCTATTTCAGATAGTGTACTGGGCTAGGCGGCATCTTAAAGCGCGTGGAAGGGCGAGTAAAATGCACTACTAAACTTATATGATAGGGCAATCAGAGTCCCGTTTAGATCATTTTATATTTTGTTTAATATAAGATTTCAGGGAAATTCTATCACATTTGTTCAATTTACGTCGCTCCTATTTCAGATAGCTATTGGGCTAAGAGGCATCTCAAAGAGCATGAAATGACGAGAGAAATGCACTATTAAACTTCTTGGGTAGGGCGAACAGAGACCACATTAGATCATTTTATATTATGGTTAATTTAAGAATTCAGCAAATTCTATCACATTTGTTCAATTTACATCGCTCCTATTTCAGATAGCGACTTGTGCTAAGCGGCATCTCAAAGCGCAAGAAATGGCGAGTAAAATGCACTATTAAACTTCTAGGGTAGGGCAAACAGAGACCACATTAGATCATTTTATATTATGGTTAATTTAAGAATTCAGCGAAATTCTCTCAGATTTGTTCAATTTACGTCGCTGATATTTCAGATAGCGTATTGGGCTAAGCGGCATCTCAAAGAGCAAGAAATGGCGAGTAAAATGCACTATTAAACTTCTAGGGTAGGGCAAACAGAGACCCGATTAGGTCATTTCATATTATGGTTAATTTAAGAATTCAGAAAAATTCTATCACATTTGTTCAATTTACGTCGCTCCTATTTCAGATAGCGTACTCGGATAGGCGGCGTCTTAAAGCGCGAGGAATGGCGAGTCAAATGCACTATTAAACTACTATGATAGGGCAATCAGAGACCCGATTAGATCATTTTATATTATGGTTAATTTAAGAATTCAGCAAAATTCTATCACATTTGTTCAATTTACGTCGTTCCTATTTCAGATAGCATACTGGGCTAGGCGGCAACTTACAGCGCGCGGAATGGCGAGTAAAATGCACTATTAAACTTCTATGATAGGGCACTCAGAGACCTGATTAGATCATTTTATATTATGGTTAATTTAAGAATTCAGCGAAATTCTATCACATTTGTTCAATTTACATCGCTCCTATTTCAGATAGCGTATTGGGCTAAGCGGCATCTCAATGCGCATGAAATGGCCAGTAAAATGCACTATTAAACTTCTAGGATAAGGCAAACGGAGACCAGATTAGACCATTTCATATTACGGTTAATATAAGAATTCAGCCTGATTCTATCGCATTTGTTCAACTTACGTCGCTCCTATTTCAGATAGCGTACTGGGCTAGGCGGCACCTTAAAGCGCGTGGAATGGCGAGCAAAATGCACTCTTAGTCTTCTATGATAGGGCAATCAGAGTCCCGATTAGATCATTTTATATTACGGTTAATATAAGAATTCAGCGTAATTCTATCACATTTGTTCAACATACGTCGCTCCTATTTCAGATAGTGTACTGGGCTAGGCGGCATCTTAAAGCGCGTGGAAGGGCGAGTAAAATGCACTACTAAACTTCTATGATAGGGCAATCAGAGTCACGTTTAGATCATTTTATATTATGGTTAATTTAAGAATTCAGCGAAATTCTATCACATTTGTTCAATTTACATCGCTCCTATTTCAGATAGCGTACTGGGCTAGGCGGCATCTTAAAGCGCGTGGAATGGCGAGCAAAATGCACGCTTAATCTTCTATGACAGGGCAATCAGAGACCCGATTAGATCATTTTATATTTTGGTTAATATAAGAATTCAGCGAAATTCTATCACATTTGTTCAATTTACGTCGCTCCTATTTCAGATAGCGTATTGGGCTAAGCGGCATCTCAAAGCGCAAGAAATGGCGAGTAAAATGCACTATTAAACTTCTAGGGTAGGGCAAACAGAGACCCCATTAGATCATTTTATATTATGGTTAATTTAAGAATTCAGCGAAATTCTATCACATTTGTTCAATTTACGTTGCTCATATTTCAGATAGCGTACTGGGCTAGGCGGCATCTTAAAGCGCGTGCAATGACGAGTAAAATGCACTATTAAACTTCTATGATAGGGCAATCAGAGACCCGATTAGATCATCTTATATTTTGGTTAATATAAGCATTCAGCGAAATTCTATCACATTTGTTCAATTTACGTCGTTCCTATTTCAGATAGCGTACTGGGCTAGGCGGCATCTTAAAGCGCTTGTAATGGCGAGTAAAATGAACTATTAAACTTCTATGATAGGGCAATCAGAGACCCGATTAGATCATTTTATATTTTGGTTAATATAAGAATTCAGCGAAATTCTATCACATTTGTTCAATTTACGTCGCTCCAATTTCAGATAGCTTATTGGGCTAAGCGGCATCGCAAAGCGCATGAATTGACGAGTGAAATGCACTATTAAACTTCTTGGGTAGGGCGAACAAAGACCCGATTAGATCATTTTACATTAAGGTTAATATAAGAATTCAGCAAAATTCTATCACATTTGTTCAATTTACATCGCTCCTATTTCAGATAGCGACTTGTGCTAAGCGGCATCTCAAAGCGCAAGAAATGGCGAGTAAAATGCACTATTAAACTTCTAGGGTAGGGCAAACAGAGACCCGATTAGGTCATTTCATATTATGGTTAATTTAAGAATTCAGAAAAATTCTATCACATTTGTTCAATTTACGTCGCTCCTATTTCAGATAGCGTACTCGGATAGGCGGCATCTTAAAGCGCGAGGAATGGCGAGTAAAATGCACTATTAAACTACTATGATAGGGCAATCAGAGACCCGATTAGATCATTTTATATTATGGTTAATTTAAGAATTCAGCAAAATTCTATCACATTTGTTCAATTTACGTCGTTCCTATTTCAGATAGCATACTGGGCTAGGCGGCAACTTAAAGCGCGCGGAATGGCGAGTAAAATGAACTATTAAACTTCTATGATAGGGCACTCAGAGACCTGATTAGATCATTTTATATTATGGTTAATTTAAGAATTCAGCGAAATTCTATCACATTTGTTCAATTTACATCGCTCCTATTTCAGATAGCGTATTGGGCTAAGCGGCATCTCAATGCGCATGAAATGGCCAGTAAAATGCACTATTAAACTTCTAGGATAAGGCAAACGGAGACCCGATTAGACCATTTCATATTACGGTTAATATAAGAATTCAGCGTGATTCTATCGCATTTGTTCAACTTACGTCGCTCCTATTTCAGATAGCGTACTGGGCTAGGCGGCATCTTAAAGCGCGTGGAATGGCGAGCAAAATGCACTCTTAGTCTTCTATGATAGGGCAATCAGAGTCCCGATTAGATCATTTTATGTTACGGTTAATATAAGAATTCAGCGTAATTCTATCACATTTGTTCAACATACGTCGCTCCTATTTCAGATAGTGTACTGGGCTAGGCGGCAACTTAAAGCGCGTGGAAGGGCGAGTAAAATGCACTACTAAACTTCTATGATAGGGCAATCAGAGTCCCGTTTAGATCATTTTATATTATGGTTAATTTAAGAATTCAGCGAAATTCTATCACATTTGTTCAATTTACATCGCTCCTATTTCAGATAGCGTACTGGGCTAGGCGGCATCTTAAAGCGCGTGGAATGGCGAGCAAAATGCACTCTTAATCTTCTATGATAGGGCAATCAGAGACCCGATTAGATCATTTTATATTTTGGTTAATATAAGAATTCAGCGAAATTCTATCACATTTGTTCAATTTACGTCGCTCCTATTTCAGAAAGCGTACTCGGATAGGCGGCATCTTAAAGCGCGTGGAATGGCGAGTAAAATGCACTATTAAACTTCTCGGGTAATGCAAACAGAGACCCGATTAGATCATTTTATATTACGGTTAATATAAGATTTCAGGGAAATTCTATCACATTTGTTCAATTTACGTCGCTCCTATTTCAGATAGCTATTGGGCTAAGCGGCATCTCAAAGCGCATGAAATGACGAGAGAAATGCACTATTAAACTTCTTGGGTAGGGCGAACAGAGACCCGATTACATCATTTTATATTATGGTTAATATAAGAATTCAGCGAAATTCTATCACATTTGTTCAATTTACGTCGCTCCTATTTCAGATAGCTTATTGGGCTTAGCGGCAACTCAGAGCGCATGAAATGTCGAGTGAAATGCACTGTTAAACTTCTAGGGTAGGGCGAACAAAGACCCGATTAGATCATTTTACATTAAGGTTAAAATAAGAATTCAGCGAAATTCTATCACATTTGTTCAATTTACGTCGCTCCTATTTCAGATAGCGTATTGGGCTAAGCGGCATCTCAAAGCACAAGAAATGTCGAGTAAAATGCACTATTAAACTTCTAGGATAAGGCAAACAGAGACCCGATTAGATCATTTTATATTACGGTTAATATAAGAATTCAGCGTAATTCTGTGACATTTGTTCAACTTACGTAGCTCCTATTTCAGATAGCGTGCTGGGCTAGGCGGCAACTTAAAGCGCGTGGAATGGCGAGTAAAATGCACTGTTAAACTTCTATGATAGGGCAATCAGAGACCCGATAAGATCATTTTATATTTTGGTTAATATAAGAATTCAGCGAAATTCTATCACATTTGTTCAATTTACGTCGCTCCTATTTCAGATAGCTTATTGGGCTAAGCGGCATCGCAAAGCGCATGAACTGACGAGTAAAATGCACTATTAAACTTCTTGGGTAGGGCGAACAGAGACCCGATTACATCATTTTATATTATGGTTAATTTAAGAATTCAGCAAAATTCTATCACATTTGTTCAATTTACGTCGCTCCTATTTCAGATAGCGTACTGGGCTAGGCGGTATCTTAAAGCGCGAGGAATGACGAGTAAAATGCACTATTAAACTTCTATGATAGGGCAATCAGAGACCCGATTAGATCATTTTATATTTTGGTTAATATAAGAATTCAGCGAAATTCTATCACATTTGTTCAATTTACGTCGCTCCTATTTCAGATAGCTTATTGGGCTAAGCGGCATCTCAAAGCGCATGAAGTGGCGAGTAAAATGCACTATTAAACTTCTAGGGTTGGGCGAACAAAGACCCGATTAGATCATTTTACATTAAGGTTAATATAAGAATTCAGCGAAATTCTATCACATTCGTTCAATTTACATCGCTCCTATTTCAGATAGCGACTTGTGCTAAGCGGCATCTCAAAGCGCAAGAAATGGCGAGTAAAATGCACTATTAAACTTCTAGGGTAGGGCAATCAGAGACCCGATTAGATCATTTTATATTACGGTTAACATAAGAATTCAGCGAAATTCTATCACATTTGTTCAATTTACGTCGCTCCTATTTCAGATAGCGTATTGGGCTAAGCGGCATCTCAAAGCGCATGGAATGGCGAGTGAAATGCACTATTAAACTTCTAGGGTAGGGCGAACAGACACCCGATTAGAACATTTTACGTTAAGGTTAATATAAGAATTCAGCGTAATTCTATCACATTTGTTCAATTTACGTCGCTGATATTTCAGATAGCGTATTGGGCTAAGCGGCATCTCAAAGAGCAAGAAATGGCGAGTAAAATGCACTATTAAACTTCTAGGGTAGGGCAAACAGAGACCCGATTAGGTCATTTCATATTATGGTTAATTTAAGAATTCAGAAAAATTCTATCACATTTGTTCAATTTACGTCGCTCCTATTTCAGATAGCGTACTCGGATAGGCGGCGTCTTAAAGCGCGAGGAATGGCGAGTCAAATGCACTATTAAACTACTATGATAGGGCAATCAGAGACCCGATTAGATCATTTTATATTATGGTTAATTTAAGAATTCAGCAAAATTCTATCACATTTGTTCAATTTACGTCGTTCCTATTTCAGATAGCATACTGGGCTAGGCGGCAACTTACAGCGCGCGGAATGGCGAGTAAAATGCACTATTAAACTTCTATGATAGGGCACTCAGAGACCTGATTAGATCATTTTATATTATGGTTAATTTAAGAATTCAGCGAAATTCTATCACATTTGTTCAATTTACATCGCTCCTATTTCAGATAGCGTATTGGGCTAAGCGGCATCTCAATGCGCATGAAATGGCCAGTAAAATGCACTATTAAACTTCTAGGATAAGGCAAACGGAGACCAGATTAGACCATTTCATATTACGGTTAATATAAGAATTCAGCCTGATTCTATCGCATTTGTTCAACTTACGTCGCTCCTATTTCAGATAGCGTACTGGGCTAGGCGGCACCTTAAAGCGCGTGGAATGGCGAGCAAAATGCACTCTTAAACTTCTATGATAGGGCAATCAGAGTCCCGTTTAGATCATTTTATATTACGGTTAATATAAGAATTCAGCGTAATTCTATCACATTTGTTCAACATACGTCGCTCCTATTTCAGATAGTGTACTGGGCTAGGCGGCATCTTAAAGCGCGTGGAAGGGCGAGTAAAATGCACTACTAAACTTCTATGATAGGGCAATCAGAGTCACGTTTAGATCATTTTATATTATGGTTAATTTAAGAATTCAGCGAAATTCTATCACATTTGTTCAATTTACATCGCTCCTATTTCAGATAGCGTACTGGGCTAGGCGGCATCTTAAAGCGCGTGGAATGGCGAGCAAAATGCACGCTTAATCTTCTATGACAGGGCAATCAGAGACCCGATTAGATCATTTTATATTTTGGTTAATATAAGAATTCAGCGAAATTCTATCACATTTGTTCAATTTACGTCGCTCCTATTTCAGATAGCGTATTGGGCTAAGCGGCATCTCAAAGCGCAAGAAATGGCGAGTAAAATGCACTATTAAACTTCTAGGGTAGGGCAAACAGAGACCCCATTAGATCATTTTATATTATGGTTAATTTAAGAATTCAGCGAAATTCTATCACATTTGTTCAATTTACGTTGCTCATATTTCAGATAGCGTACTGGGCGAGGCGGCATCTTAAAGCGCGTGCAATGACGAGTAAAATGCACTATTAAACTTCTATGATAGGGCAATCAGAGACCCGATTAGATCATCTTATATTTTGGTTAATATAAGAATTCAGCGAAATTCTATCACATTTGTTCAATTTACGTCGTTCCTATTTCAGATAGCGTACTGGGCTAGGCGGCATCTTAAAGCGTGTGTAATGGCGAGTAAAATGAACTATTAAACTTCTATGATAGGGCAATCAGAGACCCGATTAGATCATTTTATATTTTGGTTAATATAAGAATTCAGCGAAATTCTATCACATTTGTTCAATTTACGTCGCTCCAATTTCAGATAGCTTATTGGGCTAAGCGGCATCGCAAAGCGCATGAATTGACGAGTGAAATGCACTATTAAACTTCTTGGGTAGGGCGAACAAAGACCCGATTAGATCATTTTACATTAAGGTTAATATAAGAATTCAGCAAAATTCTATCACATTTGTTCAATTTACATCGCTCCTATTTCAGATAGCGACTTGTGCTAAGCGGCATCTCAAAGCGCAAGAAATGGCGAGTAAAATGCACTATTAAACTTCTAGGGTAGGGCAAACAGAGACCCGATTAGGTCATTTCATATTATGGTTAATTTAAGAATTCAGAAAAATTCTATCACATTTGTTCAATTTACGTCGCTCCTATTTCAGATAGCGTACTCGGATAGGCGGCATCTTAAAGCGCGAGGAATGGCGAGTAAAATGCACTATTAAACTTCTATGATAGGGCAATCAGAGACCCGATTAGATCATTTTATATTATGGTTAATTTAAGAATTCAGCAAAATTCTATCACATTTGTTCAATTTACGTCGTTCCTATTTCAGATAGCATACTGGGCTAGGCGGCAACTTAAAGCGCGCGGAATGGCGAGTAAAATGAACTATTAAACTTCTATGATAGGGCACTCAGAGACCTGATTAGATCATTTTATATTATGGTTAATTTAAGAATTCAGCGAAATTCTATCACATTTGTTCAATTTACATCGCTCCTATTTCAGATAGCGTATTGGGCTAAGCGGCATCTCAATGCGCATGAAATGGCCAGTAAAATGCACTATTAAACTTCTAGGATAAGGCAAACGGAGACCCGATTAGACCATTTCATATTACGGTTAATATAAGAATTCAGCGTGATTCTATCGCATTTGTTCAACTTACGTCGCTCCTATTTCAGATAGCGTACTGGGCTAGGCGGCATCTTAAAGCGCGTGGAATGGCGAGCAAAATGCACTCTTAGTCTTCTATGATAGGGCAATCAGAGTCCCGATTAGATCATTTTATGTTACGGTTAATATAAGAATTCAGCGTAATTCTATCACATTTGTTCAACATACGTCGCTCCTATTTCAGATAGTGTACTGGGCTAGGCGGCAACTTAAAGCGCGTGGAAGGGCGAGTAAAATGCACTACTAAACTTCTATGATAGGGCAATCAGAGTCCCGATTAGATCATTTTATATTATGGTTAATTTAAGAATTCAGCGAAATTCTATCACATTTGTTCAATTTACATCGCTCCTATTTCAGATAGCGTACTGGGCTAGGCGGCATCTTAAAGCGCGTGGAATGGCGAGCAAAATGCACGCTTAATCTTCTATGACAGGGCAATCAGAGACCCGATTAGATCATTTTATATTTTGGTTAATATAAGAATTCAGCGAAATTCTATCACATTTGTTCAATTTACGTCGCTCCTATTTCAGAAAGCGTACTCGGATAGGCGGCATCTTAAAGCGCGTGGAATGGCGAGTAAAATGCACTATTAAACTTCTCGGGTAATGCAAACAGAGACCCGATTAGATCATTTTATATTACGGTTAATATAAGATTTCAGGGAAATTCTATCACATTTGTTCAATTTACGTCGCTCCTATTTCAGATAGCTATTGGGCTAAGCGGCATCTCAAAGCGCATGAAATGACGAGAGAAATGCACTATTAAACTTCTTGGGTAGGGCGAACAGAGACCCGATTACATCATTTTATATTATGGTTAATATAAGAATTCAGCGAAATTCTATCACATTTGTTCAATTTACGTCGCTCCTATTTCAGATAGCTTATTGGGCTTAGCGGCAACTCAGAGCGCATGAAATGTCGAGTGAAATGCACTGTTAAACTTCTAGGGTAGGGCGAACAAAGACCCGATTAGATCATTTTACATTAAGGTTAAAATAAGAATTCAGCGAAATTCTATCACTTTTGTTCAATTTACGTCGCTCCTATTTCAGATAGCGTATTGGGCTAAGCGGCATCTCAAAGCACAAGAAATGTCGAGTAAAATGCACTATTAAACTTCTAGGATAAGGCAAACAGAGACCCGATTAGATCATTTTATATTACGGTTAATATAAGAATTCAGCGTAATTCTGTGACATTTGTTCAACTTACGTAGCTCCTATTTCAGATAGCGTGCTGGGCTAGGCGGCAACTTAAAGCGCGTGGAATGGCGAGTAAAATGCACTGTTAAACTTCTATGATAGGGCAATCAGAGACCCGATAAGATCATTTTATATTTTGGTTAATATAAGAATTCAGCGAAATTCTATCACATTTGTTCAATTTACGTCGCTCCTATTTCAGATAGCTTATTGGGCTAAGCGGCATCGCAAAGCGCATGAACTGACGAGTAAAATGCACTATTAAACTTCTTGGGTAGGGCGAACAGAGACCCGATTACATCATTTTATATTATGGTTAATTTAAGAATTCAGCAAAATTCTATCACATTTGTTCAATTTACGTCGCTCCTATTTCAGATAGCGTACTGGGCTAGGCGGTATCTTAAAGCGCGAGGAATGACGAGTAAAATGCACTATTAAACTTCTATGATAGGGCAATCAGAGACCCGATTAGATCATTTTATATTTTGGTTAATATAAGAATTCAGCGAAATTCTATCACATTTGTTCAATTTACGTCGCTCCTATTTCAGATAGCTTATTGGGCTAAGCGGCATCTCAAAGCGCATGAAGTGGCGAGTAAAATGCACTATTAAACTTCTAGGGTTGGGCGAACAAAGACCCGATTAGATCATTTTACATTAAGGTTAATATAAGAATTCAGCGAAATTCTATCACATTCGTTCAATTTACATCGCTCCTATTTCAGATAGCGACTTGTGCTAAGCGGCATCTCAAAGCGCAAGAAATGGCGAGTAAAATGCACTATTAAACTTCTAGGGTAGGGCAATCAGAGACCCGATTAGATCATTTTATATTACGGTTAACATAAGAATTCAGCGAAATTCTATCACATTTGTTCAATTTACGTCGCTCCTATTTCAGATAGCGTATTGGGCTAAGCGGCATCTCAAAGCGCATGGAATGGCGAGTGAAATGCACTATTAAACTTCTAGGGTAGGGCGAACAGACACCCGATTAGAACATTTTACGTTAAGGTTAATATAAGAATTCAGCGTAATTCTATCACATTTGTTCAATTTACGTCCCTGATATTTCAGATAGCGTATTGGGCTAAGCGGCATCTCAAAGCGCATGAAATGGCGAGTGAAATGCACTATTAAACTTCTAGGGTAGGGCGAACAGAGACCCGATTAGATCATTTTATATTATGGTTAATTTAAGAATTCAGCAAAATTCTATCACATTTGTACAATTTACGTCGCTCCTATTTCAGATAGCGTACTGGGCTAGGCGGCATCTCAAAGCCCATGAAATGGCGAGTCAAATGCACTACTAAACTTGTATGATAGGGAAATCAGAGACCCGACTAGATTATTTTATATTTTGGTTAATATAATAATTCAGCGAAATTCTCTCACATTTGTTCAATTTACGTCGCTGATATTTCAGATAGCGTATTGGACTAAGCGGCATCTCAAAGCGCAAGAAATGTCGAGTAAAATGCACTATTAAACTTCTAGGATAAGGCAAACAGAGACCCGATTAGATCATTTTATATTATGGTTAATTTAAGAATTCAGCAAAATTCTATCATATTTGTTCAATTTACGTCGCTCCTATTTCAGATAGCGTACTGGGCTATGCGGCATCTCAAAGCGCAAGAAATGGCGAGTAAAATGCACTATTAAACTTCTAGGGTAGGGCAAACAGAGACCCGATTAGATCATTTTATATTACGGTTAATATAAGAATTCAGCGTAATTCTGTCACATTTGTTCAACTTACGTAGCTCCTATTTCAGATAGCGTACTGGGCTAGGCGGCAACTTAAAGCACGTGGAATGGCGAGTAAAATGCACTATTAAACTTCTATGATAGGCCAATCAGAGACCCGATTAGATCATTTTATATTTTGGTTAATATAAGAATTCAGCGAAATTCTATCACATTTGTTCAATTTACGTCGCTCCTATGTCAGATAGCGTATTGGGCTAAGCGGCATCTCAAAGCGCAGGAAATGGCGAGTAAAATGCACTATTAAACTTCTAGTGTAGGGCAAACAGAGACCCCATTAGATCATTTTATATTATGGTTAGTTTAAGAATTCAGCGAAATTCTCTCACATTTGTTCAATTTACGTCGCTCCTATTTCAGATAGCGTATTGGGCTATGCGGCATCTCAAAGCGCATGGAATGGCGAGTGAAATGCACTATTAAACTTCTAGGGTAGGGCGAACAGACACCCGATTAGAACATTTTACGTTAAGGTTAATATAAGAATTCAGCGTTATTCTATCACATTTGTTCAACTTACTTCGCTCCTATTTCAGATAGCGTACTGGGCTAGGCGGCATCTTAAAGCGCGTGGAAGGGCGAGTAAAATGCACTACTAAACTTATATGATAGGGCAATCAGAGTCCCGTTTAGATCATTTTATATTTTGTTTAATATAAGATTTCAGGGAAATTCTATCACATTTGCTCAATTTACGTCGCTCCTATTTCAGATAGCTATTGGGCTAAGAGGCATCTCAAAGCGCATGAAATGACGAGAGAAATGCACTATTAAACTTCTAGGGTAGGGCAAACAGAGACCCGAATAGATCATTTTATATCACGGTTAATATAAGAATTCAGCGTAATTCTATCACATTTGTTCAACTAACGTCTCTCCTATTTCAGATAGCGTACTGGGCTAGGCGGCATCTTAAAACGCGTGGAAGGGCGAGTAAAATGCACTTCTAAACTTCTATGATAGGGCAATGAGAGTTCCGAATAGATCATTTTATATTTTGTTTACTATAACATTTCAGGGAAATTCTATCACATTTGTTCAATTTACGTCGCTCCTATTTCAGATAGCGTATTGGGCTAAGCGGCATCTCAAAGCGCAAGAAATGGCGTGTAAAATGCACTATTAAGCTTCAAGGGTTGGGCACATAGAGACCCGATTAGATCATTTTATATTATGGTTAATTTAAGAATT
This sequence comes from Macropis europaea, assembly GCA_916610135.2. Classification (NCBI taxonomy): domain Eukaryota; kingdom Metazoa; phylum Arthropoda; class Insecta; order Hymenoptera; family Melittidae; genus Macropis; species Macropis europaea. The sequence continues at coordinate 18,950 of CAKAJE020001996.1, forward strand.
CAGCGAAATCCTATCACATTTGTTCATTTTACGTCGCTCCTATTTCAGATAGCGTATTGGGCTAAGCGGCATCTCAAAGCGCATGGAATGACGAGTAAAATGCACTAATAAACTTCTAGGATAAGGCAAACGGAGACCCGATTAGACCATTTTATATTACGGTTAATATAAGAATTCAGCGTTATTCTATCACATTTGTTCAACTTACGTCGCTCCTATTTCAGATAGCGTACTCGGATAGGCGGCATCTTAAAACGCGTGGAAGGGCGAGTAAAATGCACTTCTAAACTTCTATGATAGGGCAATGAGAGTTCCGAATAGATCATTTTATATTTTGTTTACTATAACATTTCAGGGAAATTCTATCACATTTGTTCAATTTACGTCGCTCCTATTTCAGATAGCGTATTGGGCTAAGCGGCATCTCAAAGCGCTTGAAATGACGAATAAAATGCACTATTAAGCTTGTACGCTAGGGCGAACAGAGACCCGATTAGATCATTTAACATTATGGTAAATAAAAGAATTCAGCGAAATTCTATCACATTTCTTCAATTTACGTCGCTCCTATTTCAGATAGCGTACTGGGCTATGCGGCATCTCAAAGCGCACGAAATGACGAGTAAAATGCTCTATTAAACTTCTAGGGTAGGGCAAACAGAGACCCGATTAGGTCATTTCATATTATGGTTAATTTAAGAATTCAGCGAAATTCTATCACATTTGTTCAAGTTACATCGCTCCTATTTCAGATAGCTTATTGGGCTAAGCGGCATCTCAAAGCGCATGAAATGGCGAGTAAAATGCACTATTAAACTTCTAGGATAAGGCAAACAGAGACCCGATTAGATCATTTTATATTACGGTTAATATAAGAATGCAGCGTAATTCTGTCACATTTGTTCAAGTTACGTAGCTCCTATTTCAGATAGCGTACTGGGCTAGGCGGCAACTTAAACCGCGTGGAATGACGAGTAAAATGCACTATTAAACTTCTATGATAGGGCAATCAGAGACCCGATTAGTTCATTTTATATTTTGGCTAATATAAGAATCCAGCGAAATTCTATCACATTTGTTCAATTTACGTCGCTCCTATTTCAGATAGCGTATTGGGCTAAGCGGCATCTCAAAGCGCACGAAAGGGCGAGTAAAATGCACTATTAAACTTCTAGGGTGGGGCAATCAGAGACCCCATTAGATCATTTTATATTACGGTTAATATAAGAAATCAGCGTAATTCTGTCACATTCGTTCAACTTACGTAGCTCCTATTTCAGATAGCGTACTGGGCTAGGCGGCATCTTAAAGCGTGTGTAATGGCGAGTAAAATGCACTATTAAACTTCTATGATAGGGCAATCAGAGACCCGATTAGATCATTTTATATTTTGGTTAATATAAGAATTCAGCGAAATTCTATCACATTTGTTCAATTTACGTCGCTCCTATTTCAGATAGCGTATTGGGCTAAGCGGCATCTCAAAGCGCAAGATATGGCGAGTAAAATGCACTGTTAAACTTCTAGGGTAGGGCAAACAGAGACCCCATTAGATCATTTTATATTATGGTTAATTTAAGAATTCAGCGAAATTCTATCACATTTGTTCAATTTACGTTGCTCCTATTTCAGATAGCGTTTTGGGCTAAGAGGCATCTCAAAGCGCAAGAAATGGCGAGTAAAATTCACTATTAAACTTCTAGGGTGGGGCAAACAGAGACCAGTTTAGATCACTTTATATTATGGTTAATTTAAGAATTCAGCGAAATTCTATCTCATTTGTACAATTTACGTCGATCCTATTGCAGATAGCGTATTGGGCTAAGCGGCATCTCAAAGCGCATGAAATGGCGAGTAAAATGCACTATTAAACTTCTATGGTAATGCAAACAGAGACCCGATTAGATCATTTTATATTACGGTTAATATAAGAATTCAGCGTAATTCTATCACATTTATTCAACATACGTCGCTCCTATTTCAGATAGTGTACTGGGCTAGGCGGCATCTTAAAGCGCGTGGAATGGCGAGCAAAATGCACTCTTAAACTTCTATGATAGGGCAATCAGAGACCCGATTAGATCATTTTATATTTTGGTTAATATAAGAATTCAGCGAAATTCTATCACATTTGTTCAATTTACGTCGCTCCTATTTCAGATAGCGTATTGGGCTAAGCGGCATCTCAAAGCGCAAGATATGGCGAGTAAAATGCACTATTAAACTTCTAGGGTAGGGCAAACAGAGACCCCATTAGATCATTTTATATTATGGTTAATTTAAGAATTCAGCGAAATTCTATCACATTTGTTCAACTTACGTTGCTCATATTTCAGATAGCGTACTGGGCGAGGCGGCATCTTAAAGCGCATGAAATGCCGAGTAAAATGCACTATTAAACTTCTATGATAGGGCAATCAGAGACCCGATTAGATCATCTTATATTTTGGTTAATATAAGCATTCAGCGAAATTCTATCACATTTGTTCAATTTACGTCGTTCCTATTTCAGATAGCGTACTGGGCTAGGCGGCATCTTAAAGTGTGTGTAATGGCGAGTAAAATGAACTATTAAACTTCTATGATAGGGCAATCAGAGACCCGATTAGATCATTTTATATTTTGGTTAATATAAGAATTCAGCGAAATTCTATCACATTTGTTCAATTTACGTCGCTCCAATTTCAGATAGCTTATTGGGCTAAGCGGCATCGCAAAGCGCATGAATTGACGAGTGAAATGCACTATTAAACTTCTTGGGTAGGGCGAACAAAGACCCGATTAGATCATTTTACATTAAGGTTAATATAAGAATTCAGCAAAATTCTATCACATTTGTTCAATTTACATCGCTCCTATTTCAGATAGCGACTTGTGCTAAGCGGCATCTCAAAGCGCAAGAAATGGCGAGTAAAATGCACTATTAAACTTCTAGGGTTGGGCAAACAGAGACCCGATTAGGTCATTTCATATTATGGTTAATTTAAGAATTCAGAAAAATTCTATCACATTTGTTCAATTTACGTCGCTCCTATTTCAGATAGCGTACTCGGATAGGCGGCATCTTAAAGCGCGAGGAATGGCGAGTAAAATGCACTATTAAACTACTATGATAGGGCAATCAGAGACCCGATTAGATCATTTTATATTATGGTTAATTTAAGAATTCAGCAAAATTCTATCACATTTGTTCAATTTACGTCGTTCCTATTTCAGATAGCATACTGGGCTAGGCGGCAACTTAAAGCGCGCGGAATGGCGAGTAAAATGAACTATTAAACTTCAATGATAGGGCACTCAGAGACCTGATTAGATCATTTTATATTATGGTTAATTTAAGAATTCAGCGAAATTCTATCACATTTGTTCAATTTACATCGCTCCTATTTCAGATAGCGTATTGGGCTAAGCGGCATCTCAATGCGCATGAAATGGCCAGTAAAATGCACTATTAAACTTCTAGGATAAGGCAAACGGAGACCCGATTAGACCATTTCATATTACGGTTAATATAAGAATTCAGCGTGATTCTATCGCATTTGTTCAACTTACGTCGCTCCTATTTCAGATAGCGTACTGGGCTAGGCGGCATCTTAAAGCGCGTGGAATGGCGAGCAAAATGCACTCTTAGTCTTCTATGATAGGGCAATCAGAGTCCCGATTAGATCATTTTATGTTACGGTTAATAAAAGAATTCAGCGTAATTCTATCACATTTGTTCAACATACGTCGCTCCTATTTCAGATAGTGTACTGGGCTAGGCGGCAACTTAAAGCGCGTGGAAGGGCGAGTAAAATGCACTACTAAACTTCTATGATAGGGCAATCAGAGTCCCGTTTAGATCATTTTATATTATGGTTAATTTAAGAATTCAGCGAAATTCTATCACATTTGTTCAATTTACATCGCTCCTATTTCAGATAGCGTACTGGGCTAGGCGGCATCTTAAAGCGCGTGGAATGGCGAGCAAAATGCACGCTTAATCTTCTATGACAGGGCAATCAGAGACCCGATTAGATCATTTTATATTTTGGTTAATATAAGAATTCAGCGAAATTCTATCACATTTGTTCAATTTACGTCGCTCCTATTTCAGAAAGCGTACTCGGATAGGCGGCATCTTAAAGCGCGTGGAATGGCGAGTAAAATGCACTATTAAACTTCTCGGGTAATGCAAACAGAGACCCGATTAGATCATTTTATATTACGGTTAATATAAGATTTCAGGGAAATTCTATCACATTGGTTCAATTTACGTCGCTCCTATTTCAGATAGCTATTGGGCTAAGCGGCATCTCAAAGCGCATGAAATGACGAGAGAAATGCACTATTAAACTTCTTGGGTAGGGCGAACAGAGACCCGATTACATCATTTTATATTATGGTTAATATAAGAATTCAGCGAAATTCTATCACATTTGTTCAATTTGCGTCGCTCCTATTTCAGATAGCGTATTGGGCTAAGCGGCATCTCAAAGCGCATGAAATGACGAATAAAATGCACTATTAAGCTTGTACGCTAGGGCGTACAGAGACCCGATAGGATCATTTAACATTATGGTAAATAAAAGAATTCAGCGAAATTCTGTCACATTTGTTCAATTTACGTCGCTCCTATTTCAGATAGCGTACTGGGCTAGGCGGCATCTCAAAGCGCATGAAATGGCGAGTAAAATGCACTATTAAACTTCTAGGATAAGGCAAACAGAGACCCGATTAGATCATTTTATATTACGGTTAATATAAGAATTCAGCGTAATTCTGTCACATTTGTTCAAGTTACGTAGCTCCTATTTCAGATAGCGTACTGGGCTAGGCGGCAACTTAAACCGCGCGGAAGGGCGAGTAAAATGCACTATTAAACTTCTACGATAGGGCAATCAGACACCCGATTAGTTCATTTTTATATTTTGGTTAATATAAGAATCCAGCGAAATTCTATCACATTTGTTCAATTTACGTCGCTCCTATTTCAGATAGCGTATTGGGCTAAGCGGCATCTCAAAGCGCACGAAAGGGCGAGTAAAATGCACTATTAAACTTCTAGGGTGGGGCAAGCAGAGACCCGATCAGATCATTTTATATTACGGTTAATATAAGAATTCAGCGAAGTTCTATCACATTTGTTCAATTTACGTCGCTCCTATTTCAGATAGCTTATTGGGCTAAGCGGCAACTCAGAGCGCATGAAATGACGAGTGAAATGCACTGTTAAACTTGTAGGGTAGGGCGAACAAAGACCCGATTAGATCATATTACATTAAGGTTAAAATAAGAATTCAGCGAAATTCTATCACTTTTGTTCAATTTACGTCGCTCCTATTTCAGATGGCGTATTGGGCTAAGCGGCATCTCAAAGCGCAAGACATGGCGAGTAAAATGCACTATTAAACTTCTAGGATAAGGCAAACAGAGACCCGATTAGATCATTTTATATTACGGTTAATATAAGAATTCAGCGTAATTCTGTGACATTTGTTCAACTTACGTAGCTCCTATTTCAGATAGCGTGCTGTGCTAGGCGGCAACTTAAAGCGCGTGGAATGCTGAGTAAAATGCACTATTAAACTTCTAGGGTAGGGCAATCAGAGACCCGATTACATCATTTTATATTATGGTTAATTTAAGAATTCAGCAAAATTCTATCACATTTGTTCAATTTACGTCGCTCCTATTTCAGATAGCGTATTGGGCTAAGCGGCATCTCAAAGCGCATGGAATGGCGAGTGAAATGCACTATTAAACTTCTAGGGTAGGGCGAACAGACACCCGAATAGATCATTTTATATTACGGTTAATATAAGAATTCAGCGTAATTCTATCACATTTGTTCAACTAACGTCGCTCCTATTTCAGATAGCGTACTGGGCTAGGCGGTATCTTAAATCGCGTGGAATGGCGAGTAAAATGCACTATTAAACTTCTAGGATAAGGCAAACGGAGACCCGATTAGACCATTTTATATTACGGTTAATATAAGAATTCAGCGTTATTCTATCACATTTGTTCAACTTACGTCGCTCCTATTTCAGAAAGCGTACTCGGATAGGCGGCATCTTAAAGCGCGTGGAATGGCGAGTAAAATGCACTATTAAACTTCTCGGGTAATGCAAACAGAGACCCGATTAGTTCATTTTATATTTTGGTTAATATAAGGATCCAGCGAAATTCTATCACATTTGTTCAATTTACGTGGCTCCTATTTCAGATAGCGTATTGGGCTAAGCGGCATCTCAAAGCGCACGAAAGGGCGAGTAAAATGCACTATTAAACTTCTAGGGTGGGGCAAGCAGAGACCCGATCAGATCATTTTATATTACGGTTAATATAAGAATTCAGCGAAGTTCTATCACATTTGTTCAATTTACGTCGCTCCTATTTCAGATAGCTTATTGGGCTAAGCGGCAACGCAGAGCGCATGAAATGTCGAGTGAAATGCACTGTTAAACTTCTAGGGTAGGGCGAACAAAGACCCGATTAGATCATTTTACATTAAGGTTAAAATAAGAATTCAGCGAAATTCTATCACTTTTGTTCAATTTACGTCGCTCCTATTTCAGATAGCGTATTGGGCTAAGCGGCATCTCAAAGCGCAAGAAATGGCGAGTAAAATGCACTATTAAACTTCTAGGATAAGGCAAACAGAGACCCGATTAGATCATTTTATATTACGGTTAATATAAGAATTCAGCGTAATTCTGTGACATTTGTTCAACTTACGTAGCTCCTATTTCAGATAGCGTGCTGGGCTAGGCGGCAACTTAAAGCGCGTGGAATGGCGAGTAAAATGCACTGTTAAACTTCTATGATAGGGCAATCAGAGACCCGATAAGATCATTTTATATTTTGGGTAATATAAGAATTCAGCGAAATTCTATCACATTTGTTCAATTTACGTCGCTCCTATTTCAGATAGCTTATTGGGCTAAGCGGCATCGCAAAGCGCATGAATTGACGAGTAAAATGCACTATTAAACTTCTTGGGTAGGGCGAACAGAGACCCGATTACATCATTTTATATTATGGTTAATTTAAGAATTCAGCAAAATTCTATCACATTTGTTCAATTTACGTCGCTCCTATTTCAGATAGCGTACTGGGCTAGGCGGTATCTTAAAGCGCGAGGAATGACGAGTAAAATGCACTATTAAACTTCTATGATAGGGCAATCAGAGACCCGATTAGATCATTTTATATTTTGGTTAATATAAGAATTCAGCGAAATTCTATCACATTTGTTCAATTTACGTCGCTCCTATTTCAGATAGCTTATTGGGCTAAGCGGCATCTCAAAGCGCATGAAGTGGCGAGTAAAATGCACTATTAAACTTCTAGGGTTGGGCGAACAAAGACCCGATTAGATCATTTTACATTAAGGTTAATATAAGAATTCAGCGAAATTCTATCACATTTGTTCAATTTACATCGCTCCTATTTCAGATAGCGACTTGTGCTAAGCGGCATCTCAAAGCGCAAGAAATGGCGAGTAAAATGCACTATTAAACTTCTAGGTTAGGGCAATCAGAGACCCGATTAGATCATTTTATATTACGGTTAACATAAGAATTCAGCGAAATTCTATCACATTTGTTCAATTTACGTCGCTCCTATTTCAGATAGCGTATTGGGCTAAGCGGCATCTCAAAGCGCATGGAATGTCGAGTGAAATGCACTATTAAACTTCTAGGGTAGGGCGAACAGACACCCGATTAGAACATTTTACGTTAAGGTTAATATAAGAATTCAGCGTAATTCTATCACATTTGTTCAATTTGCGTCGCTCCTATTTCAGATAGCTTATTGGGCTAAGCGGCATCGCAAAGCGCATGAAATGGCGAGTCAAATGCACTACTAAACTTGTATGATAGGGAAATCAGAGACCCGATTAGATTATTTTATATTTTGGTTAATATAATAATTCAGCGAAATTCTCTCACATTTGTTCAATTTACGTCGCTGATATTTCAGATAGCGTATTGGACTAAGCGGCATCTCAAAGCGCAAGAAATGTCGAGTAAAATGCACTATTAAACTTCTATGATAGGGCACTCAGAGACCCGATTAGATCATTTTATATTTTGGTTAATATAAGAATTCAGCGAAATTCTATCACATTTGTTCAATTTGCGTCGCTCCTATTTCAGATAGCTTATTGGGCTAAGCGGCATCGCAAAGCGCATGAAATGACGAGTGAAATGCACTATTAAACTTCTAGGGTAGGGCAAACAGAGACCCGATTAGATCATTTTATATTACGGTTAATATAAGAATTCAGCGTAATTCTGTCACATTTGTTCAACTTACGTAGCTCCTATTTCAGATAGCGTACTGGGCTAGGCGGCAACTTAAAGCACGTGGAATGGCGAGTAAAATGCACTATTAAACTTCTATGATAGGCCAATCAGAGACCCGATTACATCATTTTATATTTTGGTTAATATAAGAATTCAGCGAAATTCTATCACATTTGTTCAATTTACGTCGCTCCTATGTCAGATAGCGTATTGGGCTAAGCGGCATCTCAAAGCGCATGAAATGGCGAGTGAAATGCACTATTAATCTTCTAGGGTAGGGCAATCAGAGACCCCATTAGATCATTTTATATTATGGTTAATTTAAGAATTCAGCGAAATTCTATCACATTTGTTCAATTTACATCGCTCCTATTTCAGATAGCGACTTGTGCTAAGCGGCATCTCAAAGCGCAGGAAATGGCGAGTAAAATGCACTATTAAACTTCTAGGGTAGGGCAAACAGAGACTCCATTAGATCATTTTATATTATGGTTAATTTAAGAATTCAGCGAAATTCTCTCACATTTGTTCAATTTACGTCGCTGATATTTCAGATAGCGTATTGGGCTAAGCGGCATCTCAAAGCGCAAGAAATGGCGAGTAAAATGCACTATTAAACTTCTAGGGTAGGGCAAACAGGGACCCGGTTAGGTCATTTCATATTATGGTTAATTTAAGAATTCAGAAAAATTCTATCACATTTGTTCAATTTACGTCGCTCCTATTTCAGATAGCGTACCCGGATAGGCGGCATCTTAAAGCGCGAGGAATGGCGAGTAAAATGCACTATTAAACTTCTATGATAGGGCAATCAGAGACCCGATTAGATCATTTTATATTTTGGTTAATATAAGAATTCAGCGAAATTCTATCACATTTGTTTAATTTACGTCGCTCCTATTTCAGATAGCGTATTGGGATAAGCGGCATCTCAAAGCGCATGAAATGCTGAGTAAAGTGCGCTATTAAACTTCTAGGGTAGGGCAATCAGAGACCCGATTAGATCATTTTATATTATGGTTAATTTAAGAATTCAGCAAAATTCTATCACATTTGTCCAATTTACGTCGTTCCTATTTCAGATAGCATACTGGGCTAGGCGGCAACTTAAAGCGCGCGGAATGGCGAGTAAAATGCACTATTAAACTTCTATGATAGGGCAATCAGAGACCCGATTAGATCATTTTATATTGTGGTTAATTTAAGAATTCAGCGAAATTCTATCACATTTGTTCAATTTACATCGCTCCTATTTCAGATAGCGTATTGGGCTAAGCGGCATCTCAATGCGCATGAAATGGCCAGTAAAATGCACTATTAAACTTCTAGGATAAGGCAAACGGAGACCCGATTAGACCATTTCATATTACGGTTAATATAAGAATTCAGCGTTATTCTATCACATTTGTTCAACTTACGTCGCTCCTATTTCAGATAGCGTACTGGGCTAGGCGGCATCTTACAGCGCGTGGAATGGCGAGCAAAACGCACTCTTAATCTTCTATGATAGGGCAATCAGAGACCCGATTAGATCATTTTATATTATGGTTAATTTAAGAATTCAGCGAAATTCTATCACAATTGTTCAATTTACGTCGCTCCTATGTCAGATAGCGTATTGGGCTATGCGGCATCTGGAAGCGCATGAAATGACGAGTAAAATGCACTGTTAAACTTCTAGGGTAGGGCAAACAGAGACCACATTAGATCATTTTATATTACGGTTAATATAAGAATTCAGCGTAATTCTATCACACTTGTTCAACTTACGTCGCTCCTATTTCAGATAGCGTACTGGGCAAGGCGGTATCTCAAAGCGCGTGGAAGGGCGAGTAAAATGCACTACTAAACTTCTATGATAGGGTAATCAGAGACCCGACTAGATCATTTTATATTTTGGGTAATATAAGAATTGAGCGAAATTCTCTCACATTTGTTCAATTTACGTCGCTGATATTTCAGATAGCGTATTGGACTAAGCGGCATCTCAAAGCACAAGAAATGTCGAGTAAAATGCACTATTAAACTTCTAGGGTAGGGCAAACAGGGACCCGATAAGATCATTTTATATTATGGTTAATTTAAGAATTCAGCGAAATTCTCTCACATTTGTTCAATTTACGTCGCTGATATTTCAGATAGCGTATTGGGCTAAGCGGCAACTCGAAGCGCGAGAAATGGCGAGTAAAATGCACTATTAAACTTCTAGGGTAGGGCAAACAGAGACCCGATTAGATCATTTTATATTTTGCTTAATATAAGAATTCAGCGAAATTCTATCACATTTGTTGAATTTACGTCGCTCCTATTTCAGATAGCGTACTGGGATAGGCGGCATCTTAAAGCGCGTGGAATGGCGAGTAGAATGCACTATTAAACTTCTAGGCTAGGGCGAACAGAGACCCGAGCAGATCATTTTACATTATGGTTAATAAAAGAATTCAGCGTAATTCTATCACATTTGTTCAACTTACGTCGCTCCTATTTCAGATAGCGTATTGGGCTAAGCGGCATCTCAAGGCGCATGAAATGGCGAGTGAAATGCACTATTAAACTTCTATGGTAGGGCGAACAGAGACCCGATTGGATCATTTTACATTAAGGTTAATATAAGAATTCACGGAAATTCTATCACATTTGTTCAATTTACGTCGCTCCTATTCCAGATAGCGTATTGGGCTAAGCCGGATCTCAAAGCGCATGAAATGGCGACTAAAATGCACTATTAAACTTCTAGGGTAGGGCAAACAGAGACCCGATTAGATCATTTTATATTATGGTTAATTTAAGAATTCAGCAAAATTCTATCACATTTGTTCAATTTACGTCGCTCCTATTTCAGATAGCGTACTGGGCTAGGCGGAATCTTAAAGCGCGTGGATTGGCGAGTAAAATGCACTATTAATCTTCTAGGGTAGGGCGAACAGAGACCCGATTAGAACACTTTACATTAAGGTTAATATAAGAATTCAGCGAAAGTCTCTCACATTTGTTCAATTTACGTCGCTGCTATTTCAGATAGCGTATTGGGCTAAGCGGCATCTCAATGCGCATGAAATGGCGAGTAAAATGCACTATTAAACTTCTAGGATAAGGCAAACAGAGACCCGATTCGATCATTTTATATTACGGTTAATATAAGAATGCAGCGTAATTCTATCACATTTGTTCAACGTACGTCGCTCCTATTTCAGATAGGGTACTGGGCTAGGCGGCATCTTAAAGCGCGTGGAATGGCGGGTAAAATGCACTATTAAACTTCTATGATAGGGCTAGCAGAGACCCGATTAGATCATTTTATATTACGGTTAATGTAAGAATTCAGCGGATTTCTATCACATTTGTTCAACTTACGTCGCTCCTATTTCAGATAGCGTACTGGGCTAGGCGGCATCTTAAAGCGCACGAAATGGCGAGTAAAATGCTCTATTAAACTTCTATTATAGGGCTATCAGAGACCCGATTAGATCATTTTATATTTTGGTTAATATAAGAATTCAGCGAAATTCTATCACATTTGTTCAACTTACGTCGCTGCTATTTCAGATAGCGTATTGTGCTAAGCGGCATCTCAATGCGCATGAAATGGCGAGTAAAATGCACTATTAAACTTCTAGGATAAGGCAAACAGAGACCCGATTAGATCATTTTATATTACGGTTAATATAAGAATTCAGCGTAATTCTATCACATTTGTTCAACTTACGTCGCTCCTATTTCAGATAGCGTACTGGGCTAGGCGGCATCTTAAAGCGCGTGGAATGGCGAGTAAAATGCACTGCTAAACTTCTAGGGTAGGGCGAACGAAGGCCCGATTAGATCATTTTACATTGAGGTTAATATAAGAATTCAGGGAAATTCTATCACATTTGTTCAATTTATGTCGCTCCTATTTCAGATAGCGTATTGGTCTAAGCGCCATCTCAAAGCGCATGAAATTGCGAGTGAAATGCACTATTAAACTTCTAAGGTAGGGCGAACAGAGACGCGATTAGATCATTTTACATTAAGGTTAATATAAGTATTCAGGGAAATTCTATCACATTTGTTCAATTTACGTCGCTCCTATTTCAGATAGCGTATTGGGCTAAGCGGCATCTCAAAGCCCATGAAATGGCGAGTAAAATGCACTGTTAAACTTCTAGGGTAGGGCAAACAGAGACCCGATTAGATCATTTTATATTATCGTTAATCCAAGATGTCAGCAAAATTCTATCACATTTGTTCAATTTACGTCGCTCCAATTTCAGATAGCGTACTGTACTAGGCGGCATCTTAAAGCGCATGAAATGACGAGTGAAATGCACTATTAAACTACTATGATAGGGCAATCAGAGACCCGACTAGATCATTTTATATTTTGGTTAATATAAGAATTCAGCGAAATTCTATCACAATTGTTCAATTTACGTCGCTCCTATTTCTGATAGCGTATTGGGCTAAGCGGCATCTCAAAGCGCATGAAGTGGCGAGTAAAATGCACTATTAATCTTCTAGGGTAAGGCAAACAGAGACCCGATTAGATCATTTTATAATACGGTTAATATAAGAATTCAGCGTAAGTCTATCACATTTGTTCAATTTACATCGCTCCTATTTCAGATAGCGTATTGGGCTAAGCGGCATCTCAATGCGCATGAAATGGCCAGTAAAATGCACTCTTAATCTTCTATGATAGGGCAATCAGAGACCCGATTAGATCATTTTATATTTTGGTTAATATAAGAATTCAGCGAAATTCTATCACATTTGTTCAATTTACGTCGCTCCTATTTCAGATAGCGTATTGGGCTAAGCGGCATCTCAAAGCGCAAGAAATGGCGAGTAAAACGCACTATTAAACTTCTAGGGTAGGGCAAACAGAGACCCCAATAGATCATTTTATATTATGGTTAATTTAAGAACTCAGCGAAATTCAATCACATTTGTTCAATTTACGTTGCTCCTATTTCAGGTAGCGTACTGGGCTAGGCGGCATCTTAAAGCGTGTGTAATGGCGAGTAAAATGCACTATTAAACTTCTATGATAGGGCAATCAGAGACCCGATTAGATCATTTTATATTTTGGTTAATATAAGAATTCAGCGAAATTCTATCACATTTGTTCAATTTACGTCGTTCCTATTTCAGATAGCGTACTGGGCTAGGCGGCATCTTAAAGCGTGTGTAATGGCGAGTAAAATGCACTATTAAACTTCTATGATAGGGCAATCAGAGACCCGATTAGATCATTTTATATTTTGGTTAATATAAGAATTCAGCGAAATTCTATCACATTTGTTCAATTTACGTCGCTCCAATTTCAGATAGCTTATTGGGCTAAGCGGCATCGCAAAGCGCATGAATTGACGAGTGAAATGCACTATTAAACTTCTTGGGTAGGGCGAACAAAGACCCGATTAGATCATTTTACATTAAGGTTAATATAAGAATTCAGCGAAATTCTATCAGATTTGTTCAATTTACATCGCTCCTATTTCAGATAGCGACTTGTGCTAAGCGGCATCTCAAAGCGCAGGAAATGGCGAGTAAAATGCACTATTAAACTTCTAGGGTAGGGCAAACAGAGACCCCATTAGATCATTTTATATTATGGTTAATTTAAGAATTCAGCGAAATTCTCTCACATTTGTTCAATTTACGTCGCTGATATTTCAGATAGCGTATTGGGCGAAGCGGCATCTTAAAGCGTGTGTAATGGCGAGTAAAATGCACTATTAAACTTCTATGATAGGGCAATCAGAGACCCGATTAGATCATTTTATATTTTGGTTAATATAAGAATTCAGCGAAATTCTATCACATTTGTTCAATTTACGTGGCTCCAATTTCAGATAGCTTATTGGGCTAAGCGGCATCGCAAAGCGCATGAATTGACGAGTGAAATGCACTATTAAACTTCTTGGGTAGGGCGAACAAAGACCCGATTAGATCATTTTACATTAAGGTTAATATAAGAATTCAGCGAAATTCTATCACATTTGTTCAATTTACATCGCTCCTATTTCAGATAGCGACTTGTGCTAAGCGGCATCTCAAAGCGCAGGAAATGGCGAGTAAAATGCACCATTAAACTTCTAGGGTAGGGCAAACAGAGACCCCATTAGATCATTTTATATTATGGTTAATTTAAGAATTCAGCGAAATTCTCTCACATTTGTTCAATTTACGTCGCTGATATTTCAGATAGCGTATTGGGCTAAGCGGCATCTCAAAGCGCAAGAAATGGCGAGTAAAATGCACTATTAAACTTCTAGGGTAGGGCAAACAGAGACCCGATTAGGTCATTTCATATTATGGTTAATTTAAGAATTCAGAAAAATTCTATCACATTTGTTCAATTTACGTCGTTCCTATTTCAGATAGCGTACCCGGATAGGCGGCATCTTAAAGCGCGAGGAATGGCGAGTAAAATGCACTATTAAACTTCTATGATAGGGCAATCAGAGACCCGATTAGATCATTTTATATTTTGGTTAATATAAGAATTCAGCGAAATTCTATCACATTTGTTCAATTTACGTCGCTCCTATTTCAGATAGCTTATTGGGCTAAGCGGCATCTCAAAGCGTATGAAATGACGAGTGAAATGCACCATTAAACTTCAAGGGTAGGGCGAACAAAGACCCGATTAGATCATTTTACATTAAGGTTAATATAAGAATTCAGCGAAATTCTATCACATTTGTTCAATTTACATCGCTCCTATTTCAGATAGCGACTTGTGTTAAGCGTCATCTCAAAGCGCAAGAAATGGCGAGTAAAATGCACTATTAAACTTCTAGGATAAGGCAAACAGAGACCCGATTAGATCATTTTATATTACGGTTAATATAAGAATTCAGCGTAATTCTGTGACATTTGTTCAACTTACGTAGCTCCTATTTCAGATAGCGTACTGGGCTAGGCGGCAACTTAAAGCGCGTGGAATGGCGAGTAGAATGCGCTATTAAACTTCTATGATAGGGCAATCAGAGACCCGATTAGATCATTTTATATTTTGGTTAATATAAGAATTCAGCGAAATTCTATCACATTTGTTCAATTTACGTCGCTCCTATTTCAGATAGCGTATTGGGCTAAGCAGCATCTCTAAGCGCATGAAATGACTAGTGAAATGCACAATTAAACTTCTAGGGTAGGGCGAACAAAGACCCGATTAGATCATTTGACATTAAGGTTAATATAAGAATTCAGCGTAACTCTGTCACATTTGTTCAATTTACGTCGCTCCTATTTCAGATAGCGTAGTGGGCTAAGCGGCATCTCAAAGCGCAAGAAATGGCGAGTAAACTGCACTATTAAACTTCTAGGGTAGGGCAAACAGAGACCCGATTAGATCATTTTATATTATGGTTAATTTAAGAATTCTGCGAATTTCTATCACATTTGTTCAATTTACGTTGCTCCTATTTCAGATAGCGTATTGGGCTAAGCGGTATCACAAAGCGCAAGAAATGGCGAGTAAAATGCACTATTAAACTTCTAGGGTAGGGCAAACAGAGACCAGTTTAGATCATTTTATATTATGGTTAATTTAAGAATTCAGAAAAATTCTATCACATTTGTTCAATTTACGTCGCTCCTATTTCAGATAGCGTACCCGGCTAGGCGGCATCTTAAAGCGCGAGGAATGGCGAGTAAAATGCACTATTAAACTTCTATGATAGGGCAATCAGAGACCCGATTAAATCACTTTATATTTTGGTTAATATAAGAATTCAGCGAAATTCTATCACATTTGTTCAATTTACATCGCTCCTATTTCAGATAGCGACTTGTGCTAAGCGGCATGTCAAAGCGCAAGAAATGGCGAGTAAAATGCACTATTAAACTTCTAGGGTAGGGCAAACAGAGAACCGATTAGGTCATTTCATATTATGGTTAATTTAAGAATTCAGCGAAATTCTATCACATTTGTTCAAGTTACATCGCTCCTATTTCAGATAGCTTATTGGGCTAAGCGGCATCTCAAAGCGCATGAAATGGCGAGTAAAATGCACTATTAAACTTCTAGGATAAGGCAAACAGAGACCCGATTAGATCATTTTATATTACGGTTAATATAAGAATTCAGCGTAATTCTGTCACATTTGTTCAATTTACGTCGCTCCTATTTCAGATAGCGTATTGGGCTAAGGGGCATCTCAAAGCGCACGAAAGGGCGAGTAAAATGCACTATTAAACTTCTAGGGTGGGGCAAGCAGAGACCCGATCAGATCATTTTATATTACGGTTAATATAAGAATTCAGCGAAGTTCTATCACATTTGTTCAATTTACGTCGCTCCTATTTCAGATAGCTTATTGGGCTAAGCGGCAACTCAGAGCGCATGAAATGACGAGTGAAATGCACTGTTAAACTTGTAGGGTAGGGCGAACAAAGACCCGATTAGATCATTTTACATTAAGGTTAAAATAAGAATTCAGCGAAATTCTATCACTTTTGTTCAATTTACGTCGCTCCTATTTCAGATGGCGTATTGGGCTAAGCGGCATCTCAAAGCGCAAGAAATGGCGAGTAAAATGCACTATTAAACTTCTAGGATAAGGCAAACAGAGACCCGATTAGATCATTTTATATTACGGTTAATATAAGAATTCAGCGTAATTCTGTGACATTTGTTCAACTTACGTAGCTCCTATTTCAGATAGCGTGCTGGGTTAGGCGGCAACTTAAAGCGCGTGGAATGGTGAGTAAAATGCACTATTAAACTTCTAGGGTAGGGCAATCAGAGACCCGATTAGATCATTTTATATTACGGTTAACATAAGAATTCAGCGAAATTCTATCACATTTGTTCAATTTACGTCGCTCCTATTTCAGATAGCTTATTGGGCTAAGCGGCATCTCAAAGCGCATGAAGTGGCGAGTAAAATGCACTATTAAACCTCTTGGGTAGGGCGAACAGAGACCCGATTACATCATTTTATATTATGGTTAATTTAAGAATTCAGCAAAATTCTATCACATTTGTTCAATTTACGTCGCTCCTATTTCAGATAGCGTATTGGGCTAAGCGGCATCTCAAAGCGCATGGAATGGCGAGTGAAATGCACTATTAAACTTCTAGGGTAGGGCGAACAGACACCCGAATAGATCATTTTATATTACGGTTAATATAAGAATTCAGCGTAATTCTATCACATTTGTTCAACTAACGTCGCTCCTATTTCAGATAGCGTACTGGGCTAGGCGGTATCTTAAATCGCGTGGAATGGCGAGTAAAATGCACTATTAAACTTCTAGGATAAGGCAAACGGAGACCCGATTAGACCATTTTATATTACGGTTAATATAAGAATTCAGCGTTATTCTATCACATTTGTTCAACTTACGTCGCTCCTATTTCAGAAAGCGTACTCGGATAGGCGGCATCTTAAAGCGCGTGGAATGGCGAGTAAAATGCACTATTAAACTTCTCGGGTAATGCAAACAGAGACCCGATTAGATCATTTTATATTACGGTTAATATAAGATTTCAGGGAAATTCTATCACATTTGTTCAATTTACGTCGCTCCTATTTCAGATAGCTATTGGGCTAAGCGGCATCTCAAAGCGCATGAAATGACGAGAGAAATGCACTATTAAACTTCTTGGGTAGGGCGAACAGAGACCCGATTACATCATTTTATATTATGGTTAATATAAGAATTCAGCGAAATTCTATCACATTTGTTCAATTTGCATCGCTCCTATTTCAGATAGCGTATTGGGCTAAGCGGCATCTCAAAGCGCATGAAATGACGAATAAAATGCACTATTAAGCTTGTACGCTAGGGCGTACAGAGACCCGATAGGATCATTTAACATTATGGTAAATAAAAGAATTCAGCGAAATTCTATCACATTTGTTCAATTTACGTCGCTCCTATTTCAGATAGCGTACTGCGCTAGGCGGCATCTCAAAGCGCATGAAATGGCGAGTAAAATGCACTATTAAACTTCTAGGATAAGGCAAACAGAGACCCGAATAGATCATTTTATATTACGGTTAATATAAGAATTCAGCGAAGTTCTATCACATTTGTTCAATTTACGTCGCTCCTATTTCAGATAGCTTATTGGGCTAAGCGGCAACTCAGAGCGCATGAAATGTCGAGTGAAATGCACTGTTAAACTTCTAGGGTAGGGCGAACAAAGACCCGATTAGATCATTTTACATTAAGGTTAAAATAAGAATTCAGCGAAATTCTATCACTTTTGTTCAATTTACGTCGCTCCTATTTCAGATAGCGTATTGGGCTAAGCGGCATCTCAAAGCGCAAGAAATGGCGAGTAAAATGCACTATTAAACTTCTAGGATAAGGCAAACAGAGACCCGATTAGATCATTTTATATTACGGTTAATATAAGAATTCAGCGTAATTCTGTGACATTTGTTCAACTTACGTAGCTCCTATTTCAGATAGCGTGCTGGGCTAGGCGGCAACTGAAAGCGCGTGGAATGGCGAGTAAAATGCACTGTTAAACTTCTATGATAGGGCAATCAGAGACCCGATAAGATCATTTTATATTTTGGTTAATATAAGAATTCAGCGAAATTCTATCACATTTGTTCAATTTACGTCGCTCCTATTTCAGATAGCTTATTGGGCTAAGCGGCATCGCAAAGCGCATGAATTGACGAGCAAAATGCACTATTAAACTTCTTGGGTAGGGCACACAGAGACCCGATTACATCATTTTATATTATGGTTAATTTAAGAATTCAGCAAAATTCTATCACATTTGTTCAATATACGTCACTCCTATTTCAGATAGCGTACTGGGCTAGGCGGTATCTTAAAGCGCGAGGAATGACGAGTAAAATGCACTATTAAACTTCTATGATAGGGCAATCAGAGACCCGATAAGATCATTTTATATTTTGGTTAATATAAGAATTCAGCGAAATTCTATCACATTTGTTCAATTTACGTCGCTCCTATTTCAGATAGCTTATTGGGCTAAGAGGCATCTCAAAGCGCATGAAGTGGCGAGTAAAATGCACTATTAAACTTCTAGGGTTGGGCGAACAAAGACCCGATTAGATCATTTTACATTAAGGTTAATATAAGAATTCAGCGAAATTCTATCACATTTGTTCAATTTACGTCGCTCCTATTTCAGATAGCGTATTGGGCTAAGCGGCATCTCAAAGCGCAAGATATGGCGAGTAAAATGCACTATTAAACTTCTAGGGTAGGGCAAACAGAGACCCCATTAGATCATTTTATATTATGGTTAATTTAAGAATTCAGCGAAATTCTATCACATTTGTTCAATTTACGTTGCTCCTATTTCAGATAGCGTATTGGGCTAAGCGGCATCTCAAAGCGCATGAAATGGCGAGTGAAATGCACTATTAGACTTCTATGGTAGGGCGAACAGAGACCCGATTGGATCATTTTACATTAAGGTTAATATAAGAATTCACGGAAATTCTATCACATTTGTTCAATTTACGTCGCTCCTATTCCAGATAGCGTATTGGGCTAAGCGGCACCTCAAAGCGCATGAAATGGCGAGTAAAATGCGCTATTAAACACCTAGGATAAGGCAAACACAGACCGATTAGATCATTTTATATTACGGTTAATATAAGAATTCAGCGTAATTCTATCACATTTGTTCAAGTTACGTCGCTCCTATTTCAGACAGCGTATTGGGCTAAGCGGCATCTCAAAGCGCATGAAATGGCGAATAAAATGCACTATTAAACTTCTAGGCTAGGGCGAACAGAGACCCGAGCAGATCATTTTAGATTATGGTTAATAAAAGAATTCAGCGTAATTCTCTCACATTTGTTCAACTTACGTCGCTCCTATTTCAGATAGCGTATTGGGCTAAGCGGCATCTCAAAGCGCATGAAATGGCGAGTGAAATGCACTATTAGACTTCTATGGTAGGGCGAACAGAGACCAGATTGGATCATTTTACATTAAGGTTAATATAAGAATTCACGGAAATTCTATCACATTTGTTCAATTTACGTCGCTCCTATTCCAGATAGCGTATTGGGCTAAGCGGCATCTCAAAGCGCATGAAATGGCGAGTAAAATGCGCTAATAAACTTGTAGGATAAGGCAAACAGAGACCCGATTAGATCATTTTATATTACGGTTAATATAAGAATTCAGCGTAATTCCATCACATTTGTTCAAGTTACGTCGCTCCTATTTCAGATAGCGTACTGGGCTAGGCGGCATCTTAAAGCGCGTGGAATGGCGAGTAAAATGCACTACTAATCTTCTATGATAGGGCAATCAGAGACCCGATTAGATCATTTTATATTTTGATTAATATACGGTTTCAGGGAAATTCTATCACATTTGTTCAATTTACGTCGCTCCTATTTCAGATAGCGTATTGTGCTAAGCCGGATCTCAAAGCGCATGAAATGGCGACTAAAATGCACTGTTAAACTTCTGGGGTAGGGCAAACAGAGACCCGATTAGATCATTTTATATTATGGTTAATTTAAGAATTCAGCAAAATTCTATCACATTTGTTCAACTTTCGTCGCTCGTATTTCAGATAGCGTATTCGGCTAAGCGGCATCTCAAAGCGCATGAAATGGCGAGTATAATGCACTATTAAACTTCTAGGATAAAAGCAAACAGATACCCGATTCGATCATTTTATATTACGGTTAATATAAGAATGCAGCGTAATTCTATCACATTTGTTCAATTTACGTCGCTCCTATTTCAGATAGCGTATTGGGCTAAGCGGCATCTCAAAGCGCATGAAATGCTGAGTAAAATGCGCTATTAAACTTCTAGGGTAGGGCAATCAGAGACCCGATTAGATCATTTTATATTATGGTTAATTTAAGGATTCAGCAAAATTCTATCACATTTGTTCAATTTACGTCGTTCCTATTTCAGATAGCATACTGGGCTAGGCGGCAACTTAAAGCGCGCGGAATGGCGAGTAAAATGCACTATTAAACTTCTATGATAGGGCAATCAGAGACCCGATTAGATCATTTTATATTGTGGTTAATTTAAGAATTCAGCGAAATTCTATCACATTTGTTCAATTTACATCGCTCCTATTTCAGATAGCGTATTGGGCTAAGCGGCATCTCAATGCGCATGAAATGGCCAGTAAAATGCACTATTAAACTTCTAGGACAAGGCAAACGGAGACCCGATTAGACCATTTCATATTACGGTTAATATAAGAATTCAGCGTTATTCTATCACATTTGTTCAACTTACGTCGCTCCTATTTCAGATAGCGTACTGGGCTAGGCGGCATCTTAAAGCGCGTGGAATGGCGAGCAAAATGCACTCTTAAACTTCTATGATAGGGCAATAAGAGACCCGTTTAGATCATTTTATATTTTGGTTAATATAAGAATTCAGCGAAATTCTATCACATTTGTTCAATTTACGTCGCCCCTATTTCAGATAGCGTATTGGGCTAAGCGGCATCTCAAAGCGCAAGATATGGCGAGTAAAATGCACTATTAAACTTCTAGGGTAGGGCAAACAGAGACCCCATTAGATCATTTTATATTATGGTTAATTTAAGAATTCAGCGAAATTCTATCACATTTGTTCAATTTACGTTGCTCCTATTTCAGATAGCGTATTGGGCTAAGCGGCATCTCAGAGCGCATGAAATGGCGAGTGAAATGCACTATTAGACTTCTATGGTAGGGCGAACAGAGACCCGATTGGATCATTTTACATTAAGGTTAATATAAGGATTCACGGAAATTCTATCACATTTGTTCAATTTACGTCGCTCCTATTCCAGATAGCGTATTGGGCTAAGCGACATCTCAAAGCGCATGAAATGGCGAGTAAAATGCGCTAATAAACTTCTAGGATAAGGCAAACAGAGACCCGATTAGATCATTTTATATTACGGTTAATATAAGAATTCAGCGTAATTCCATCACATTTGTTCAAGTTACGTCGCTCCTATTTCAGATAGCGTACTGGGCTAGGCGGCATCTTAAAGCGCGTGGAATGGCGAGTAAAATGCACTACTAATCTTCTATGATAGGGCAATCAGAGACCCGATTAGATCATTTTATATTTTGATTAATATAAGGTTTCAGGGAAATTCTATCACATCTGTTCAATTTACGTCGCTCCTATTTCAGATAGCGTATTGTGCTAAGCCGGATCTCAAAGCGCATGAAATGGCGACTAAAATGCACTGTTAAACTTCTGGGGTAGGGCAAACAGAGACCCGATTAGATCATTTTATATTATGGTTAATTTAAGAATTCAGCAAAATTCTATCACATTTGTTCAACTTTCGTCGCTCGTATTTCAGATAGCGTATTCGGCTAAGCGGCATCTCAAAGCGCATGAAATGGCGAGTATAATGCACTATTAAACTTCTAGGATAAGGCAAACAGATACCCGATTCGATCATTTTATATTACGGTTAATATAAGAATGCAGCGTAATTCTATCACATTTGTTCAAGTTACGTCGCTCCTATTTCAGATAGCGTATTGGGCTAAGCGGCATCTCAAAGCGCATGAAATGGCGAATAAAATGCACTATTAAACTTCTAGGCTAGGGCGAACAGAGACCCGAGCAGATCATTTTACATTATGGTTAATAAAAGAATTCAGCGTAATTCTCTCACATTTGTTCAACTTACGTCGCTCCTATTTCAGATAGCGTATTGGGCTAAGCGGCATCTCAAAGCGCATGAAATGGCGAGTGAAATGCACTATTAGACTTCTATGGTAGGGCGAACAGAGACCAGATTGGATCATTTTACATTAAGGTTAATATAAGAATTCACGGAAATTCTATCACATTTGTTCAATTTACGTCGCTCCTATTCCAGATAGCGTATTGGGCTAAGCGGCATCTCAAAGCGCATGAAATGGCGAGTAAAATGCGCTATTAAACTTCTAGGATAAGGCAAACAGAGACCCGATTAGATCATTTTATATTACGGTTAATATAAGAATTCAGCGTAATTCCATCACATTTGTTCAAGTTACGACGCTCCTATTTCAGATAGCGTACTGGGCTAGGCGGCATCTTAAAGCGCGTGGAATGGCGAGTAAAATGCACTATTAAAATTCTATGGTAGGGCAAACAGAGACTCGATTAGATCATTTTATATTATGGTTAATTTAAGAATTCAGCAAGATTCTATCACATTTGTTGAATTTACGTCGCTCCTATTTCAGATAGCGTACTGGGATAGGCGGCATCTTAAAGCGCGTGGAATGGCGAGTAGAATGCACTATTAAAATTCTATGGTAGGGCAAACAGAGACTCGATTAGATCATTTTACATTAATGTTAATAAAAGAATTCAGCGAAATTCTATCACATTTGTTCAACTTACGTCGCTCCTATTTCAGATAGCGTACTGGGCTAAGCGGCACCTCAAAGCGCATGAAATGGCGAGTGAAATGCACTATTAGACTTCTATGGTAGGGCGAACAGAGACCCGATTGGATCATTTTACATTAAGGTTTATATAAGAATTCACGGAAATTCTATCACATTTGTTCAATTTACGTGGCTCCTATTTCAGATAGCGTATTGGGCTAAGCGGCCTCTCAAAGCGCATGAAATGGCGCGTAAAATGCGCTATTATACTTCTAGGATAAGGCAAACGGAGACCCGATTAGTTCATTTTATATTACGGTTAATATAAGAATTCAGCGTAATTCTATCACATTTGTTCATCTTACGTCGCTCCTATTTCAGATAGCCTACTGACCTATGCGGCATCTTAAAGCGCGTGGAAGGGCGAGTAAAATGCACTACTAAACTTCTATGATAGAGCAATCAGAGACCCGATTAGATCATTTTATATTTTGTTTAATATAAGATTTCAGGGAAATTCTATCACATTTGTTCAATTTACGTCGCTCCTATTTCAGATAGCGTATTGGGCTAAGCGGCATCTCAAAGCGCATGAAATGGCGAGTGAAATGCACTATTAGACTTTCTATGGTAGGGCGAACAGAGACCCGATTGGATCATTTTATATTATGGTTAATTTAAGAATTCAGCGAAATTCTATCACATTTGTTCAATTTACGTCGCTCCAATTTCAGATAGCGTATTGGGCTAAGCGGCATCTCAAAGCGCATGAAATGGCGAATAAAATGCACTATTAAACTTCTAGGCTAGGGCGAACAGAGACCCGAGCAGATCATTTTACATTATGGTTAATAAAAGAATTCAGCGTAATTCTATCACATTTGTTCAACTTACGTCGCTCCTATTTCAGATAGCGTATTGGGCTAAGCGGCATCTCAAAGCGCATGAAATGGCGAGTGAAATGCACTATTAGACTTCTATGGTAGGGCGAACAGAGACCCGATTGGATCATTTTACATTAAGGTTAATATAAGAATTCACGGAAATTCTATCACATTTGTTCAATTTACGTCGCTCCTATTCCAGATAGCGTATTGGGCTAAGCGGCATCTCAAAGCGCATGAAATGGCGAGTAAAATGCGCTATTAAACACCTAGGATAAGGCAAACACAGACCCGATTAGATCATTTTATATTACGGTTAATATAAGAATTCAGCGTAATTCTATCACATTTGTTCAAGTTACGTCGCTCCTATTTCAGATAGCCTATTGGGCTAAGCGGCATCTCAAAGCGCATGAAATGGCGAATAAAATGCACTATTAAACTTCTAGGCTAGGGCGAACAGAGACCCGAGCAGATCATTTTACATTATGGTTAATAAAAGAATTCAGCGTAATTCTATCACATTTGTTCAACTTACGTCGCTCCTATTTCAGATAGCGTATTGGGCTAAGCGGCATCTCAAAGCGCATGAAATGGCGAGTGAAATGCACTATTAGACTTCTATGGTAGGGCGAACAGAGACCCGATTGGATCATTTTACATTAAGGTTAATATAAGAATTCACGGAAATTCTATCACATTTGTTCAATTTACGTCGCTCCTATTCCAGATAGCGTATTGGGCTAAGCGGCATCTCAAAGCGCATGAAATGGCGAGTAAAATGCGCTATTAAACACCTAGGATAAGGCAAACACAGACCCGATTAGATCATTTTATATTACGGTTAATATAAGAATTCAGCGTAATTCTATCACATTTGTTCAAGTTACGTCGCTCCTATTTCAGATAGCCCTATTGGGCTAAGCGGCATCTCAAAGCGCATGAAATGGCGAATAAAATGCACTATTAAACTTCTAGGCTAGGGCGAACAGAGACCCGAGCAGATCATTTTACATTATGGTTAATAAAAGAATTCAGCGTAATTCTCTCACATTTGTTCAACTTACGTCGCTCCTATTTCAGATAGCGTATTGGGCTAAGCGGCATCTCAAAGCGCATGAAAATGGCGAGTGAAATGCACTATTAGACTTCTATGTAGGGCGAACAGAGACCAGATTGGATCATTTTACATTAAGGTTAATATAAGAATTCACGGAAATTCTATCACAATTTGTTCAATTTACACGCTCTATTCCAGATAGCGTATTGGGCTAAGCGGCATCTCAAAGCGCATGAAATGGCGAGTAAAATGCGCTATTAAACTTCTAGGATAAGGCAAACAGAGACCCCGATTAGATCATTTTATATTACGGTTTAATATAAGAATTCAGCGTAATTCCATCACATTTGTTCAAGTTACGTCGCTCCTATTTCAGATAGCGTACTGGGCTAGGCGGCATCTTAAAGCGCGTGGAATGGCGAGTAAAATGCACTACTAATCTTCTATGATAGGTCAATCAGAGACCCGATTAGATCATTTTATATTTTGATTAATATAAGGTTTCAGGGAAATTCTATCACATTTGTTCAATTTACGTCGCTCCTATTTCAGATAGCGTATTGTGCTAAGCCGGATCTCAAAGCGCATGAAATGGCGACTAAAATGCACTGTTAAACTTCTGGGGTAGGGCAAACAGAGACCGATTAGATCATTTTATATTATGGTTAATTTAAGAATTCAGCAAATTCTATCACATTTGTTCAACTTTCGTCGCTCGTATTTCAGATAGCGTATTCGGCTAAGCGGCATCTCAAAGCGCATGAAATGGCGAGTATAATGCACTATTAACTTCTAGGATAAGGCAAACAGATACCCGATTCGATCATTTTATATTACGGTTAATATAAGAATGCAGCGTAATTCTATCACATTGGTTCAAGTTACGTCGCTCCTATTTCAGATAGCGTACTGGGCTAAGCGGCATCTCAAAGCGCATGAATGGCGAGTAAAATGCGCTATTAAACTTCTAGGATAAGGCAAACACAGACCCGATTAGATCATTTTATATTACGGTTAATATAAGAATTCAGCGTAATTCTATCACATTTGTTCAAGTTACGTCGCTCCTATTTCAGATAGCGTATTGGGCTAAGCGGCATCTCAAAGCGCATGAAATGGCGAATAAAATGCACTATTAAACTTCTAGGCTAGGGGCGAACAGAGACCCGTGCAGATCATTTTATATTACGGTTAATATAAGAATTCAGCGTAATTCTATCACATTTGTTCAAGTTACGTCGCTCCTATTTCAGATAGCGTACTGGGCTAAGCCGGATCTCAAAGCGCATGAAATGGCGACTAAAATGAACTGTTAAACTTCTGGGGTAGGGCAAACAGAGACCCGATTAGATCATTTTATATTATGGTTAATTTAAGAATTCAGCAAAATTCGATCACATTTGTTCAACTTACGTCGCTCCTATTTCAGAAAGCGTACTGGGCTACGCGGAAACTTAAAGCGCGTGGAATGGCGAGTAAAATGCACTACTAAACTTCTATGATAGGGCAATCAGAGACCCGATTAGATCAGTTTATATTTTGTTTAATATAAGATTTCAGGGAAATAGTATCACATTTGTTCAATTTACGTCGCTCCTATATCAGATGGCGTATTCGGCTAAGCGGCATCTCAAAGCGCATGAAATGGCGAGTGAAATGCACCATTAGACTTCTATGGTAGGGCGAACAGAGACCCCATTAGATCATTTTACATTAAGGTTAATATAAGTATTCAGCGAGATTCTATCACACTTGTTCAATTTACGTCGCTTCTATTTCAGACAGCGTACTGGGCTAGGCGGTATCTTAAAGCGCGTGGAATGGCGAGTAAAATGCACTATTAACCTTCTGTGATAGGGCAATCAGAGACCAGATTAGATCATTTTATACTTTGGTTAATATAAGAATTCAGCGAAATTCTATCACATTTGTTCAATTTACGTCGCTCCTATTTCAGATAGCGTATTGGGCTAAGCGGCATCTCAAAGCGCATGAAATGACGAGTGAAATGCACTATTAAACTTCTAGGGTAGGGCAAACAGGGACCCGATTAGATCATTTTATATCATGGTTAATTTAAGAATTCAGCGAAATTCTATCACATTTGTTCAATTTACGGCGCTCCTATTTCAGATAGCGTATTGGGCTAAGCGGCATCTCAAAGCGCATGAAATGGCGTGTAAAATGCACGATTAAACTTCTAGGGTAGGGCAAACAGAGACCCGATTAGATCATTTTATATTTTGGTTAATATAAGAATTCAGCGAAATTCTGTAACATTTGTTCAATTTACGTCGCTCCTATTTCAGACAGCTTATTGGGTTTAGCGGCATCTCAAATCGCATGAAATGGCGAACAAAATGCACTATTAAACTTCTAGGCTAGGGCGAACAGAGACCAGATTAGATCATTTTATATTTTGGTTAATATAAGAATTCTGCGAAATTCTATCACATTTGTTCAAGTTACGTCGCTCCTATTTCAGATAGCGTATTGGGCTAGGCGGCATCTTAAAGCGCGTGGAATGGCGAGTAAAATGCACTATTAAACTTCTATGATAGGGCAATCAGAGGCCCGATTAGATCATTTTATATTTTGGTTAATATAAGAATTCAACGAAATTCTATCACATTTGTAAAATTTACGTCGCTCCTATTACAGATAGCTTATTGGGCTTAGCGGCATCTCAAAGCGCATGAAATGACGAGTGAAATGCACTATTAAACTTCTAGGGTAGGGCAAACAGAGACGCGATTAGATCATTTTATATTATGGTTAATTTAAGAATTCAGCAAAATTCTATCACAGTTGTTCAATTTACGTCGCTCCTATTTCAGATAGCGTACTGGGCTAGGCGGCATCGTAAAGCGGGTGGAATGGCGAGTAGAATGCACTATTAAAATTCTATGGTAGGGCAAACAGAGACTCGATTAGATCATTTTACATTAATGTTAATGAAAGAATTCAGCGAAATTCTATCACATTTGTTCAACTTACGTCGCTCCTATTTCAGATAGCGTATTGGGCTAAGCGGCACCTCAAAGCGCATGAAATGGCGAGTGAAATGCACTATTAGACTTCTATGGTAGGGCGAACAGAGACCCGATTGGATCATTTTACATTAAGGTTTATATAAGAATTCACGGAAATTCTATCACATTTGTTCAATTTATGTCGCTCTTATTTCAGATAGCGGATTGGGCTAAGCGGCCTCTCAAAGCGCATGAAATGGCGCGTAAAATGCGCTATTAAACTTCTAGGATAAGGCAAACCGAGACCCGATTAGTTCATTTTATATTACGGTTAATATAAGAATTCAGCGTAATTCTATCTCATTTGTTCATCTTACGTCGCTCCTATTTCAGATAGCCTACTGACCTATGCGGCATCTTAAAGCGCGTGGAAGGGCGAGTAAAATGCACTACTAAACTTCTATGATAGAGCAATCAGAGACCCGATTAGATCATTTTATATTTTGTTTAATATAAGATTTCAGGGAAATTCTATCACATTTGTTCAATTTACGTCGCTCCTATTTCAGATAGCGTATTGGGCTAAGCGGCATCTCAAAGCGCATGATATGGCGTGTGAAATGCACTATTAGACTTCTATGGTAGGGCGAACAGAGACCCGATTGGATCATTTTATATTATGGTTAATTTAAGAATTCAGCGAAATTCTATCACATTTGTTCAATTTACGTCGCTCCAATTACAGATAGCGTATTGGGCTAAGCGGCATCTCAAAGCGCATGAAATGGCGAATAAAATGCACTATTAAACTTCTAGGCTAGGGCGAACAGAGACCCGAGCAGATCATTTTACATTATGGTTAATAAAAGAATTCAGCGTAATTCTATCACATTTGTTCAACTTACGTCGCTCCTATTTCAGATAGCGTACTGGGCTAGGCGGAAACTTAAAGCGCGTGGAATGGCGAGTAAAATGCACTACTAAACTTCTATGATAGGGCAATCAGAGACCCGATTAGATCAGTTTATATTTTGTTTAATATAAGATTTCACGGAAATTCTATCACATTTGTTCAATTTACGTCGCTCCTATTTCAGATAGCGTATTGGGCTATGCGGCATCTCAAAGCGCAAGAAATGGGGAGTAAAATGCACTATTAAACTTCTAGGCTAGGGCAAACAGAGACCCGATTAGATCATTTTATATTATGGTTAATTTAAGAATTCAGCCAAATTCTATCACATTTGTTCAATTTACGTCGCTCCTACTTCAGATAGCGTACTGGGCTAGGCGGAATCTTAAAGCGCGTGGATTGGCGAGTAAAATGCACTATTAAACTTCTACGATAGGGCAATGAGAGACCCGATTAGATCATTTTATATTTTGGTTAATATAAGAATTCAGCGAAATTCTATCACAATTGTTCTATTTACGTCGCTCCTATTTCAGATAGCGTATTGGGCTAAGCAGCATCTCAAAGCGCATGAAATGGCGAGTGAAATGCACTATTAAACTTTTAGGGTAGGGCGAACAGAGACCCGATTAGATCATTTTACATTAAGGTTAATATAAGTATTCAGGGAAATTCTATCACATTTGTTCAATTTACGTCGCTCCTATTTCAGATAGCGTATTGGGCTAAGCGGCATCTCAAAGTGCATGAAATGGCGAGTAAAATGCACTGTTAAACTTCTAGGGTAGGGCAAACAGAGACCCGATTAGATCATTTCATATTATGGTTTATTTAAGAATTCAGAAAAATTCTATCACATTTGTTCAATTTACGTCGCTGATATTTCAGATAGCGTATTGGGCTAAGCGGCATCTCAATGCGCATGAAATGGCGAGTAAAATGCACTATTAAACTTCTAGGATAAGGCAAACAGAGACCCGATTCGTTCATTTTATATTACGGTTAATATAAGAATTCGGCGTAATTCTATCACATTTGTTCAACGTACGTCGCTCCTATTTCAGATAGCGTACTGGGCTAGGCGGCATCTTAAAGCGCGTGGAATGGCGGGTAGAATGCGCTATTAAACTTCTATGGTAGGGCTATCAGAGACCCGATTAGATCATTTTATATTTTGGTTAATATAAGAATTCAGCGAAATTCTATCACATTTGTTCAACTTACGTCGCTGCTATTTCAGATAGCGTATTGGGCTAAGCGGCATCTCAAAGCGCATGAAATGACGAGTGAAATGCACTATTAAACTTCTAGGGTAGGGCAAACAGAGACCGGATAAGATCATTTTATATTATGGTTAATTTAAGAATTCAGCGAAACTCTATCACATTTGTTCAACTTACGTCGCTCCTATTTCAGATAGCGTACTGGGCTAGGCGGCATCTTAAAGCGCGTGGAATGGCGAGTAAAATGCACTATTAAAATTCTATGGTAGGGCAAACAGAGACTCGATTAGATCATTTTACATTAATGTTAATGAAAGAATTCAGCGAAATTCTATCACATTTGTTCAACTTACGTCGCTCCTATTTCAGATAGCGTATTGGGCTAAGCGGCACCTCAAAGCGCATGAAATGGCGAGTGAAATGCACTATTAGACTTCTATGGTAGGGCGAACAGAGACCCGATTGGATCATTTTACATTAAGGTTTATATAAGAATTCACGGAAATTCTATATACATTTGTTCAATTTATGTCGCTCTTATTTCAGATAGCGGATTGGGCTAAGCGGCCTCTCAAAGCGCATGAAATGGCGCGTAAAATGCGCTATTAAACTTCTAGGATAAGGCAAACCGAGACCCGATTAGTTCATTTTATATTACGGTTAATATAAGAATTCAGCGTAATTCTATCTCATTTGTTCATCTTACGTCGCTCCTATTTCAGATAGCCTACTGACCTATGCGGCATCTTAAAGCGCGTGGAAGGGCGAGTAAAATGCACTACTAAACTTCTATGATAGAGCAATCAGAGACCCGATTAGATCATTTTATATTTTGTTTAATATAAGATTTCAGGGAAATTCTATCACATTTGTTCAATTTACGTCGCTCCTATTTCAGATAGCGTATTGGGCTAAGCGGCATCTCAAAGCGCATGAAATGGCGAGTGAAATGCACTATTAGACTTCTATGGTAGGGCGAACAGAGACCCGATTGGATCATTTTATATTATGGTTAATTTAAGAATTCAGCGAAATTCTATCACATTTGTTCAATTTACGTCGCTCCAATTTCAGATAGCGTATTGGGCTAAGCGGCATCTCAAAGCGCATGAAATGGCGAATAAAATGCACTCTTAATCTTCTATGATAGGGCAATCAGAGACCCGATTAGATCATTTTATATTTCGGTTAATATAAGAATTCAGCGAAATTCTATCACAATTGTTCTATTTACGTCGCTCCTATTTCAGATAGCGTATTGGGCTAAGCGGCATCTCAAAGCGCATGAAATGGCGAGTGAAATGCACTATTAAACTTCTAGGGTAGGGCGAACAGAGACCCGATTAGATTATTTTACATTAAGGTTAATATAAGTATTCAGGGAAATTCTATCACATTTGTTCAATTTACGTCGCTCCTATTTCAGATAGCGTATTGGGCTAAGCGGCATCTCAAAGAGCATGAAATGGCGAGTAAAATGCACTGTTAAACTTCTAGGGTAGGGCAGACAGAGACCCGATTAGATCATTTCATATTATGGTTTATTTAAGAATTCAGAAAAATTCTATCACATTTGTTCAATTTACGTCGCTGGTATTTCAGATAGCGTATTGGGCTAAGCGGCATCTCAATGCGCATGAAATGACGAGTAAAATGGACTATTAAACTTCTAGGATAAGGCAAACAGAGACCCGATTCGTTCATTTTATATTACGGTTAATATAAGAATTCAGCGTAATTCTATCACATTTGTTCAACGTATGTCGCTCCTATTTCAGATAGCGTACTGGGTTAGGCGGCATCTTAAAGCGCGTGGAATGGCGGGAAAAATGCACTATTAAACTTCTATGATAGGGCTATCAGAGACCCGATTAGATCATTTTATATTTTGGTTAATATAAGAATTCAGCGAAATTCTATCACATTTGTTCAACTTACGTCGCTGCTATTTCAGATAGCGTATTGGGCTAAGCGGCATCTCAAAGCGCATGAACTGACGAGTGAAATGCACTATTAAACTTCTAGGGTAGGGCAAACAGAGACCGGATAAGATCATTTTATATTATGGTTAATTTAAGAATTCAGCGAAACTCTATCACATTCGTTCAATTTACGTCGCTCCTATTTCAGATATCGTATTGGGCTAAGCGGCATCTCAAAGCGCATGAAATGGCGAGTAAAATGCACTGCTAAACTTCTAGGGTAGGGCGAACGAAGGCCCGATTAGATCATTTTACACTGAGGTTAATATAAGTATTCAGGGAAATTCTATCACATTTGTTCAATTTACGTCTCTCCTATTTCAGATAGCGTATTGGGCTAAGCGGTATCTCAAAGCCCATGAAATGGCGAGTAAAATGCACTGTTAAACTTCTAGGGTAGGGCAAACAGAGACCCGATTAGATCATTTCATATTATGGTTTATTTAAGAATTCAGAAAAAAACTATCACATTTGTTCAATTTACGTCGCTCCTATTTCAGATATCGTATTGGGCTAAGCGGCATCTCAAAGCGCATGAAATGGCGAGTAAAATGCACTGCTAAACTTGTAGGGTAGGGCAAACAGGGACCCGATTAGATCATTTTATATTATCGTTAATCCAAGATGTCAGCAAAATTCTATCACATTTGTTCAATTTACGTCGCTCCAATTTCAGATAGCGTACTGTGCTAGGCGGCATCTTAAAGCGCATGAAATGACGAGTGAAATGCACTATTAAACTACTATGATAGGGCAATCAGAGACCCGACTAGATCATTTTATATTTTGGTTAATATAAGAATTCAGCGAAATTCTATCACAATTGTTCAATTTACGTCGCTCCTATTTCAGATAGCGTATTGGGCTAAGCGGCATCTCAAAGCGCAAGAAATGGCGAGTAAAATGCACTATTAAACTTCTAGGGTAGGGCAAACAGAGACCCCATTAGATCATTTTATATTATGGTTAATTTAAGAACTCAGCGAAATTCTATCACATTTGTTCAATTTACGTTGCTCCTATTTCAGATAGCGTACTGGGCTAGGCGGCATCTTAAAGCGCGTGGAATGGCGAGTAAAATGCGCTATTAAACTTCTATGATAGGGCAATCAGAGACCCGATTAGATCATTTTATATTTTGGTTAATATAAGAATCCAGCGAAATTCTATCACATTCGTTCAATTTACGTCGCTCCTATTTCAGATATCGTATTGGGCTAAGCGGCATCTCAATGCGCATGAAATGGCGAGTAAAATGGACTATTAAACTTCTAGGATAAGGCAAACAGAGACCCGATTAGATCATTTTATAATACGGTTAATATAAGAATTCAGCGTAAGTCGATCACATTTGTTCAATTTACATCGCTCCTATTTCAGATAGCGTATTGGGCTAAGCGGCATCTCAATGCGCATGAAATGGCCAGTAAAATGCACTCTTAATCTTCTATGATAGGGCAATCAGAGACCCGATTAGATCATTTTATATTTTGGTTAATATAAGAATTCAGCGAAATTCTATCACATTTGTTCAATTTACGTCGCTCCAATTTCAGATAGCTTATTGGGCTAAACGGCATCGCAAAGCGCATGAATTGACGAGTGAAATGCACTATTAAACTTCTTGGGTAGGGCGAACAAAGACCCGATTAGATCATTTTACATTAAGGTTAATATAAGAATTCAGCGAAATTCTATCACATTTGTTCAATTTACATCGCTCCTATTTCAGATAGCAACTTGTGCTAAGCGGCATCTCAAAGCGCAGGAAATGGCGAGTAAAATGCACTATTAAACTTCTAGGGCAGGGCAAACAGAGACCCCATTAGATCATTTTATATTATGGTTAATTTAAGAATTCAGCGAAATTCTCTCACATTTGTTCAATTTACGTCGCTGATATTTCAGATAGCGTATTGGGCTAAGCGGCATCTTAAAGCGTGTGTAATGGCGAGTAAAATGCACTATTAAACTTCTATGATAGGGCAATCAGAGACCCGATTAGATCATTTTATATTTTGGTTAATATAAGAATTCAGCGAAATTCTATCACATTTGTTCAATTTACGTCGCTCCAATTTCAGATAGCTTATTGGGCTAAGCGGCATCTCAAAGCGCATGAATTGACGAGTGAAATGCACTATTAAACTTCTTGGGTAGGGCGAACAAAGACCCGATTAGATCATTTTACATTAAGGTTAATATAAGAATTCAGCGAAATTCTATCACATTTGTTCAATTTACATCGCTCCTATTTCAGATAGCGACTTGTGCTAAGCGGCATCTCAGAGCGCAGGAAATGGCGAGTAAAATGCACTATTAAACTTCTAGGGTAGGGCAAACAGAGACCCCATTAGATCATTTTATATTATGGTTAATTTAAGAATTCAGCGAAATTCTCTCACATTTGTTCAATTTACGTCGCTGATATTTCAGATAGCGTATTGGGCTAAGCGGCATCTTAAAGCGTGTGTAATGGCGAGTAAAATGCACTATTAAACTTCTATGATAGGGCAATCAGAGACCCGATTAGATCATTTTATATTTTGGTTAATATAAGAATTCAGCGAAATTCTATCACATTTGTTCAATTTACGTCGCTCCAATTTCAGATAGCTTATTGGGCTAAACGGCATCGCAAAGCGCATGAATTGACGAGTGAAATGCACTATTAAACTTCTTGGGTAGGGCGAACAAAGACCCGATTAGATCATTTTACATTAAGGTTAATATAAGAATTCAGCGAAATTCTATCACATTTGTTCAATTTACATCGCTCCTATTTCAGATAGCGACTTGTGCTAAGCGGCATCTCAAAGCGCAGGAAATGGCGAGTAAAATGCACCATTAAACTTCTAGGGTAGGGCAAACAGAGACCCCATTAGATCATTTTATATTATGGTTAATTTAAGAATTCAGCGAAATTCTCTCACATTTGTTCAATTTACGTCGCTGATATTTCAGATAGCGTATTGGGCTAAGCGGCATCTCAAAGCGCAAGAAATGGCGAGTAAAATGCACTATTAAACTTCTAGGGTAGGGCAAACAGAGACCCGATTAGGTCATTTCATATTATGGTTAATTTAAGAATTCAGAAAAATTCTATCACATTTGTTCAATTTACGTCGCTCCTATTTCAGATAGCGTACCCGGATAGGCGGCATCTTAAAGCGCGAGGAATGGCGAGTAAAATGCACTATTAAACTTCTATGATAGGGCAATCAGAGACCCGATTAGATCATTTTATATTTTGGTTAATATAAGAATTCAGCGAAATTCTATCACATTTGTTCAATTTACGTCGCTCCTATTTCAGATAGCTTATTGGGCTAAGCAGCATCTCAAAGCGCATGAAATAACGAGTGAAATGTACCATTAAACTTCAAGGGTAGGGCGAACGAAGACCCGATTAGATCATTTTACATTAAGGTTAATATAAGAATTCAGCGAAATTCTATCACATTTGTTCAATTTACATCGCTCCTATTTCAGATAGCGACTTGTGTTAAGCGTCATCTCAAAGCGCAAGAAATGGCGAGTAAAATGCACTATTAAACTTCTAGGATAAGGCAAACAGAGACCCGATTAGATCATTTTATATTACGGTTAATATAAGAATTCAGCGTAATTCTGTGACATTTGTTCAACTTACGTAGCTCCTATTTCATATAGCGTACTGGGCTAGGCGGCAACTTAAAGCGCGTGGAATGGCGAGTAAAATGCGCTATTAAACTTCTATGATAGGGCAATCAGAGACCCGATTAGATCATTTTATATTTTGGTTAATATAAGAATTCAACGAAATTCTATCACATTTGTTCAATTTACGTCGCTCCTATTTCAGATAGCGTATTGGGCTAAGCGGCATCTCTAAGCGCATGAAATGACTAGTGAAATGCACTATTAAACTTCTAGGGTAGGGCGAACAAAGACCCGATTAGATCATTTTACATTAAGGTTAATATAAGAATTCAGCGTTACTCTGTCACATTTGTTCAATTTACGTCGCTCCTATTTCAGATAGCGTAGTGGGCTAAGCGGCATCTCAAAGCGCAAGAAATGGCGAGTAAACTGCACTATTAAACTTCTAGGGTAGGGCAAACAGAGACCCGATTAGATCAATTTATATTATGGTTAATTTAAGAATTCTGCGAATTTCTATCACATTTGTTCAATTTACGTTGCTCCTATTTCAGATAGCGTATTGGGCTAAGCGGTATCACAAAGCGCAAGGAATGGCGAGTAAAATGCACTATTAAACTTCTAGGGTAGGGCAAACAGAGACCAGTTTAGATCATTTTATATTATGGTTAATTTAAGAATTCAGAAAAATTCTATCACATTTGTTCAATTTACGTCGCTCCTATTTCAGATAGCGTACCCGGATAGACGGCATCTTAAAGCGCGAGGAATGGCGACTAAAATGAACTATTAAACTTCTATGATAAGGCAATCAGAGACCTGATTAGATCATTTTATATTCTGGTTAATATAAGAATTCAGCGAAATTCTATCACATTTGTTTAATTTACGTCGCTCCTATTTCAGATAGCGTATTGGGATAAGCGGCATCTCAAAGCGCATGAAATGCTGAGTAAAATGCGCTATTAAACTTCTAGGGTAGGGCAATCAGAGACCCGATTAGATCATTTTATATTATGGTTAATTTAAGGATTCAGCAAAATTCTATCACATTTGTTCAATTTACGTCGTTCCTATTTCAGATAGCATACTGGGCTAGGCGGCAACTTAAAGCGCGCGGAATGGCGAGTAAAATGCACTATTAAACTTCTATGATAGGGCAATCAGAGACCCGATTAGATCATTTTATATTCTGGTTAATTTAAGAATTCAGCGAAATTCTATCACATTTGTTCAATTTACATCGCTCCTATTTCAGATAGCGTATTGGGCTAAGCGGCATCTCAATGCGCATGAAATGGCCAGTAAAATGCACTATTAAACTTCTAGGATAAGGCAAACGGAGACCCGATTAGACCATTTCATATTACGGTTAATATAAGAATTCAGCGTTATTCTATCACATTTGTTCAACTTACGTCGCTCCTATTTCAGATAGCGTACTGGGCTAGGCGGCATCTTAAAGCGCGTGGAATGGCGAGCAAAATGCACTATTAAACTTCTACGATAGGGCAATGAGAGACCCGATTAGATCATTTTATATTTTGGTTAATATAAGAATTCAGCGAAATTCTATCACATTTGTTCAATTTACGTCGCTCCTATTTCAGATAGCGTATTGGGCTAAGCGGCATCTCAAAGCGCAAGATATGGCGAGTAAAATGCA
Source organism: Macropis europaea (assembly GCA_916610135.2). Lineage (NCBI taxonomy): Eukaryota > Metazoa > Arthropoda > Insecta > Hymenoptera > Melittidae > Macropis > Macropis europaea. Next base: position 56,894 of record CAKAJE020001996.1, read on the forward strand.
CTATTAAACTTCTAGGGTAGGGCAAACAGAGACCCCATTAGATCATTTTATATTATGGTTAATTTAAGAATTCAGCGAAATTCTATCACATTTGTTCAATTTACGTTGCTCCTATTTCAGATAGCGTATTGGGCTAAGCGGCATCTCAAAGCGCATGAAATGGCGAGTGAAATGCACTATTAGACTTCTATGGTAGGGCGAACAGAGACCCGATTGGATCATTTTACATTAAGGTTAATATAAGAATTCACGGAAATTCTATCACATTTGTTCAATTTACGTCGCTCCTATTCCAGATAGCGTATTGGGCTAAGCGGCACCTCAAAGCGCATGAAATGGCGAGTAAAATGCGCTATTAAACACCTAGGATAAGGCAAACACAGACCCGATTAGATCATTTTATATTACGGTTAATATAAGAATTCAGCGTAATTCTATCACATTTGTTCAAGTTACGTCGCTCCTATTTCAGATAGCGTATTGGGCTAAGCGGCATCTCAAAGCGCATGAAATGGCGAATAAAATGCACTATTAAACTTCTAGGCTAGGGCGAACAGAGACCCGAGCAGATCATTTTAGATTATGGTTAATAAAAGAATTCAGCGTAATTCTCTCACATTTGTTCAACTTACGTCGCTCCTATTTCACATAGCGTATTGGGCTAAGCGGCATCTCAAAGCGCATGAAATGGCGAGTGAAATGCACTATTAGACTTCTATGGTAGGGCGAACAGAGACCAGATTGGATCATTTTACATTAAGGTTAATATAAGAATTCACGGAAATTCTATCACATTTGTTCAATTTACGTCGCTCCTATTCCAGATAGCGTATTGGGCTAAGCGGCATCTCAAAGCGCATGAAATGGCGAGTAAAATGCGCTAATAAACTTGTAGGATAAGGCAAACAGAGACCCGATTAGATCATTTTATATTACGGTTAATATAAGAATTCAGCGTAATTCCATCACATTTGTTCAAGTTACGTCGCTCCTATTTCAGATAGCGTACTGGGCTAGGCGGCATCTTAAAGCGCGTGGAATGGCGAGTAAAATGCACTACTAATCTTCTATGATAGGGCAATCAGAGACCCGATTAGATCATTTTATATTTTGATTAATATACGGTTTCAGGGAAATTCTATCACATTTGTTCAATTTACGTCGCTCCTATTTCAGATAGCGTATTGTGCTAAGCCGGATCTCAAAGCGCATGAAATGGCGACTAAAATGCACTGTTAAACTTCTGGGGTAGGGCAAACAGAGACCCGATTAGATCATTTTATATTATGGTTAATTTTAGAATTCAGCAAAATTCTATCACATTTGTTCAACTTTCGTCGCTCGTATTTCAGATAGCGTATTCGGCTAAGCGGCATCTCAAAGCGCATGAAATGGCGAGTATAATGCACTATTAAACTTCTAGGATAAAAGCAAACAGATACCCGATTCGATCATTTTATATTACGGTTAATATAAGAATGCAGCGTAATTCTATCACATTGGTTCAAGTTACGTCGCTCCTATTTCAGATAGCGTATTGGGCTAAGCGGCATCTCAAAGCGCATGAAATGCTGAGTAAAATGCGCTATTAAACTTCTAGGGTAGGGCAATCAGAGACCCGATTAGATCATTTTATATTATGGTTAATTTAAGGATTCAGCAAAATTCTATCACATTTGTTCAATTTACGTCGTTCCTATTTCAGATAGCATACTGGGCTAGGCGGCAACTTAAAGCGCGCGGAATGGCGAGTAAAATGCACTATTAAACTTCTATGATAGGGCAATCAGAGACCCGATTAGATCATTTTATATTGTGGTTAATTTAAGAATTCAGCGAAATTCTATCACATTTGTTCAATTTACATCGCTCCTATTTCAGATAGCGTATTGGGCTAAGCGGCATCTCAATGCGCATGAAATGGCCAGTAAAATGCACTATTAAACTTCTAGGACAAGGCAAACGGAGACCCGATTAGACCATTTCATATTACGGTTAATATAAGAATTCAGCGTTATTCTATCACATTTGTTCAACTTACGTTGCTCCTATTTCAGATAGCGTACTGGGCTAGGCGGCATCTTAAAGCGCGTGGAATGGCGAGCAAAATGCACTCTTAAACTTCTATGATAGGGCAATAAGAGACCCGTTTAGATCATTTTATATTTTGGTTAATATAAGAATTCAGCGAAATTCTATCACATTTGTTCAATTTACGTCGCCCCTATTTCAGATAGCGTATTGGGCTAAGCGGCATCTCAAAGCGCAAGATATGGCGAGTAAAATGCACTATTAAACTTCTAGGGTAGGGCAAACAGAGACCCCATTAGATCATTTTATATTATGGTTAATTTAAGAATTCAGCGAAATTCTATCACATTTGTTCAATTTACGTTGCTCCTATTTCAGATAGCGTATTGGGCTAAGCGGCATCTCAGAGCGCATGAAATGGCGAGTGAAATGCACTATTAGACTTCTATGGTAGGGCGAACAGAGACCCGATTGGATCATTTTACATTAAGGTTAATATAAGGATTCACGGAAATTCTATCACATTTGTTCAATTTACGTCGCTCCTATTCCAGATAGCGTATTGGGCTAAGCGACATCTCAAAGCGCATGAAATGGCGAGTAAAATGCGCTAATAAACTTCTAGGATAAGGCAAACAGAGACCCGATTAGATCATTTTATATTACGGTTAATATAAGAATTCAGCGTAATTCCATCACATTTGTTCAAGTTACGTCGCTCCTATTTCAGATAGCGTACTGGGCTAGGCGGCATCTTAAAGCGCGTGGAATGGCGAGTAAAATGCACTACTAATCTTCTATGATAGGGCAATCAGAGACCCGATTAGATCATTTTATATTTTGATTAATATAAGGTTTCAGGGAAATTCTATCACATCTGTTCAATTTACGTCGCTCCTATTTCAGATAGCGTATTGTGCTAAGCCGGATCTCAAAGCGCATGAAATGGCGACTAAAATGCACTGTTAAACTTCTGGGGTAGGGCAAACAGAGACCCGATTAGATCATTTTATATTATGGTTAATTTAAGAATTCAGCAAAATTCTATCACATTTGTTCAACTTTCGTCGCTCGTATTTCAGATAGCGTATTCGGCTAAGCGGCATCTCAAAGCGCATGAAATGGCGAGTATAATGCACTATTAAACTTCTAGGATAAGGCAAACAGATACCCGATTCGATCATTTTATATTACGGTTAATATAAGAATGCAGCGTAATTCTATCACATTTGTTCAAGTTACGTCGCTCCTATTTCAGATAGCGTATTGGGCTAAGCGGCATCTCAAAGCGCATGAAATGGCGAATAAAATGCACTATTAAACTTCTAGGCTAGGGCGAACAGAGACCCGAGCAGATCATTTTACATTATGGTTAATAAAAGAATTCAGCGTAATTCTCTCACATTTGTTCAACTTACGTCGCTCCTATTTCAGATAGCGTATTGGGCTAAGCGGCATCTCAAAGCGCATGAAATGGCGAGTGAAATGCACTATTAGACTTCTATGGTAGGGCGAACAGAGACCAGATTGGATCATTTTACATTAAGGTTAATATAAGAATTCACGGAAATTCTATCACATTTGTTCAATTTACGTCGCTCCTATTCCAGATAGCGTATTGGGCTAAGCGGCATCTCAAAGCGCATGAAATGGCGAGTAAAATGCGCTATTAAACTTCTAGGATAAGGCAAACAGAGACCCGATTAGATCATTTTATATTACGGTTAATATAAGAATTCAGCGTAATTCCATCACATTTGTTCAAGTTACGTCGCTCCTATTTCAGATAGCGTACTGGGCTAGGCGGCATCTTAAAGCGCGTGGAATGGCGAGTAAAATGCACTACTAATCTTCTATGATAGGGCAATCAGAGACCCGATTAGATCATTTTATATTTTGATTAATATAAGGTTTCAGGGAAATTCTATCACATTTGTTCAATTTACGTCGCTCCTATTTCAGATAGCGTATTGGGCTAAGCGGCATCTCAAAGCGCATGAAATGGCGAGTAAAATGCACTATTAAACTCCTAGGGTAGGGCAAACAGAGACCCGATTAGATCATTTTATATTATGGTTAATTTAAGAATTCAGCAAGATTCTATCACATTTGTTGAATTTACGTCGCTCCTATTTCAGATAGCGTACTGGGATAGGCGGCATCTTAAAGCGCGTGGAATGGCGAGTAGAATGCACTATTAAAATTCTATGGTAGGGCAAACAGAGACTCGATTAGATCATTTTACATTAATGTTAATAAAAGAATTCAGCGAAATTCTATCACATTTGTTCAACTTACGTCGCTCCTATTTCAGATAGCGTACTGGGCTAAGCGGCACCTCAAAGCGCATGAAATGGCGAGTGAAATGCACTATTAGACTTCTATGGTAGGGCGAACAGAGACCCGATTGGATCATTTTACATTAAGGTTTATATAAGAATTCACGGAAATTCTATCACATTTGTTCAATTTACGTGGCTCCTATTTCAGATAGCGTATTGGGCTAAGCGGCCTCTCAAAGCGCATGAAATGGCGCGTAAAATGCGCTATTATACTTCTAGGATAAGGCAAACGGAGACCCGATTAGTTCATTTTATATTACGGTTAATATAAGAATTCAGCGTAATTCTATCACATTTGTTCATCTTACGTCGCTCCTATTTCAGATAGCCTACTGACCTATGCGGCATCTTAAAGCGCGTGGAAGGGCGAGTAAAATGCACTACTAAACTTCTATGATAGAGCAATCAGAGACCCGATTAGATCATTTTATATTTTGTTTAATATAAGATTTCAGGGAAATTCTATCACATTTGTTCAATTTACGTCGCTCCTATTTCAGATAGCGTATTGGGCTAAGCGGCATCTCAAAGCGCATGAAATGGCGAGTGAAATGCACTATTAGACTTCTATGGTAGGGCGAACAGAGACCCGATTGGATCATTTTATATTATGGTTAATTTAAGAATTCAGCGAAATTCTATCACATTTGTTCAATTTTACGTCCGCTCCAATTTCAGATAGCGTATTGGGCTAAGCGGCATCTCAAAGCGCATGAAATGGCGAATAAAATGCACTATTAAACTTCTAGGCTAGGGCGAACAGAGACCCGAGCAGATCATTTTACATTATGGTTAATAAAGAATTCAGCGTAATTCTATCACATTTGTTCAACTTACGTCGCTCCTATTTCAGATAGCGTATTGGGCTAAGCGGCATCTCAATGCGCATGAAATGGCGAGTGAAATGCACTATTAGACTTCTATGGTAGGGCGAACAGAGACCCGATTGGATCATTTTACATTAAGGTTAATATAGAATTCACGGAAATTCTATCACATTTGTTCAATTTACGTCGCTCCTATTCCAGATAGCGTATTGGGCTAAGCGGCATCTCAAAGCGCATGAAATGGCGAGTAAAATGCGCTATTAAACACCTAGGATAAGGCAAACACAGACCCGATTAGATCATTTTATATTACGGTTAATATAAGAATTCAGCGTAATTCTATCACATTTGTTCAAGTTACGTCGCTCCTATTTCAGATAGCCTATTGGGCTAAGCGGCATCTCAAAGCGCATGAAATGGCGAATAAAATGCACTATTAAACTTCTAGGCTAGGGCGAACAGAGACCCGAGCAGATCATTTTACATTATGGTTAATAAAAGAATTCAGCGTAATTCTCTCACATTTGTTCAACTTACGTCGCTCCTATTTCAGATAGCGTATTGGGCTAAGCGGCATCTCAAAGCGCATGAAATGGCGAGTGAAATGCACTATTAGACTTCTATGGTAGGTCGAACAGAGACCAGATTGGATCATTTTACATTAAGGTTAATATAAGAATTCACGGAAATTCTATCACATTTGTTCAATTTACACGCTCCTATTCCAGATAGCGTATTGGGCTAAGCGGCATCTCAAAGCGCATGAAATGGCGAGTAAAATGCGCTATTAAACTTCTAGGATAAGGCAAACAGAGACCCGATTAGATCATTTTATATTACGGTTAATATAAGAATTCAGCGTAATTCCATCACATTTGTTCAAGTTACGTCGCTCCTATTTCAGATAGCGTACTGGGCTAGGCGGCATCTTAAAGCGCGTGGAATGGCGAGTAAAATGCACTACTAATCTTCTATGATAGGGCAATCAGAGACCCGATTAGATCATTTTATATTTTGATTAATATAAGGTTTCAGGGAAATTCTATCACATTTGTTCAATTTACGTCGCTCCTATTTCAGATAGCGTATTGTGCTAAGCCGGATCTCAAAGCGCATGAAATGGCGACTAAAATGCACTGTTAAACTTCTGGGGTAGGGCAAACAGAGACCGATTAGATCATTTTATATTATGGTTAATTTAAGAATTCAGCAAAATTCTATCACATTTGTTCAACTTTCGTCGCTCGTATTTCAGATAGCGTATTCGGCTAAGCGGCATCTCAAAGCGCATGAAATGGCGAGTATAATGCACTATTAAACTTCTAGGATAAGGCAAACAGATACCCGATTCGATCATTTTATATTACGGTTAATATAAGAATGCAGCGTAATTCTATCACATTGGTTCAAGTTACGTCGCTCCTATTTCAGATAGCGTACTGGGCTAAGCGGCATCTCAAAGCGCATGAAATGGCGAGTAAAATGCGCTATTAAACTCCTAGGATAAGGCAAACACAGACCCGATTAGATCATTTTATATTACGGTTAATATAAGAATTCAGCGTAATTCTATCACATTTGTTCAAGTTACGTCGCTCCTATTTCAGATAGCGTATTGGGCTAAGCGGCATCTCAAAGCGCATGAAATGGCGAATAAAATGCACTATTAAACTTCTAGGCTAGGGCGAACAGAGACCCGTGCAGATCATTTTACATTACGGTTAATATAAGAATTCAGCGTAATTCTATCACATTTGTTCAAGTTACGGCGCTCCTATTTCAGATAGCGTATTGGGCTAAGCGGCACCTCAAAGCGCATGAAATGGCGAATAAAATGCACTATTAAACTTCTAGGCTAGCGCGAACAGAGACCCGTGCAGATCATTTTACATTATGGATAATAAGAGAATTCAGCGTAATTCTCTCACATTTGTTCAACTTACGTCGCTCCTATTTCAGATAGCGTATTGGGCTAAGCGGCATCTCAAAGCGCATGAAATGGCGAGTGAAATGCACTATTAGACTTCTATGGTAGGGCGAACAGAGACCAGATTGGATCATTTTACATTAAGGTTAATATAAGAATTCACGGAAATTCTATCACATTTGTTCAATTTACGTCGCTCCTATTCCAGATAGCGTATTGGGCTAAGCGGCATCTCAAAGCGCATGAAATGGCGAGTAAAATGCGCTATTAAACTTCTAGGATAAGGCAAACAGAGACCCGATTAGATCATTTTATATTACGGTTAATATAAGAATTCAGCGTAATTCCATCACATTTGTTCAAGTTACGTCGCTCCTATTTCAGATAGCGTACTGGGCTAGGCGGCATCTTAAAGCGCGTGGAATGGCGAGTAAAATGCACTACTAATCTTCTATGATAGGGCAATCAGAGACCCGATTAGATCATTTTATATTTTAATTAATATAAGGTTTCAGGGAAATTCTATCACATTTGTTCAATTTACGTCGCTCCTATTTCAGATAGCGTATTGGGCTTAGCGGCATCCAAAAGCGCATGAAATGGCGAGTAAAATGCACTATTAAACTCCTAGGGTAGGGCAAACAGAGACCCGATTAGATCATTTTATATTATGGTTAATTTAAGAATTCAGCAAGATTCTATCACATTTGTTGAATTTACGTCGCTCCTATTACAGATAGCGTACTGGGATAGGCGGCATCTTAAAGCGCGTGGAATGGCGAGTAGAATGCACTATTAAAATTCTATGGTAGGGCAAACAGAGACCCGATTAGATCATTTTATATTACGGTTAATATAAGAATTCAGCGTAATTCCATCACATTTGTTCAAGTTACGTCGCTCCTATTTCAGATAGCGTACTGGGCTAGGCGGCAACTTAAAGCGCGTGGAATGGCGAGTAAAATGCACTACTAATCTTCTATGATAGGTAGATCAGAGACCCGATTAGATCATTTTATATTTTAATTAATATAAGGTTTCAGGGAAATTCTATCACATTTGTTCAATTTACGTCGCTCCTATTTCAGATAGCGTATTGGGCTTAGCGGCATCTCAAAGCGCATGAAATGGCGAGTAAAATGCACTATTAAACTCCTAGGGTAGGGCAAACAGAGACCCGATTAGATCATTTTATATTATGGTTAATTTAAGAATTCAGCAAGATTCTATCACATTTGTTGAATTTACGTCGCTCCTATTTCAGATAGCGTACTGGGATAGGCGGCATCTTAAAGCGCGTGGAATGGCGAGTAGAATGCACTATTAAAATTCTATGGTAGGGCAAACAGAGACTCGATTAGATCATTTTACATTAATGTTAATAAAAGAATTCAGCGAAATTCTATCACATTTGTTCAACTTACGTCGCTCCTATTTCAGATAGCGTACTGGGCTAAGCGGCACCGCAAAGCGCATGAAATGGCGAGTGAAATGCACTATTAGACTTCTATGGTAGGGCGAACAGAGACCCGATTGGATCATTTTACATTAAGGTTTATATAAGAATTCACGGAAATTCTATCACATTTGTTCAATTTACGTGGCTCCTATTTCAGATAGCGTATTGGGCTAAGCGGCCTCTCAAAGCGCATGAAATGGCGCGTAAAATGCGCTATTATACTTCTAGGATAAGGCAAACGGAGACCCGATTAGTTCATTTTATATTACGGTTAATATAAGAATTCAGCGTAATTCTATCACATTTGTTCATCTTACGTCGCTCCTATTTCAGATAGCCTACTGACCTATGCGGCATCTTAAAGCGCGTGGAAGGGCGAGTAAAATGCACTACTAAACTTCTATGATAGAGCAATCAGAGACCCGATTAGATCATTTTATATTTTGTTTAATATAAGATTTCAGGGAATTCTATCACATTTGTTCAATTTACGTCGCTCCTATTTCAGATAGCGTATTGGGCTAAGCGGCATCTCAAAGCGCATGAAATGGCGAGTGAAATGCACTATTAAACTTCTAGGGTAGAGCAAACAGAGACCCGATTAGATCATTTTATATTATGGTTAATATAAGAATTCAGCGAAATTCTATCACATTTGTTCAATTTGCGTCGCTCATATTTCAGATAGCGTATTGGGCTAAGCGGCATCTCAAAGCGCATGAAATGGCGGGTGAAATGCACTATTACACTTCTATGGTAGGGCGAACAGAGACCCGGTTGGATCATTTTACATTAAGGTTTATATAAGAATTCACGGAAATTCTATCACATTTGTTCAATTTACGTCGCTCCTATTTCAGATAGCGCATTGGGCTAAGCGGCCTCTCAAAGCGCATGAAATGGCGCGTAAAATGCGCTATTAAACTTCTAGGATAAGGCAAACCGAGACCCGATTAGTTCATTTTATATTACGTTTAATATAAGAATTCAGCGTAATTCTATCTCATTTGTTCATCTTACGTCGCTCCTATTTCAGATAGCCGACTGACCTATGCGGCATCTCAAAGCGCGTGGAAGGGCGAGTAAAATGCACTACTAAACTTCTATGATAGAGCAATCAGAGACCCGATTAGATCATTTTATATTTTGTTTAATATAAGATTTCAGGGAAATTCTATCACATTTGTTCAATTTACGTCGCTCCTATTTCAGATAGCGTATTGGGCTAAGCGGCCTCTCAAAGCGCATGAAATGGCGCGTAAAATGCGCTATTAAACTTCTAGGATAAGGCAAACCGAGACCCGATTAGTTCATTTTATATTACGGTTAATATAAGAATTCAGCGTAATTCTATCTCATTTGTTCATCTTACGTCGCTCCTATTTCAGATAGCCTACTGACCTATGCGGCATCTTAAAGCGCGTGGAAGGGCGAGTAAAATGCACTACTAAACTTCTATGATAGAGCAATCAGAGACCCGAGCAGATCATTTTACATTATGGTTAATAAAAGAATTCAGCGTAATTCTATCACATTTGTTCAACTTACGTCGCTCCTATTTCAGATAGCGCATTGTGCTAAGCGGAATCTCAAAGCACATGAAATGGCGAGTAAAATGCGCTATTAAACTTCTAGGATAAGGCAAACAGAGACCCGATTAGATCATTTTATATTACGGTTAATATAAGAATTCCGCGTAATTCTATCATATTTGTTGAAGTTACGTCGCTCCTATTTCAGATAGCGTACTGGGCTAGGCGGCATCTTAAAGCGCGTGGAATGGCGAGTAAAATGCACTACTAATCTTCTATGATAGGGCAATCAGAGACCCGATTAGATCATTTTATATTTTGATTAATATAAGGTTTCAGGGAAATTCTATCACATTTGTTCAATTTACGTCGCTCCTATTTCAGATAGCGTATTGGGCTAAGCCGGATCTCAAAGCGCATGAAATGGCGACTAAAATGAACTGTTAAACTTCTGGGGTAGGGCAAACAGAGACCCGATTAGATCATTTTATATTATGGTTAATTTAAGAATTCAGCAAAATTCTATCACATTTGTTCAACTTACGTCGCTCCTATTTCAGAAAGCGTACTGGGCTACACGGAAACTTAAAGCGCGTGGAATGGCGAGTAAAATGCACTACTAAACTTCTATGATAGGGCAATCAGAGACCCGATTAGATCAGTTTATATTTTGTTTAATATAAGATTTCAGGGAAATAGTATCACATTTGTTCAATTTACGTCGCTCCTATATCAGATGGCGTATTCGGCTAAGCGGCATCTCAAAGCGCATGAAATGGCGAGTGAAATGCACCATTAGACTTCTATGGTAGGTCGAACAGAGACCCCATTAGATCATTTTACATTAAGGTTAATATAAGTATTCAGCGAGATTCTATCACACTTGTTCAATTTACGTCGCTCCTATTTCAGATAGCGTACTGGGATAGGCGGCATCTTAAAGCGCGTGGAATGGCGAGTAGAATGCACTATTAAAATTCTATGGTAGGGCAAACAGAGACTCGATTAGATCATTTTACATTAATGTTAATAAAAGAATTCAGCGAAATTCTATCACATTTGTTCAACTTACGTCGCTCCTATTTCAGATAGCGTACTGGGCTAAGCGGCACCTCAAAGCGCATGAAATGGCGAGTGAAATGCACTATTAGACTTCTATGGTAGGGCGAACAGAGACCCGATTGGATCATTTTACATTAAGGTTTATATAAGAATTCACGGAAATTCTATCACATTTGTTCAATTTACGTGGCTCCTATTTCAGATAGCGTATTGGGCTAAGCGGCCTCTCAAAGCGCATGAAATGGCGCGTAAAATGCGCTATTATACTTCTAGGATAAGGCAAACGGAGACCCGATTAGTTCATTTTATATTACGGTTAATATAAGAATTCAGCGTAATTCTATCACATTTGTTCATCTTACGTCGCTCCTATTTCAGATAGCCTACTGACCTATGCGGCATCTTAAAGCGCGTGGAAGGGCGAGTAAAATGCACTACTAAACTTCTATGATAGAGCAATCAGAGACCCGATTAGATCATTTTATATTTTGTTTAATATAAGATTTCAGGGAATTCTATCACATTTGTTCAATTTACGTCGCTCCTATTTCAGATAGCGTATTGGGCTAAGCGGCATCTCAAAGCGCATGAAATGGCGAGTGAAATGCACTATTAGACTTCTATGGTAGGGCGAACAGAGACCCGATTGGATCATTTTATATTATGGTTAATTTAAGAATTCAGCGAAATTCTATCACATTTGTTCAATTTACGTCGCTCCAATTTCAGATAGCGTATTGGGCTAAGCGGCATCTCAAAGCGCATGAAATGGCGAATAAAATGCACTATTAAACTTCTAGGCTAGGGCGAACAGAGACCCGAGCAGATCACTTTACATTATGGTTAATAAAAGAATTCAGCGTAATTCTATCACATTTGTTCAACTTACGTCGCTCCTATTTCAGATAGCGTATTGGGCTAAGCGGCATCTCAAAGCGCATGAAATGGCGAGTAAAATGCACTATTAGACTTCTATGGTAGGGCGAACAGAGACCCGATTGGATCATTTTACATTAAGGTTTATATAAGAATTCACGGAAATTCTATCACATTTGTTCAATTTACGTCGCTCCTATTTCAGATAGCGCATTGGGCTAAGCGGCCTCTCAAAGCGCATGAAATGGCGCGTAAAATGCGCTATTAAACTTCTAGGATAAGGCAAACCGAGACCCGATTAGTTCATTTTATATTACGGTTAATATAAGAATTCAGCGTAATTCTATCTCATTTGTTCAACTTACGTCGCTCCTATTTCAGATAGCGTATTGGGCTAAGCGGCATCTCAAAGCGCATGAAATGGCGAGTAAAATGCACTATTAGACTTCTATGGTAGGGCGAACAGAGACCCGGTTGGATCATTTTACATTAAGGTTTATATAAGAATTCACGGAAATTCTATCACATTTGTTCAATTTACGTCGCTCCTATTTCAGATAGCGTATTGGGCTAAGCCGGATCTCAAAGCGCATGAAATGGCGACTAAAATGAACTGTTAAACTTCTGGGGTAGGGCAAACAGAGACCCGATTAGATCATTTTATATTATGGTTAATTTAAGAATTCAGCAAAATTCGATCACATTTGTTCAACTTACGTCGCTCCTATTTCAGAAAGCGTACTGGGCTACGCGGAAACTTAAAGCGCGTGGAATGGCGAGTAAAATGCACTACTAAACTTCTATGATAGAGCAATCAGAGACCCGAGCAGATCATTTTACATTATGGTTAATAAAAGAATTCAGCGTAATTCTATCACATTTGTTCAACTTACGTCGCTCCTATTTCAGATAGCGCATTGTGCTAAGCGGAATCTCAAAGCACATGAAATGGCGAGTAAAATGCGCTATTAAACTTCTAGGATAAGGCAAACAGAGACCCGATTAGATCATTTTATATTACGGTTAATATAAGAATTCCGCGTAATTCTATCATATTTGTTGAAGTTACGTCGCTCCTATTTCAGATAGCGTACTGGGCTAGGCGGCATCTCAAAGCGCATGAAATGGCGAGTGAAATGCACTATTACACTTCTATGGTAGGGCGAACAGAGACCCCATTAGATCATTTTACATTAAGGTTAATATAAGTATTCAGCGAGATTCTATCACACTTGTTCAATTTACGTCGCTCCTATTTCAGATAGCGTATTGGGCTATGCGGCATATCAAAGCGCATGAAATGACGCGTGAAATGCACTATTATACATCTAGGGTAGGGTGAACAGAGACCCGAAGAGATCATTTTACATTAAGGTGAATATAAGAATGCAGCGTAATTCTGTCACATTTGTTCAACTTACGTCGCTCCTATTTCAGATAGCGTATTGGGTTAAGCGTCATCTCAAAGCGCATGAAATGACGAGTGAAATGCACTATTAAACTTCTAGGGTAGGGCGAACAGAGACCCGATTAGATCATTTTACATTAAGGTTAATATAAGTATTCAGCGAGATTCTATCACACTTGTTCAATTTACGTCGCTTCTATTTCAGACAGCGTACTGGGCTAGGCGGTATCTTAAAGCGCGTGGAATGGCGAGTAAAATGCACTATTAACCTTCTGTGATAGGGCAATCAGAGACCAGATTAGATCATTTTATACTTTGGTTAATATAAGAATTCAGCGAAATTCTATCACATTTGTTCAATTTACGTCGCTCCTATTTCAGATAGCGTATTGGGCTAAGCGGCATCTCAAAGCGCATGAAATGACGAGTGAAATGCACTATTAAACTTCTAGGGTAGGGCAAACAGGGACCCGATTAGATCATTTTATATCATGGTTAATATAAGAATTCAGCGTAATTCTATCACATTTGTTCAATTTACGGCGCTCCTATTTCAGATAGCGTATTGGGCTAAGCGGCATCTCAAAGCGCATGAAATGGCGTGTAAAATGCACGATTAAACTTCTAGGGTAGGGCAAACAGAGACCCGATTAGATCATTTTATATTTTGGTTAATATAAGAATTCAGCGAAATTCTGTAACATTTGTTCAATTTACGTCGCTCCTATTTCAGACAGCTTATTGGGTTTAGCGGCATCTCAAATCGCATGAAATGGCGAACAAAATGCACTATTAAACTTCTAGGCTAGGGCGAACAGAGACCAGATTAGATCATTTTATATTTTGGTTAATATAAGAATTCACGGAAATTCTATCACATTTGTTCAAGTTACGTCGCTCCTATTTCAGATAGCGTACTGGGCTAGGCGGCATCTTAAAGCACATGAAATAGCGAGTAAAATGCGATATTAAACTTCTAGGATAAGGCAAACAGAGACCCGATTAGATCATTTTATATTACGGTTAATATAAGAATTCAGCGTAATTCTATCACATTTGTTCAAGTTACGTCGCTCCTATTTCAGATAGCGTACTGGGCTAGGCGGCATCTCAAAGCGCATGAAATGGCGAGTGAAATGCAACATTAGACTTCTATGGTAGGGCGAACAGAGACCCCATTAGATCATTTTACATTAAGGTTAATATAAGTATTCAGCGAGATTCTATCACACTTGTTCAATTTACGTCGCTCCTATTTCAGATAGCGTATTGGGCTATGCGGCATATCAAAGCGCATGAAATGACGCGTGAAATGCACTATTATACATCTAGGGTAGGGTGAACAGAGACCCGAAGAGATCATTTTACATTAAGGTGAATATAAGAATGCAGCGTAATTCTGTCACATTTGTTCAACTTACGTCGCTCCTATTTCAGATAGCGTATTGGGTTAAGCGTCATCTCAAAGCGCATGAAATGACGAGTGAAATGCACTATTAAACTTCTAGGGTAGGGCGAACAGAGACCCGATTAGATCATTTTACATTAAGGTTAATATAAGTATTCAGCGAGATTCTATCACACTTGTTCAATTTACGTCGCTTCTATTTCAGACAGCGTACTGGGCTAGGCGGTATCTTAAAGCGCGTGGAATGGCGAGTAAAATGCACTATTAACCTTCTGTGATAGGGCAATCAGAGACCAGATTAGATCATTTTATACTTTGGTTAATATAAGAATTCAGCGAAATTCTATCACATTTGTTCAATTTACGTCGCTCCTATTTCAGATAGCGTATTGGGCTAAGCGGCATCTCAAAGCGCATGAAATGACGAGTGAAATGCACTATTAAACTTCTAGGGTAGGGCAAACAGGGACCCGATTAGATCATTTTATATCATGGTTAATTTAAGAATTCAGCGAAATTCTATCGCATTTGTTCAATTTACGTCGCTCCTATTTCAGATAGCGTATTGGGCTAAGCGGCATCTCAAAGCGCATGAAATGGCGTGTAAAATGCACGATTAAACTTCTAGGGTAGGGCAAACAGAGACCCGATTAGATCATTTTATATTACGGTTAATATAAGAATTCAGCGTAATTCTATCACATTTGTTCAAGTTACGTCGCTCCTATTTCAGATAGCGTACTGGGCTAGGCGGCATCTTAAAGCGCGTGGAATGGCGAGTAAAATGCACTACTAATCTTCTATGGTAGGGCAATCAGAGACCCGATTAGATCATTTTATATTTTGATTAATATAAGGTTTCAGGGAAATTCTATCACATTTGTTCAATTTACGTCGCTCCTATTTCAGATAGCGTATTGGGCTAAGCCGGATCTCAAAGCGCATGAAATGGCGACTAAAATGAACTGTTAAAGTTCTGGGGTAGGGCAAACAGAGACCCGATTAGATCATTTTATATTATGGTTAATTTAAGAATTCAGCAAAATTCTATCACAGTTGTTCAATTTACGTCGCTCCTGTTTCAGATAGCGTACTGGGCTAGGCGGCATCGTAAAGCGGGTGGAATGGCGAGTAGAATGCACTATTAAAATTCTATGGTAGGGCAAACAGAGACTCGATTAGATCATTTTACATTAATGTAAATGAAAGAATTCAGCGAAATTCTATCACATTTGTTCAACTTACGTCGCTCCTATTTCAGATAGCGTATTGGGCTAAGCGGCACCTCAAAGCGCATGAAATGGCGAGTGAAATGCACTATTAGACTTCTATGGTAGGGCGAACAGAGACCCGATTGGATCATTTTACATTAAGGTTTATATAAGAATTCACGGAAATTCTATCACATTTGTTCAATTTATGTCGCTCTTATTTCAGATAGCGGATTGGGCTAAGCGGCCTCTCAAAGCGCATGAAATGGCGCGTAAAATGCGCTATTAAACTTCTAGGATAAGGCAAACCGAGACCCGATTAGTTCATTTTATATTACGGTTAATATAAGAATTCAGCGTAATTCTATCTCATTTGTTCATCTTACGTCGCTCCTATTTCAGATAGCCTACTGACCTATGCGGCATCTTAAAGCGCGTGGAAGGGCGAGTAAAATGCACTACTAAACTTCTATGATAGAGCAATCAGAGACCCGATTAGATCATTTTATATTTTGTTTAATATAAGATTTCAGGGAAATTCTATCACATTTGTTCAAATTACGTCGCTCCTATTTCAGATAGCGTATTGGGCTAAGCGGCATCTCAAAGCGCATGATATGGCGAGTGAAATGCACTATTAGACTTCTATGGTAGGGCGAACAGAGACCCGATTGGATCATTTTATATGATGGTTAATTTAAGAATTCAGCGAAATTCTATCACATTTGTTCAATTTACGTCGCTCCTATTTCAGATAGCGTATTGGGCTAAGCGGCATCTCAAAGCGCATGATATGGCGAGTGAAATGCACTATTAGACTTCTATGGTAGGGCGAACAGAGACCCGATTGGATCATTTTATATGATGGTTAATTTAAGAATTCAGCGAAATTCTATCACATTTGTTCAATTTACGTCGCTCCAATTTCAGATAGCGTATTGGGCTAAGCGGCATCTCAAAGCGCATGAAATGGCGAATAAAATGCACTATTAAACTTCTAGGCTAGGGCGAACGGAGACCCGAGCAGATCATTTTACATTATGGTTAATAAAAGAATTCAGCGTAATTCTATCACATTTGTTCAACTTACGTCGCTCCTATTTCAGATAGCGTACTGGGCTAGGCGGAAACTTAAAGCGCGTGGAATGGCGAGTAAAATGCACTACGAAACTTCTATGATAGGGCAATCAGAGACCCGATTAGATCAGTTTATATTTTGTTTAATATAAGATTTCACGGAAATTCTATCACATTTGTTCAATTTACGTCGCTCCTATTTCAGATAGCGTATTGGGCTATGCGGCATCTCAAAGCGCATGAAATGGCGAGTAAAATGCACTATTAAACTTCTAGGCTAGGGCAAACAGAGACCCGATTAGATCATTTTATATTATGGTTAATTTAAGAATTCAGCCAAATTCTATCACATTTGTTCAATTTACGTCGCTCCTACTTCAGATAGCGTACTGGGCTAGGCGGAATCTTAAAGCGCGTGGATTGGCGAGTAAAATGCACTATTAAACTTCTACGATAGGGCAATGAGAGACCCGATTAGATCATTTTATATTTTGGTTAATATAAGAATTCAGCGAAATTCTATCACAATTGTTCTATTTACGTCGCTCCTATTTCAGATAGCGTATTGGGCTAAGCAGCATCTCAAAGCGCATGAAATGGCGAGTGAAATGCACTATTAAACTTTTAGGGTAGGGCGAACAGAGACCCGATTAGATCATTTTACATTAAGGTTAATATAAGTATTCAGGGAAATTCTATCACATTTGTTCAATTTACGTCGCTCCTATTTCAGATAGCGTATTGGGCTAAGCGGCATCTCAAAGTGCATGAAATGGCGAGTAAAATGCACTGTTAAACTTCTAGGGTAGGGCAAACAGAGACCCGATTAGATCATTTCATATTATGGTTTATTTAAGAATTCAGAAAAATTCTATCACATTTGTTCAATTTACGTCGCTGCTATTTCAGATAGCGTATTGGGCTAAGCGGCATCTCAATGCGCATGAAATGGCGAGTAAAATGCACTATTAAACTTCTAGGATAAGGCAAACAGAGACCCGATTCGTTCATTTTATATTACGGTTAATATAAGAATTCGGCGTAATTCTATCACATTTGTTCAACGTACGTCGCTCCTATTTCAGATAGCGTACTGGGCTAGGCGGCATCTTAAAGCGCGTGGAATGGCGGGTAGAATGCGCTATTAAACTTCTATGGTAGGGCTATCAGAGACCCGATTAGATCATTTTATATTTTGGTTAATATAAGAATTCAGCGAAATTCTATCACATTTGTTCAACTTACGTCGCTGCTATTTCAGATAGCGTATTGGGCTAAGCGGCATCTCAAAGCGCATGAAATGACGAGTGAAATGCACTATTAAACTTCTAGGGTAGGGCAAACAGAGACCGGATAAGATCATTTTATATTATGGTTAATTTAAGAATTCAGCGAAACTCTATCACATTTGTTCAACTTACGTCGCTCCTATTTCAGATAGCGTACTGGGCTAGGCGGCATCTTAAAGCGCGTGGAATGGCGAGTAAAATGCACTATTAAAATTCTATGGTAGGGCAAACAGAGACTCGATTAGATCATTTTACATTAATGTTAATGAAAGAATTCAGCGAAATTCTATCACATTTGTTCAACTTACGTTGCTCCTATTTCAGATAGCGTATTGGGCTAAGCGGCACCTCAAAGCGCATGAAATGGAGAGAGAAATGCACTATTAGACTTCTATGGTAGGGCGAACAGAGACCCGATTGGATCATTTTACATTAAGGTTTATATAAGAATTCACGGAAATTCTATATACATTTGTTCAATTTATGTCGCTCTTATTTCAGATAGCGGATTGGGCTAAGCGGCCTCTCAAAGCGCATGAAATGGCGCGTAAAATGCGCTATTAAACTTCTAGGATAAGGCAAACCGAGACCCGATTAGTTCATTTTATATTACGGTTAATATAAGAATGCAGCGTAATTCTATCTCATTTGTTCATCTTACGTCGCTCCTATTTCAGATAGCCTACTGACCTATGCGGCATCTTAAAGCGCGTGGAAGGGCGAGTAAAATGCACTACTAAACTTCTATGATAGAGCAATCAGAGACCCGATTAGATCATTTTATATTTTGTTTAATATAAGATTTCAGGGAAATTCTATCACATTTGTTCAATTTACGTCGCTCCTATTTCAGATAGCGTATTGGGCTAAGCGGCATCTCAAAGCGCATGAAATGGCGAGTGAAATGCACTATTAGACTTCTATGGTAGGGCGAACAGAGACCCGATTGGATCATTTTATATTATGGTTAATTTAAGAATTCAGCGAAATTCTATCACATTTGTTCAATTTACGTCGCTCCAATTTCAGATAGCGTATTGGGCTAAGCGGCATCTCAAAGCGCATGAAATGGCGAACAAAATGCACTATTAAACTTCTAGGCTAGGGCGAACAGAGACCCGAGCAGATCATTTTACATTATGGTTAATAAAAGAATGCAGCGTAATTCTATCACATTTGTTCAACTTACGTCGCTCCTATTTCAGATAGCGTATTGGGCTAAGCGGCATCTCAAAGCGCATGAAATGGCGAGTGAAATGCACTATTACACTTCTATGGTAGGGCGAACAGAGACCCGATTGGATCATTTTACATTAAGGTTAATATAAGAATTCACGGAAATTCTATCACATTTGTTCAATTTACGTCGCTCCTATTCCAGATAGCGTATTGGGCTAAGCGGCATCTCAAAGCACATGAAATGGCGAGTAAAATGCGATATTAAACTTCTAGGATAAGGCAAACAGAGACCCGATTAGATCATTTTATATTACGGTTAATATAAGAATTCAGCGTAATTCTATCACATTTGTTCAAGTTACGTCGCTCCTATTTCAGATAGCGTACTGGGCTAGGCGGCATCTTAAAGCGCGTGGAATGGCGAGTAAAATGCACTACTAATCTTCTATGGTAGGGCAATCAGAGACCCGATTAGATCATTTTATATTTTGATTAATATAAGGTTTCAGGGAAATTCTATCACATTTGTTCAATTTACGTCGCTCCTATTTCAGATAGCGTATTGGGCGAAGCCGGATCTCAAAGCGCATGAAATGGCGACTAAAATGAACTGTTAAAGTTCTGGGGTAGGGCAAACAGAGACCCGATTAGATCATTTTATATTATGGTTAATTTAAGAATTCAGCAAAATTCTGTCACATTTGTTCAACTTACGTCGCTCCTATTTCAGATAGCGTACTGGGCTAGGCGGAAACTTAAAGCGCGTGGAATGGCGAGTAAAATGCACTACTAAACTTCTATGATAGGGCAATCAGAGACCCGATTAGATCAGTTTATATTTTGTTTAATATAAGATTTCACGGAAATTCTATCACATTTGTTCAATTTACGTCGCTCCTATTTCAGATAGCGGCATCTCAAAGCGCATGAAATGGCGAGTAAAATGCACTGTTAAACTTCTAGGGTAGGGCAAACAGAGACCCGATTAGATCATTTCATATTATGGTTTATTTAAGAACTCAGAAAAATTCTATCACATTTGTTCAATTTACGTCGCTGATATTTCAGATAGCGTATTGGGCTAAGCGGCATCTCAATGCGCATGAAATGGCGAGTAAAATGCACTATTAAACTTCTAGGATAAGGCAAACAGAGACCCGATTAGATCATTTTACATTAAGGTTAATATAAGTATTCAGCGAGATTCTATCACACTTGTTCAAGTTGCGTCGCTTCTATTTCAGACAGCGTACTGTGATAGGCGGCATCTTAAAGCGCGTGGAATGGCGAGTAAAATGCACTATTAACCTTCTATGATAGGGCAATCAGAGACTAGATTAGATCATTTTATACTTTGGTTAATATAAGAATTCAGCGAAATTCTATCACATTTGTTCAATTTACGTCGCTCCTATTTCAGATAGCGTATTGGGCTAAGCGGCATCTCAAAGCGTATGAAATGACGAGTGAAATGCAATATTCAACTTCTATGGTAGGGCGAACAGAGACCCGATTGGATCATTTTACATTAAGGCTTATATAAGAATTCACGGAAATTCTATCACATTTGTTCAATTTACGTCGCTCCTATTTCAGGTAGCGTATTTGGCTAAGCGCCATCTCAAAGCGCATGAAATGGCGAGTAAAATACACTATTAAACTTCTAGGGTAGGGCGAACAGAGACCCGATTAGATCATTTTACATTAAGGTTAATATAAATATTCAGGGAAATTCTATCACATTTGTTCAATTTACGTCGCTGCTATTGCAGATAGCGTATTGGGCTTAGCGGC
This sequence comes from Macropis europaea, assembly GCA_916610135.2. Classification (NCBI taxonomy): domain Eukaryota; kingdom Metazoa; phylum Arthropoda; class Insecta; order Hymenoptera; family Melittidae; genus Macropis; species Macropis europaea. Next base: position 78,316 of record CAKAJE020001996.1, read on the forward strand.
ATCTTAAAGTGGGTGGAATGGCGAGTAGAATGCACTATTAAAATTCTATGGTAGGGCAAACAGAGACTCGATTAGATCATTTTACATTAATGTTAATGAAAGAATTCAGCGAAATTCTATCACATTTGTTCAACTTACGTCGCTTCTATTTCAGATAGCGTATTGGGCTAAGCGGCACCTCAAAGCGCATGAAATGGTGAGTGAAATGCACTATTAAACTTCTAGGGTAGGGCAAGCAGAGACCCGATTAGATCATTTTATATTATGGTTAATTTAAGAATTCAGAAAAATTCTATCACATTTGTTCAATTTACGTCGCTCCTATTTCAGATATCGTATTGGGCTAAGCGGCATCTCAAAGCGCATGAAATGACGAGTGAAATGCACTATTAAGCTTCTAGGGTAGGGCGAACAGAGTCCCGATTAGATCATTTTACATTAAGGTTAATATAAGTATTCAGGGAGATTCTATCACATTTGTTCAATTTACGTCGCTCCTATTTCAGACAGCGTACTGGGCTAGGCGGCATCTTAAAGCGTGTGGAATGGCGCGTTAAATGCGCTGTTAAACTTCTAAGATAAGGCAAACGGAGACCCGATTAGTTCATTTTATATTACGGTTAATATAAGAATTCAGCGTAATTCTATCACATTTGTTCATCTTACGTCGCTCCTATTTCAGATAGCCTACTGACCTATGCGGCATCTTAAAGCGCGTGGAAGGGCGAGTAAAATGCACTACTAAACTTCTATGATAGAGCAATCAGAGACCCGACTAGATCCTTTTATATTTTGTTTAATATAAGATTTCAGGGAAATTCTATCACATTTGTTCAATTTACGTCGCTCCTATTTCAGATAGCGTATTGGGTTAAGCGGCTTCTCAAAGCGCATGAAATGGCGAGTAAAATGCACTATTAAACTTCTAGGGTAGTGCAAACAGAGACCCGATTAGATCATTTTATATTATGGTTAATTTAAGAATTCAGCAAAATTCTATCACATTTGTTCAATTTACGTCGCTCCTATTTCAGATAGCGTACTGGGCTAGGCGGCATCTTAAAGCGCGTGGAATGGCGAGTAAAATGCACTATTAAACTTCTATGATAGGGCAATCAGAGACCCGATTAGATCATTTTATATTTTGGTTAATATAAGAATTCAACGAAATTCTATCACATTTGTTCAATTTACGTCGCTCCTATTTCAGATAGCGTATTGGGCTGGGCGGCATCTTAAAGCGCGTGGAAGGGCGAGTAAAATGCACTATTAAAATTCTATGGTAGGGCAAACAGAGACTCGATTAGATCATTTTACATTAATGTTAATAAAACTATTCAGCGAAATTCTATCACATTTGTTCAACTTACGTCGCTCCTATTTCAGATAGCGTATTGGGCTAAGCGGCACCTCAAAGCGCATGAAATGGCGAGTGAAATGCACTATTAGACGTCTATGGTAGGGCGAACAGAGACCCGATTGGATCATTTTACATTAAGGTTTATATAAGAATTCACGGAAATTCTATCACATTTGTTCAATTTACGTCGCTCCTATTTCAGATAGCGTATTGGGCTAAGCGGCCTCTCAAAGCGCATGATATGGCGCGTTAAATGCGCTATTAAACTTCTAGGATAAGGCAAACGGAGACCCGATTAGTTCATTTTATATTACGGTTAATATAAGAATTCAGCGTAATTCTATCACATTTGTTCATCTTACGTCGTTCCTATTTCAGATAGCCTACTGACCTATGCGGCATCTAAAAGCGCGTGGAATGGCGAGTAAAATGCACTACTAATGTTCTATGATAGGGCAATCAGAGACCCGATTAGATCATTTTATATTTTGATTGATATAAGATTTCAGGGAAATTCTATCACATTTGTTCAATTTACGTCGCTCCTATTTCAGATAGCGTATTGGGCTAAGCAGGATCTCAAAGCGCATGAAATGGCGACTAAAATGCACTATTAAACTTCTAGGGTAGGGCAAACAGAGACCCGATTAGATCATTTTATATTATGGTTATTTTAAGGATTCAGCAAAATACTATCACATTTGTTCAACTTACGTCGCTCCTATTTCAGATAGCGTACTGGGCTAGGCGGCAACTTAAAGCGCGTGGAATGGCGAGTAAAATGCACTACTAAACTTCTCTGATAGGGCAATCAGAGACCCGATTAGATCATTTTATATTTTGTTTAATATAAGATTTCAGGGAAATAGTATCACATTTGTTCAATTTACGTCGCTCCTATATCAGATAGCGTAATCGGCTAAGCGGCATCTCAAAGCGCATGAAATGGCGAGTGAAATGCACCATTAGACTTCTATGGTAGGGCGAACAGAGACCCGATTAGATCATTTTACATTAAGGTTAATATAAGGATTCACGGAAATTCTATCCCATTTGTTCAATTTACGTCGCTCCTATTTCAGATAGCGTACTGGGCTAGGCGGAATCTTAAAGCGCGTGGATTGGCGAGTAAAATGCACTATTAAACTTCTATGATAGGGCAATCAGAGACCCGATTAGATCATTTTATATTTTGATTAATATAAGATTTCAGGGAAATTCTATCACATTTGTTCAATTTACGTCGCTCCTGTTTCAGATAGCCTACTGACCTAGGCGGCATCTTAAAGCGCGTGGAAGGGCGAGTAAAATGCACCACTAAACTTCTATGATAGAGCAATCAGAGACCCGATTAGATCATTTCATATTATGGTTTATTTAAGAATTCAGAAAAATTCTATCACATTTGTTCAATTTACGTCGCTCCTATTTCACATAGCTTATTGGGCTAAGCGGCATCTCAAAGCGCATGAAATGACGAGTGAAATGCACTATTAGACTTCTAGGATAAGGCAAACAGAGACCCGATTAGATCATTTTATATTACGGTTAATATAAGAATTCAGCGTAATTCTATCACATTTGTTCATCTTACGTCGCTCCTATTTCAGATAGCGTATTGGGCTGGGCGGCATCTTAAAGCGCGTGGAAGGGCGAGTAAAATGCACTACTAAACTTCTATGATAGGGCAATCAGAGAGCCGATTCGGTCATTTTATATTTTGGTTAATATAAGATTTCAGGGAAATTCTATCACATTTGTTCAATTTACGTCGCTCCTATTGCAGATAGCGTATTGGGCTAAGCGGCATTTCAAAGCGCATGAAATGGCGAGTAAAATGCACTTTTAAACTTCTAGGGTAGGGCAAACAGAGACCCGATTAGATCATTTCATATTATGGTTTATTTAAGAATTCAGAAAAATTCTATCACATTTTTGCAATTTTCGTCGCTCCTATTTCAGATAGCTTATTGGGCTAAGCGGCATCTCAAAGCGCATGAAATGACGAGTGAAATGCACTATTAATCTTCTAGGGTAGGGCGAACAGAGACCCGATTAGAACATTTTACATTAATGTTAATATAAGAATTCAGCGAAATTCTGTCACATTTGTTCAAGTTACGTAGCTCCTATTTCAGATAGCGTACTGGGCTAGGCGGCAACTTAAAGCGCGTGGAATGGCGAGTAAAATGCACTATTAAACTTCTATGACAGGGCAATCAGAGACCCGATTAGATCATTTTATATGTCGGGTAATATAAGAATTCAACGAAATTCTATCACATTTGTTCAATTTACGTCGCTCCTATTTAAGATAGCGTATTGGGCTAACCGGCATCTCAAAGCGCATGAAATGGCGAATAAAATGCACTATTAAACTTCTAGGGTAGGGCAAACAGAGGCCCGATTAGATCAATTTATATTATGGTTAATTTAAGAATTCAGCAAAATTCTATCACATTTTTTCAATTTACGTCGTTCCTATTTCAGCTAGCGTACTGGGCTAGGCGGCATCTTAAAACGGGAAGAATGGCGAGTAAAATGCACTACTAAACTTCTATGATAGGGCAATCAGAGACCCGATTAGATCATTTTATATTTTGGTTAATATAAGAATTCAGCGAAATTCTATTACATTTGTTCAATTTACGTCGCTCCTATTTCAGATAGCGTATTGTGCTAAGCGGCATCTCAAAGCGCATGAAATGACGAGTGAAAGGCAATATTAAACTTCTAGGGTAGGGCGAACAGAGACCCGAATAGATCATTTTACATTAAGGTTAATATAAGAATTCAGGGAAATTCTATCACATTTGTTCAATTTACGTCGCTCGTATTTCAGATAGCGTATTGGGCTAAGCGGCATCTCAAAGCGCATGAAATGGCGAGTAAAATGCACTATTAAACTTCTAGGGTAAGGCAAACAGAGACCCGATTAGATCATTTTATATTATGGTTAATTTAAGAATTCAGCAAAATTCTATCACGTTTGTTCAAGTTACGTCGCTCCTATTTCAGATAGCGTACTGGGCTAGGCGGCATCTTAAATCGCGTGGAAGGGCGAGTAAAATGCACTACTAAACTTCTATGATAGGGCAATCAGAGTCCCGATTAGATCATTTTATATTTTGTTTACTATAAGATTTCAGGGAAATTCTATCACATTTGTTCAATTTACGTCGCACCTATTTCAGATAGCGTATTGGGCTAAGCAGCATCTCAAAGCGCAAGAAATGGCGAGTAAAATGCACTATTAAACTTCTAGGGTAGGGCACACAGAGACCAGATTAGATCATTTTATATTATGGTTAATTTAAGAATTCAGCGAAATCCTATCACATTTGTTCAATTTACGTCGCTCCTATTTCAGATAGCGTATTGGGCTAAGCGGCATCTCAAAGCGCATGAAATGGCGAGTAAAATGCTCTATTAAACTTCTAGGCTAGGGCGAACAGAGACCCGATCAGTTCATTTCATATTATGGTTAATTTAAGAATTCAGCAAAATTCTATCACATTTGTTCAATTTACGTCGTTACTATTTCAGATAGCGTACTGGGCTCGGCGGTATCTTAAAGCGCGTGGAATGGCGAGTGAAATGCACTACTAAACTTCTATGATAGGGCAATCAGAGACCCGATTAGATCATTTTATATTTTGGTTAATTTAAGAATTCAGCGAAATTCTATCACATTTGTTCAATTTACGTCGCTCCTATTGCAGATAGCGTATTGGGCTAAGCGGCATGTCGAAGCGCATGAAATGGCGAGTAAAATGCATTAGTAAACTTCTAGGGTAAGGCAAACAGAGACCCGATTAGATCATTTTATATTACGGTTAATATAAGAATTCAGCGTAAATGTATCACATTTGTTCAACATACGTCGCTCCTATTTCGGATAGTGTACTGGGCTAGGCGGCATCTTAAAGCGCGTGGAAGGGCGAGTGAAATGCACTACTAAACTTCTATGATAGGGCAATCAGAGTCCCGTTTAGATCATTTTATATTTTGGTTAATTTAAGAATTCAGCGAAATTCTATCACATTTGTTCAATTTACGTCGCTCCTATTTCAGATAGCTTATTGGGCTAAGCGGCATCACAAAGCGCATGAAATGACGAGTGAAATGCACTTTTAAGCTTCTAGGGTAGGGCAAACAGAGACCCGATTAGATCATTTTATATTATGGTTAACTTAAGAATTCAGCAAAATTTTATCACATTTGTTCAATTTACGTCGCTCCTATTTCAGATAGCGTACTGGGCTATGCGGCATCTTAAATCGCGTGGAAGTGCGAGTGAAATGCACTACTAAACTTCTATGATAGGGCAATCAGAGTCCCGATTAGATCATTTTATATTTTGTTTACTATAAGATTTCAGGGAAATTCTATCACATTTGTTCAATTTACGTCGCTCCTATTTCAGATAGCGTATTGGGCTAAGCAGCATCTCAAAGCGCAAGAAATGGCGAGTAAAATGCACTATTAAACTTCTAGGGTAGGGCACACAGAGACCCGATTAGATCATTTTATATTATGGTTAATTTAAGAATTCAGCGAAATCCTATCACATTTGTTCAATTTACGTCGCTCCTATTTCAGATAGCGTATTGGGCTAAGCGGCATCTCAAAGCGCATGAAATGGCGAGTAAAATGCACTATTAAACTTCTAGGCTAGGGCGAACAGAGACCCGATCAGTTCATTTCATATTATGGTTAATTTAAGAATTCAGCAAAATTCTATCACATTTGTTCAATTTACGTCCTTACTATTTCAGATAGCGTACTGGGCTCGGCGGCATCTTAAAGCGCGTGGAATGGCGAGTGAAATGCACTACTAAACTTCTATGATAGGGCAATCAGAGACCCGATTAGATCATTTTATATTTTGGTTAATTTAAGAATTCAGCGAAATTCTATCACATTTGTTCAATTTACGTCGCTCCTATTGCCGATAGCGTATTGGGCTAAGCGGCATGTCGAAGCGCATGAAATGGCGAGTAAAATGCACTTGTAAACTTCTAGGGTAAGGCAAACAGAGACCCGATTAGATCATTTTATATTACGGTTAATATAAGAATTCAGCGTAAATGTATCACATTTGTTCAACATACGTCGCTCCTATTTCGGATAGTGTACTGGGCTAGGCGGCATCTTAAAGCGCGTGGAAGGGCGAGTAAAATGCACTACTAAACTTCTATGATAGGGCAATCAGAGTCCCGATTAGATCATTTTATATTTTGGTTAATTTAAGAATTCAGCGAAATTCTATCACATTTGTTCAATTTACGTCGCTCCCATTTCAGATAGCTTATTGGGCTAAGCTGCATCTCAAAGCGCAAGAAATGGCGAGTAAAATGCACTATTAAACTTCTAGGGTAGGGCAAACGGAGACCCGATTAGATCATTTTATATTATGGTTAATTTAACAATTCAGCGAAATTCTATCACATTTGTTCAATTTACGTCACTCCTATTTCAGATTGCTTATTGGGCTAAGCGGCATCTCAAAGCGCATGAAATGACGAGTGAAATGCACTATTAAACTTCTAGGGTAGGGCGAACAAAGACCCGATTCGATCATTTTACATTAAGGTTAATATAAGAATTCAGCGAAATTCTATCACATTTGTTCAACTTACGTCGCTCCTATTTCAGGTAGCGTACTGGGCTAGGCGGCATCTTAAAGCGCGTGGAATGGCGAGTAAAATGCACTATTAAACTTCTGGGGTAGGGCAATCAGAGACCCCATTAGATCATTTTATATTATGGTTAATTTAACAATTCTGCGAAATTCTATCACATTTGTCCAATTTACGTCGTTCCTATTTCAGATAGCATACTGGGCTGGGCGGCATCTTAAAGCGCGTGGAATGGCTAGTAAAGCGCACTATTAAACTTCTAGGATAAGGCAAACAGAGACCCGATTAGATCATTTTATATTACGGTTAATATAAGGATTCAGCGTAATTCTATCACATTTGTTCAATTTACGTCGCTCCTATGTCAGATAGCGTATTGGGCTAAGCGGCATCTCAAAGCGCATGAAATGACGAGAGAAATGCCCTATTAAACTTCATGGGTAGGGCGAACAGAGAGCCGATTACATCATTTTATATTATTGTTAATTTAAGAATTCGGCAAAATTCTATCACATTTGTTCAATTTACGTCGCTCCTATTTCAGATAGCGTATTGGGCTAAGCGGCATCTCAAAGCGCATGAAATGCCGAGTAAAATGCACTATTTAACTTCTAGGGTAGGGCGAACAAAGACCCGATTAGATCATTTCATATTATGGTTAATATAAGAATTCAGCGTAATTCTATCACATTTGTTCAACTTACGTCGCTCCTATTTCAGATAGCGTACTGGGCTAGGCGGCATCTTAAAGCGCGTGGAAGGGCGAGGAAAATGCACTATTAAACTTCTGGGGTAGGGCAATCAGAGACCCGATTAGAGCATTTTATATTATGGTTAATTTAACAATTCTGCGAAATTCTATCACATTTGTTCAACATACGTCGCTCATATTTCAGATAGTGTACTGGGCTAAGCGGCATCTTAAAGTGCGTGGAAGCGCGAGTAAAATGCACTACTAAACTTCTATGATAGAGCAATCAGAGTCCCGTTTAGATCATTTTATATTTTGTTTAATATAAGGTTTCAGGGAAATTCTATCACATTTGTTCAATTTACGTCGCTCCTATGTCAGATAGCGTATTGGGCTAAGCGGCATCTCAAAGCGCATGAAATGACGAGAGAAATGCCCTATTAAACTTCTTGGGTAGGGCGATCAGAGAGCCGATTACATCATTTTATATTATTGTTAATTTAAGAATTCGGCAAAATTCTATCACATTTGTTCAATTTACGTCGCTCCTATTTCAGATAGCGTATTGGGCTAAGCGGCATCTCAAAGCGCAAGAAATGGCAAGTAAAATGCACTATAAAACTTCTAGGGTAGGGCAAACAGGCACCCAATAAGATCATTTTATATTATGGTTAATTCAAGAATTCAGCGAAACTCTATCACATTTATTCAATTTATGTCGCTCCTATTTCAGATAGCGTATTGGGCTAAGCGGCATCTCAAAGCGCATGAAATGGCGAGTAAAATGCACTGTTAAACTTCTATGATAGGGCAATCAGAGACCCGATTAGATCATTTTATATTTTGGTAAATATAAGAATTCAGCGAAATTCTATCACATTTGTTCAATTTACGTCGTTCCTATTTCAGATAGCATACTGGGCTGGGCGGCATCTTAAAGCGCGTGGAATGGCGAGTAAAACGCACTATTAAACTTCTAGGGTAGGGCGAACAAAGACCCGATTAGATCATTTTACATTAAGGTTAATATAAGAACTCAGGGAAATTCTATCACATTTGTTCAACTTACGTCGCTCATATTTCAGATAGTGTACTGGGCTAGGCGGCATCTTAAAGTGGATGGAAGCGCGAGTAAAATGCACTACTAAACTTCTATGATAGAGCAATCAGAGTCCCGGTTAGATCATTTTATATTTTGTTTAATATAAGATTTCAGGGAAATTCTATCACATTTGTTCAATTTACGTCGCTCCTATTTCAGATAGCGTATTGGGCTAAGCGGCATCTCAAAGCGCATGACATGACGAGAGAAATGCACTATTAAACTTCTTGGGTAGGGCGAACAGAGACCCGATTACATCATTTTATGTTATGGTTAATTTAAGAATTCGGCAAAATTCTATCACATTTGTACAACTTACGTCGCTCCTATTTCAGATAGCGTACTGGGCTAGGCGGCACCTTAAAGCGCGTGGAATGGCGAGTAAAGTGCACTATTAAACTTCTAAGCTAGGGCGAACAGAGATCCGATTAGATCATTTTACATTATGGTTAATAAAAGAATTCAGCGAAATTCTATCACATTTGTTCAATTTACGTCGCTCCTATTCCAGATAGCGTATTGGGCTAAGCGGCATCTCAAAGCGCATGAAATGGCGAATGAAATGCACTATTAAACTTCTAGGCCAGGGCGAACAGAGACCCGATTAGATCATTTTACATTATCGTTAATAAAAGAATTCAGCGAAATTCTAACACATTTGTTCAATTTACATCGCTCCTATTTCAGATAGCGTATTGGGCTAAGCGGCATCTCAAAGCGCATGAAATGACGAGTAAAATGCACTATTAAACTTCTAGGGTAGGGCAAACAGAGACCCGATTAGATCATTTTATATTATGGTTAATTTAAGAATTCAGCAAAATTCTATCACATTTGTTCAAGTTACGTCGCTCCTATTTCAGATAGCGTACTGGGCTAGGCGGCATCTTAAATCGCGTGGAAGGGCGAGTAAAATGCACTACTAAACTTCTATGATAGGGCAATCAGAGTCCCGATTAGATCATTTTATATTTTGTTTACTATAAGATTTCAGGGAAATTCTATCACATTTGTTCAATTTACGTCGCTCCTATTTCAGATAGCGTATTGGGCTAAGTGGCATCTCAAAGCGCATGAAATGGCGAGTAAAATGCACTATTAAACTTCTAGGCTAGGGCGAACAGAGACCCGATCAGTTCATTTCATATTATGGTTAATTTAAGAATTCAGCAAAATTCTATCACATTTTTTCAATTTACGTCGTTCCTATTTCAGCTAGCGTACTGGGCTAGGCGGCATCATAAAACGCGAAGAATGGCGAGTAAAATGCACTACTAAACTTCTATGATAGGGCAATCAGAGACCCGATTAGATCATTTTATATTTTGGTTAATATAAGAATTCAGCGAAATTCTATTACATTTGTTCAATTTACGTCGCTCCTATTTCAGATAGCGTATTGTGCTAAGCGGCATCTCAAAGCGCATGAAATGACGAGTGAAAGGTAATATTAAACTTCTAGGGTAGGGCGAACAGAGACCCGAATAGATCATTTTACATTAAGGTTAATATAAGAATTCAGGGAAATTCTATCACATTTGTTCAATTTACGTCGCTCGTATTTCAGATAGCGTATTGGGCTAAGCGGCATCTCAAAGCGCATGAAATGGCGAGTAAAATGCACTATTAAACTTCTAGGGTAGGGCAAACAGAGACCCGATTAGATCATTTTATATTATGGTTAATTTAAGAATTCAGCAAAATTCTATCACATTTGTTCAAGTTACGTCGCTCCTATTTCAGATAGCGTACTGGGCTAGGCGGCATCTTAAATCGCGTGGAAGGGCGAGTAAAATGCACTACTAAACTTCTATGATAGGGCAATCAGAGTACCGATTAGATCATTTTATATTTTGTTTACTATAAGATTTCAGGGAAATTCTATCACATTTGTTCAATTTACGTCGCTCCTATTTCAGATAGCGTATTGGGCTAAGCAGCATCTCAAAGCGCAAGAAATGGCGAGTGAAATGCACTATTAAACTTCTAGGGTAGGGCACACAGAGACCGATTAGATCATTTTATATTATGGTTAATTTAAGAATTCAGCGAAATCCTATCACATTTGTTCAATTTACGTCGCTCCTATTTCAGATAGCGTATTGGGCTAAGCGGCATCTCAAAGCGCATGAAATGGCGAGTAAAATGCACTATTAAACTTCTAGGCTAGGGCGTACAGAGACCCGATCAGTTCATTTCATATTATGCTTAATTTAAGAATTCAGCAAAATTCTATCACATTTGTTCAATTTACGTCGTTACTATTTCAGATAGCGTACTGGGCTCGGCGGCATCTTAAAGCGCGTGGAATGGCGAGTAAATGCACTACTAAACTTCTATGATAGGGCAATCAGAGACCCGATTAGATCATTTTATATTTTGGTTAATTTAAGAATTCAGCGAAATTCTATCACATTTGTTCAATTTACGTCGCTCCTATTTCAGATAGTGTACTGGGCTAGGCGGCATCTTAAAGCGCGTGGAAGGGCGTGTAAAATGCACTACTAAACTTCTACGAGAGGGCAATCAGAGTCCCGTTTAGATCATTTTATATTTTGTTTAATATAAGATTTCAGGGAAATTCTATCACATTTGCTCAATTTACGTCGCTCCTATTTCAGAAAGCGTATTGGGCTAAGCGGCATCTCAAAACGCATGAAATGGCGAACAAAGTGCACTATTAAACTTCTAGGCTAGGGCGAACAGAGACCAGATTAGATCATTTTATATTTTGGTTAATATAAGAATTCTGCGAAATTCTATCACATTTGTTCAATTTACGTCGCTCCTATTTCAGACAGCTTATTCGGCTAAGCGGCATCTCAAAACGCATGAAATGGCGAACAAAGTGCACTATTTAACTTCTAGGCTAGGGCGAACAGTGACCAGATTAGATCATTTTATATTTTGGTTAATATAAGAATTCTGCGAAATTCTATCCCATTTGTTCAACTTACGTCGCTCCTATTTCAGATATCGTACTGGGCTAGGCGGCATCTTAAAGCGCGTGGAATGGCGAGTAGAATGCACTACTAAACTTCTATGATAGGGCAATCAGAGACCCGATTAGATCATTTTATATTTTGGTTAATATAAGAATTCAGCGAAATTCTATTACATTTGTTCAATTTACGTCGCTCCTGTTTCAGATAGCGTATTGTGCTAAGCGGCATCTCAAAGCGCATGAAATGACGAGTGAAAGGCAATATTAAACTTCTAGGGTTGGGCGAACAGAGACCCGAACAGATCATTTTACATTAAGGTTAATATAAGAATTCAGGGAAATTCTATCACATTTGTTCAATTTACGTCGCTCGTATTTCAGATAGCGTATTGGGCTAAGCGGCATCTCAAAGCGCATGAAATGGCGAGTAAAATGCACTATTAAACTTCTAGGGTAGGGCAAACAGAGACCCGATTAGATCATTTTATATTATGGTTAATTTAAGAATTCAGCGAAATTCTATCACATTTGTTCAAGTTACGTCGCTCCTATTTCAGATAGCGTACTGGGCTAGGCGGCATCTTAAATCGCGTGGAAGGGCGAGTAAAATGCACTACTGAACTTCTATGATAGGGCAATCAGAGTCCCGATTAGATCATTTTATATTTTGTTTACTATAAGATTTCAGGGAAATTCTATCACATTTGTTCAATTTACGTCGCTCCTATTTCAGATAGCGTATTGGGCTAAGCAGCATCCCAAAGCGCAAGAAATGGCGAGTGAAATGCGCTATTAAACTTCTAGGGTAGGGCACACAGAGACCCGATTAGATCATTTTATATTATGGTTAATTTAAGAATTCAGCGAAATCCTATCACATTTGTTCAATTTACGTCGCTCCTATTTCAGATAGCATACTGGGCTAGGCGGCATCTTAAAGCGCATGAAGTGGCGAATAAAATGCACTATTAAACTTGTAGGCTAGGGCGAACAGAGACCCGATCAGATCATTTTACATTATGGTTAATAAAAAAATTCAGCGAAATTCTATCACATTTGTTCAACTTCTGTCGCTCCTATTTCAGATAGCGTACTGGGCTAGGCGGCATCTAAAAGCGCATGAAATGGCGAGTATAATGCACTATTAAACTTCTAGGATAACGCAAACAGAGACCCGATTAGATCATTTTATATTATGGTTAATTTAAGAATTCAGCGAAATTCTATCACATTTGTTCAATTTACGTCGCTCCTATTTCAGATAGCATACTGGGCTAGGCGGCATCTTAAAGCGCGTGGAGTGGCGAGTAAAACGCGCTATTAAACTTCTAGGATAAGGCAAACAGAGACCCGATTAGATCATTTTATATTACGCTTAATATGAGAATGCAGCGTAATTCTATCACATTTGTTCAACTTACGTCGCTCCTATTTCAGATAGCGTACTGGGATAGGCGGCATCTCAAAGCGCATGAAATGGCGAGTGAAATGCACTATTAGACTTCTATGGTAGGGCGAACAGAGACCCGATTAGATCATTTTACATTAAGGTTGATATAAGAATTCACGGAAATTCTATCACATTTGTTCAATTTACGTCGCTCCTATTTCAGATAGCGAACTCGGCTAAGCGGCATCTCAAAGCGCATGAAATGGCGAATAAAATGCTCTAATAAACTTCTAGGCTAGGGCGAACAGAGCCCCGATCAGATCATTTTACATTATGGTTAATAAAAGAATTCAGCGAAATTCTATCACATTTGTTCAATTTACGTCGCTCCTATTTCAGATAGCGTACTGGGCTAGGCGGCATCTCAAAGCGCATGAAATGGCAAGTGAAATGCACCATTAAACTTCTAGGATAAGCCAAACAGAGACCCGATTAGATCATTTTATATTACGGTTAATATAAGAATTCAGCGTAATTCTATCACATTTGTTCAATTTACGTCGCTCGTATTTCAAATAGCGTATTGGGCTAAGCGGCATCTCAAAGCGCATGAAATGGCGAGTAAAATGCACTACTAAACTTCTATGATAAGGCAATCAGAGACCCGATTAGATCATTTTATATTTTGTATAATAAAAGGTTTGAGGGAAATTCTATCACATTTGTTCAATTTACGTCGCTCCTATTTCAGATAGCGTATTGAGCTAAGCGGCATCTCAAAGCGCATGAAATGGCGAATAAAATGCGCTATTAAACTTCTAGGCTATGGCGAACAGAGACCCGATTAGATCATTTTACATTATGGTTCATAAAAGAATTCAGCGAAATTCTATCACATTTGTTCAATTTTCGTCGCTCCTATTTCAGATAGCGTATTGGGCGAAGCGGCATCTCAAAGCGCATGAAATGGCGAATAAAATGCACTATTAAACTTCTAGGGTAGGGCAAACAGAGACCCGATTAGATCATTTTATATTATAGTGAATTTAAGAGTTCAGCGAAATTCTCTCACATTTGTTCAATTTACGTCGCTCCTATTTCAGATAGCGTATTGGGCTAAGCGGCATCTCAAAGCGCATGAAATGGCGAGTAAAATGCACTATTAAACTTCTAGGATAAGGCAAACAGAGACCCGATTAGATCATTTTATATTACGGTTTATAAAAGAATTCAGCGTAATACTATCACATTTGTTCAACTTACGTCGCTCCTATTTCAGATAGCGTACTGGGCTAGGCGGCATCTTAAAGCGCGTGGAATGGCGAGTAAAATGCACTACTTAACTTCTATGATAGGGCAATCAGAGACCTGATTAGATCATTTTATATTTTGTTTAATATAAGATTTCAGGGAAATTCTATCACATTTGTTCAATTTACGTCGCTCCTATTTCAGATAGCGTACTCGGCTAGGCGGCATCTCAAAGCGCATGAAATGGCGACTAAAATGCACTATTAAACTTCTAGGCTAGGGTGAACAGAGACCCGATCAGTCCATTTCATATTATGCTTAATTTAAGAATTCAGCAAAATTCTATCACATTTGTTCAATTTACGTCGCTCCTATTTCAGATAGCGAACTCGGCTAAGCGGCATCTCAAAGCGCATGAAGTGGCGAATAAAATGCACTATTAAACTTGTAGGCTAGGGCGAACAGAGACCCGATCAGATCATTTTACATTATTGTTAATAAAAAAATTCAGCGAAATTCTATCTCATTTGTTCAACTTCTGTCGCTCCTATTTCAGATAGCGTATTGGGCTATGCGGCATCTCAAAGCCCATGAAATGGCGAGTAAAATGCACTATTAAACTTCTAGGGTAGGACAAACAGAGACCCGATTAGATCATTTCATATTATGGTTAATTTAAGAATTCAGCGAAATTC
The DNA here is from genome assembly GCA_916610135.2 of Macropis europaea. Classification (NCBI taxonomy): domain Eukaryota; kingdom Metazoa; phylum Arthropoda; class Insecta; order Hymenoptera; family Melittidae; genus Macropis; species Macropis europaea. The sequence continues at coordinate 93,391 of CAKAJE020001996.1, forward strand.
TATCACATTTGTTCAATTTACGTCGCTCCTATTTCAGATAGCGTGTTGGGATATGCGGCATCTCAAAGCGCATGAAATGGCGAGTAAAATGCACCATTAAACTTCTAGGATAAGCCAAACAGAGACACGATTAGATCATTTTATATTACGGTTAATATAAGAATTCAGCGTAATTCTATCACATTTGTTCAATTTACGTCGCTCGTATTTCAAATAGCGTATTGGGCTAAGCGGCATCTCAACGCGCATGAAATGGCGAGTGAAATGCACCATTAGACTTCTATGGTAGGGCGAACAGAGACCCGATTAGATCATTTTACATTAACGTTAATATAAGGATTCACAGAAATTCTATCACATTTGTTCAATTTACGTCGCTCCTATTTCAGATAGCGTACTGGGCTAGGCGGCATCTCAAAGCGCATGAAATGGCAAGTGAAATGCACCATTAAACTTCTAGGATAAGCCAAACAGAGACCCGATTAGATCATTTTATATTACGGTTAATATAAGAATTCAGCGTAATTCTACCACATTTGTTCAATTTACGTCGCTCGTATTTCAAATAGCGTATTGGGCTAAGCGGCATCTCAAAGCGCATGAAATGGCGAGTGAAATGCACTATTAGACTTCTATGGTAGGGCGAACAGAGACCCGATTAGATCATTTTACATTAAGGTTAATATAAGAATTCACGGAAATTCTATCACATTTGTTCAATTTACGTCGCTCCTATTTCAGATAGCATATTGGGCTAAGCGGCATCTCAAAGCGCATGAAATGGCGAGTAAAATGCAATACTAAACTTCTAGGATAAGGCAAACAGAGACCCGATTAGATCATTTTATATTACGGTTAATATAAGAATTCAGCGTAATTCTATCACATTTGTTCCACTTACGTCGCTCCTATTTTAGATAGCGTACTGGGCTAGGCGGCATCTCAAAGCGCATGAAATGGCAAGTAAAATGCACCATTAAACTTCTAGGATAAGCCAAACAGAGACCCGATTAGATCATTTTATATTACGGTTAATATAAGAATTCAGCGTAATTCTATCACATTTGTTCAATTTACGTCGCTCGTATTTCAAATAGCGTATTGGGCTAAGCGGCATCTCAAAGCGCATGAAATGGCGAGTAAAATGCACTACTAAACTTCTATGATAGGGCAATCAGAGACCCGATTAGATCATTTTATATTTTGTATAATAAAAGATTTCAGGGAAATTCTATCACATTTGTTCAATTTACGTCGCTCCTATTTCAGATAGCGTATTGAGCTAAGCGGCATCTCAAAGCGCATGAAATGGCGAATAAAATGCGCTATTAAACTTCTAGGCTATGGCGAACAGAGACCCGATTAGATCATTTTACATTATGGTTCATAAAAGAATTCAGCGAAATTCTATCACATTTGTTCAATTTTCGTCGCTCCTATTTCAGATAGCGTATTGGGCGAAGCGGCATCTCAAAGCGCATGAAATGGCGAATAAAATGCACTATTAAACTTCTAGGGTAGGGCAAACAGAGACCCGATTAGATCATTTTATATTATAGTGAATTTAAGAGTTCAGCGAAATTCTATCACATTTGTTCAATTTACGTCGCTCCTATTTCAGATAGCGTATTCGGCTAAGCGGCATCTGAAAGCGCATGAAATGGCGAGTAAAATGCACTATTAAACTTCTAGGCTAGGGCAAACAAAGACCCGATTAAATCATTTTATATTATGGTTAATTTACGAATTCAGCGAAATTCTATCACATTTATTCAATTTACGTCGCTCCTATTTCAGATAGCATATTGGGATATGCGGCATCTCAAAGCGCATGAAATGGCGAGTAAAATGCACCATTAAACTTCTAGGATAAGACAAACAGAGACCCGATTAGATCATTTTATATTACGGTTAATATAGGAATTCAGCGTAATTCTATCACATTTGTTCAATTTACGTCGCTCGTATTTCAAATAGCGTATTGGGCTAAGCGGCATCTCAAAGCGCATGAAATGGCGAGTGAAATGCACTATTAGACCTCTATGGTAGGGCGAACAGAGACCCGATTAGATCATTTTACATTAAGGTTAATACAAGAATTCACGGAAATTCTATCACATTTGTTCAATTTACGTCGCTCCTATATCAGATAGCGTGCTGGGCTAGGCGGCATCTCAAAGCGCATGAAATGGCAAGTAAAATGCACCATTAAACTTCTAGGATAAGCCAAACAGAGACCCGATTAGATCATTTTATATTACGGTTAATATAAGAATTCAGCGTAATTCTATCACATTTGTTCAATTTACGTCGCTCGTATTTCAAATAGCGTATTGGGCTAAGCGGCATCTCAAAGCGCATGAAATGGCGAGTAAAATGCACTATTAAACTTCTGGGATAAGGCAAACAGAGACCCGATTAGATCATTTTATATTACGGTTAATATAAGAATTCAGCGTAATTCTATCACATTTGTTCAACTTACGTCGCTCCTATTTCAGATAGCCTACTGGGCTAGGCGGCATCTTAAAGCGCGTGGAATGGCGAGTAAAATGCACTACTAAACTTCTATGATAGGGCAATCAGAGACCCGATTAGATCATTTTATATTTTGTTTAATATAAGATTTCAGGGAAATTCTATCACATTTGTTCAATTTACGTCGCTCCTATTTCAGTTAGCGTATTCGGCTAAGCGGCATCTCAAAGCGCATGAAGTGGCGAATAAAATGCACCATTAAACTTGTAGGCTAGGGCGAACAGAGACCCGATCAGATCATTTTACATTATGGTTAATAAAAGAATTCAGCGAAATTCTATCACATTTGTTCAACTTCTGTCGCTCCTATTTCAGATAGCGTATTGGGCTAAGCGGCATCTCAAAGCGCATGAAATGGCGAGCAAAATGCACAATTAAACTTCTAGGGTAGGTCAAACAGAGTCCCGATGAGATCATTTTATATTATGGTTAATTTAAGAATTCAGCGAAATTCTATCACATTTGTTCAATATATGTCGCTCCTATTTCAGATAGCATACTGGGCTAGGCGGCATCTTAAAGCGCGTGGAATGGCGAGTAAAATGCACTACTAAACTTCTATGATAGTGCAATCAGAGACCCGATTAGATCATTTTATATTTTGGTTAATATAAGAGTTCAGCGAAATTCTATCACATTTGATCAATTTACGTCGCTCCTATTTCAGATAGCTTATTGGGCTTAGCGGCATCTCAAAGCGCATGAAGTGGCGAATAAAATGCACTATTAAACTTGTAGGCTAGGGCGAACAGAGACCCGATCAGATCATTTTACATTATGGTTAATAAAAAAATTCAGCGAAATTCTATCACATTTGTTCAACTTCTGTCGCTCCTATTTCAGATAGCGTATTGGGCTAAGCGGCATCTCAAAGCGCATGAAATGGCGAGCAAAATGCACAATTAAACTTCTAGGGTAGGTCAAACAGAGTCCCGATGAGATCATTTTATATTATGGTTAATTTAAGAATTCAGCGAAATTCTATCACATTTGTTCAATTTACGTCGCTCCTATTTCAGATAGCATACTGGGCTAGGCGGTATCTTAAAGCGCGTGGAGTGGCGAGTAAAACGCGCTATTAAACTTCTAGGATAAGGCAAACAGAGACCCGATTAGATCATTTTATATTACGCTTAATATGAGAATGCAGCGTAATTCTATCACATTTGTTCAACTTACGTCGCTCCTATTTCAGATAGCGTACTGGGATAGGCGGCATCTCAAAGCGCATGAAATGGCGAGTGAAATGCACTATTAGACTTCTATGGTACGGCGAACAGAGACCCGATTAGATCATTTTACATTAAGGTTGATATAAGAATTCACGGAAATTCTATCACATTTGTTCAATTGACGTCGCTCCTGTTTCAGATAGCGTACTGGGCTAGGCGGCATCTCAAAGCGCATGAAATGGCGAGTATAATGCACTATTAAACATCTAGGATAACGCAAACAGAGACCCGATTAGATCATTTTATATTATGGTTAATTTAAGAATTCAGCGAAATTCTATCACATTTGTTCAATTTACGTCGCTCCTATTTCAGATAGCATACTGCGCAAGGCGGCTTCTTAAAGCGCGTGGAATGGCGAGTAAAACGCGCTATTAAACTTCTAGAATAAGGCAAACAGAGACCCGATTAGATCATTTTATATTACGGTTAATATAAGAATGCAGCGTAATTCCAGCACATTTGTTCAACTTACGTCGCTCCTATTTCAGATAGCTTATAGGGCTTAGCGGCATCTCAAAGCGCATGAAATGGCGAGTGAAATGCACTATTAAACTTCTAGGCTAGTGCGAACAGAGACCCGATTAGATCATTTTACATTTTGGTTAATAAAAGAATTCAGCGAAATTCTATCACATTTGTTCAATTTACGTCGCTCCTATTTCAGATAGCATATTGGGCTAAGCGGCATCTCAAAGCGCATGAAATGACGAGTGAAATGCACTATTAAAATTCTATGATAGGGCAATCAGAGGCCCGATTAGATCATTTTATATTATGGTTAATTTAAGAATTCAGCGAAATTCTATCACATTTGTTCAATTTACGTCGCTCCTATTTCAGATAGCATACTGGGCTATGCGGCATCTTAAAGCGCGTGGAGTGGCGAGTAAAACGCGCTATTAAACTTCTAGGATAAGGCAAACAGAGACCCGATTAGATCATTTTATATTACGCTTAATATGAGAATGCAGCGTAATTCTATCACATTTGTTCAACTTACGTCGCTCCTATTTCAGATAGCGTACTGGGATAGGCGGCATCTCAAAGCGCATGAAATGGCGACTGAAATGCACTATTAGACTTCTATGGTAGGGCGAACAGAGACCCGATTAGATCATTTTACATTAAGGTTGATATAAGAATTCACGGAAATTCTATCACATTTGTTCAATTTACGTCGCTCCTATTTCAGATAGCGTATTGGGCTATGCGGCATCTCAAAGCCCATGAAATGGCGAGTAAAATGCACTATTAAACTTCTAGGGTAGGACAAACAGAGACCCGATTAGATCATTTCATATTATGGTTAATTTAAGAATTCAGCGAAATTCTATCACATTTGTTCAATTTACGTCGCGCCTATTTCAGATAGCGTATTGGGATATGCGGCATCTCAAAGCGCATGAAATGGCGAGTAAAATGCACCATTAAACTTCTAGGATAAGCCAAACAGAGACACGATTAGATCATTTTATATTACGGTTAATATAAGAATTCAGCGTAATTCTATCACATTTGTTCAATTTACGTCGCTCGTATTTCAAATAGCGTATTGGGCTAAGCGGCATCTCAAAGCGCATGAAATGCCGAGTGAAATGCACTATTAGACTTCTATGGTAGGGCGAACAGAGACCCGATTAGATCATTTTACATTAAGGTTAATATAAGAATTCACGGAAATTCTATCACATTTGTTCAATTTACGTCGCTCCTATTTCAGATAGCGTATTCGGCTAAGCGGCATCTCAAAGCGCATGAAATGGCGAGTAAAATGCAATACTAAACTTCTAGGATAAGGCAAACAGAGACCCGATTAGATCATTTTATATTACGGTTAATATAAGAATTCAGCGTAATTCTATCACATTTGTTCCACTTACGTCGCTCCTATTTTAGATAGCGTATTGGGCTAAGCGGCATCTCAACGCGCATGAAATGGCGAGTGAAATGCACCATTAGACTTCTATGGTAGGGCGAACAGAGACCCGATTAGATCATTTTACATTAACGTTAATATAAGGATTCACAGAAATTCTATCACATTTGTTCAATTTACGTCGCTCCTATTTCAGATAGCGTACTGGGCTAGGCGGCATCTCAAAGCGCATGAAATGGCAAGTGAAATGCACCATTAAACTTCTAGGATAAGCCAAACAGAGACCCGATTAGATCATTTTATATTACGGTTAATATAAGAATTCAGCCTAATTCTACCACATTTGTTCAATTTACGTCGCTCGTATTTCAAATAGCGTATTGGGCTAAGCGGCATCTCAAAGCGCATGAAATGGCGAGTGAAATGCACTATTAGACTTCTATGGTAGGGCGAACAGAGACCCGATTAGATCATTTTACATTAAGGTTAATATAAGAATTCACGGAAATTCTATCACATTTGTTCAATTTACGTCGCTCCTATTTCAGATAGCATATTGGGCTAAGCGGCATCTCAAAGCGCATGAAATGGCGAGTAAAATGCAATACTAAACTTCTAGGATAAGGCAAACAGAGACCCGATTAGATCATTTTATATTACGGTTAATATAAGAATTCAGCGTAATTCTATCACATTTGTTCCACTTACGTCGCTCCTATTTTAGATAGCGTACTGGGCTAGGCGGCATCTCAAAGCGCATGAAATGGCAAGTAAAATGCACCATTAAACTTCTAGGATAAGCCAAACAGAGACCCGATTAGATCATTTTATATTACGGTTAATATAAGAATTCAGCGTAATTCTATCACATTTGTTCAATTTACGTCGCTCGTATATCAAATAGCGTATTGGGCGAAGCGGCATCTCAAAGCGCATGAAATGGCGAATAAAATGCACTATTAAACTTCTAGGGTAGGGCAAACAGAGACCCGATTAGATCATTTTATATTATAGTGAATTTAAGAGTTCAGCGAAATTCTATCACATTTGTTCAATTTACGTCGCTCGTATTTCAAATAGCGTATTGGGCTAAGCGGCATCTCAAAGCGCATGAAATGGCGAGTGAAATGCACTATTAGACTTCTATGGTAGGGCGAACAGAGACCCGATTAGATCATTTTACATTAAGGTTAATATAAGAATTCACGGAAATTCTATCACATTTGTTCAATTTACGTCGCTCCTATTTCAGATAGCGTATTGGGCTAAGCGGCATCTCAAAGCGCATGAAATGGCGAGTGGAATGCACCATTAGACTTCTATGGTAGGGCGAACAGAGACCCGATTAGATCATTTTACATTAAGGTTAATATAAGGATTCACAGAAATTCTATCACATTTGTTCAATTTACGTCGCTCCTATATCAGATAGCGTGCTGGGCTAGGCGGCACCTCAAAGCGCATGAAATGGCAAGTAAAATGCACCATTAAACTTCTAGGATAAGCCAAACAGAGACCCGATTAGATCATTTTATATTACGGTTAATATAAGAATGCAGCGTAATTCTATCACATTTGTCCAATTTACGTCGCTCGTATTTCAAATAGCGTATTGGGCTAAGCGGCATCTCAAAGCGCATGAAATGGCGAGTAAAATGCAATACTAAACTTCTAGGATAAGGCAAACAGAGACCCGATTAGATCATTTTATATTACGGTTAATATAAGAGTTCAGCGTAATTCTATCACATTTGTTCCACTTACGTCGCTCCTATTTTAGATAGCGTACTGGGCTAGGCGACAGCTTGAAGCGCATGGAATGGCGAGTAAAATGCACTACTAAACTTCTATGATAGGGCAATCGGAGACCCGATTAGATCATTTTATATTTTGTATAATAAAAGATTTCAGGGAAATTCTATCACATTTGTTCAATTTACGTCGCTCCTATTTCAGATAGCGTATTGAGCTAAGCGGCATCTCAAAGCGCATGAAATGGCGAATAAAATGCGCTATTAAACTTCTAGGCTATGGCGAACAGAGACCCGATTAGATCATTTTACATTATGGTTCATAAAAGAATTCAGCGAAATTCTATCACATTTGTTCAATTTTCGTCGCTCCTATTTCAGATAGCGTATTGGGCGAAGCGGCATCTCAAAGCGCATGAAATGGCGAATAAAATGCACTATTAAACTTCTAGGGTAGGGCAAACAGAGACCCGATTAGATCATTTTATATTATAGTGAATTTAAGAGTTCAGCGTAATTCTCTCACATTTGTTCAATTTACGTCGCTCCTATTTCAGATAGCGTATTGGGCTAAGCGGCATCTCAAAGCGCATGAAATGGCGAGTAAAATGCACTATTAAACTTCTGGGATAAGGCAAACAGAGACCCGATTAGATCATTTTATATTACGGTTAATATAAGAATTCAGCGTAATTCTATCACATTTGTTCAACTTACGTCGCTCCTATTTCAGATAGCGTACTGGGCTAGGCGGCATCTTAAAGCGCGTGGAATGGCGAGTAAAATGCACTACTAAACTTCTATGATAGGGCAATCAGAGACCCGATTAGATCATTTTATATTTTGTTTAATATAAGATTTCAGGGAAATTCTATCACCTTTGTTCAATTTACGTCGCTCCTATTTCAGTTAGCGTATTCGGCTAAGCGGCATCTCAAAGCGCATGAAATGACGAGTGAAATGCACTATTAAACTTCTAGGGTAGGGCAAACAGAGACCCGATTAGATCATTTTACATTATGGTTAATAAAAGAATTCAGCGAAATTCTATCACATTTGTTCAACTTACGTCGCTCCTATTTCAGATAGCGTATTGGGCTAAGCGGCATCTCAAAGCGAATGAAATGGCGAATGAAATGCACTATTAAACTTCTAGGCCAGGGCGAACAGAGACCCGATTAGATCATTTTACATTATCGTTAATAAAAGAATTCTGCGAAATTCTAACACATTTGTTCAATTTACGTCGCTCCTATTTCAGATAGCGAACTCGGCTAAGCGGCATCTCAAAGCGCATGAAGTGGCGAATAAAATGCACCATTAAACTTGTAGGCTAGGGCGAACAGAGACCCGATCAGATCATTTTACATTATGGTTAATAAAAGAATTCAGCGAAATTCTATCACATTTGTTCAACTTCTGTCGCTCCTATTTCAGATAGCGTATTGGGCTAAGCGGCATCTCAAAGCGCATGAAATGGCGAGCAAAATGCACAATTAAACTTCTAGGGTAGGTCAAACAGAGTCCCGATGAGATCATTTTATATTATGGTTAATTTAAGAATTCAGCGAAATTCTATCACATTTGTTCAATATATGTCGCTCCTATTTCAGATAGCATACTGGGCTAGGCGGCATCTTAAAGCGCGTGGAATGGCGAGTAAAATGCACTACTAAACTTCTATGATAGTGCAATCAGAGACCCGATTAGATCATTTTATATTTTGGTTAATATAAGAGTTCAGCGAAATTCTATCACATTTGATCAATTTACGTCGCTCCTATTTCAGATAGCTTATTGGGCTTAGCGGCATCTCAAAGCGCATGAAGTGGCGAATAAAATGCACTATTAAACTTGTAGGCTAGGGCGAACAGAGACCCGATCAGATCATTTTACATTATGGTTAATAAAAAAATTCAGCGAAATTCTATCACATTTGTTCAACTTCTGTCGCTCCTATTTCATATAGCGTATTGGGCTAAGCGGCATCTCAAAGCGCATGAAATGGCGAGTAAAATGCACTATTAAACTTCTAGGGTAGGTCACACAGAGTCCCGATGAGATCATTTTATATTATGGTTAATTTAAGAATTCAGCGAAATTCTATCACATTTGTTCAATTTACGTCGCTCCTATTTCAGGTAGCATACTGGGCTAGGCGGCATCTTAAAGCGCGTGAAATGGCGAGTAAAATGCACTACTAAACTTCTACGATAGTGCAATCAGAGACCCGATTAGATCATTTTATATTTTTGTTAATATAAGAATTCAGCGAAATTCTATCACATTTGTTCAATTTACGTCGCTCCTATTTCAGATAGCATACTGGGCTAGGCGGTATCTTAAAGCGCGTGGAGTGGCGAGTAAAACGCGCTATTAAACTTCTAGGATAAGGCAAACAGAGACCCGATTAGATCATTTTATATTACGCTTAATATGAGAATGCAGCGTAATTCTATCACATTTGTTCAACTTACGTCGCTCCTATTTCAGATAGCGTACTGGGATAGGCGGCATCTCAAAGCGCATGAAATGGCGAGTGAAATGCATTATTAGACTTCTATGGTAGGGCGATCAGAGACCCGATTAGATCATTTTACATTAAGGTTGATATAAGAATTCACGGAAATTCTATCACATTTGTTCAGTTGACGTCGCTCCTGTTTCAGATAGCGTACTGGGCTAGGCGGCATCTCAAAGCGCATGAAATGGCGAGTATAATGCACTATCAAACATCTAGGATAACGCAAACAGAGACCCGATTAGATCATTTTATATTATGGTTAATTTAAGAATTCAGCGAAATTCTATCACATTTGTTCAATTTACGTCGCTCCTATTTCAGATAGCATACTGCGCAAGGCGGCTTCTTAAAGCGCGTGGAATGGCGAGTAAAACGCGCTATTAAACTTCTAGAATAAGGCAAACAGAGACCCGATTAGATCATTTTATATTACGGTTAATATAAGAATGCAGCGTAATTCCAGCACATTTGTTCAACTTACGTCGCTCCTATTTCAGATAGCGTACTGGGCTAGGCTGCATCTCAAAGCGCATGAAATAGCGAGTGAAATGCACTATTAGACTTCTATGGTAGGGCGAACAGAGGCCCGTTTAAATCATTTTACATTAAGGTTAATATAGGTATTCACGGAAATTCTATCACATTTGTTCAATTTACGTGGCTCCTATTTCAGATAGCGTACTGGGCTAGGCGGCATCTCAAAGCGCATGAAATGGCGACTAAAATGCACTATTAAACTTCTTGGCTAGGGCGAACAGAGACCCGATTAGATCATTTTACATTTTGGTTAATAAAAGAATTCAGCGAAATTCCATCACATTTGTTCAATTTACGTAGCTCCTATTTCAGATAGCATATTGGGCTAAGCGGCATCTCAAAGCGCATGAAATGACGAGTGAAATGCACTATTAAAATTCTATGATAGGGCAATCAGAGACCCGATTAGATCATTTTATATTATGGTTAATTTAAGAATTCAGCAAAATTCTATCACATTTGTTCAATTCACGTCGCTCCTATTTCAGATAGCGTACTGGGCTAGGCGGCATCTTAAAGCGCGTGGAATGTCAAGTAAACTGCACTATTAAATTTCTATGATAGGGAAATCAGAGACCCGATTAGGTCATTTTATATTTTGGTTAACATAAGAATTCAGCGAAATTCTATCACATTTGTTCAATTTACGTCGCTCCTATTACAGATAGCTTATTGGGCTTAGCAGCATCACAAAGCGCATGAAATGACGAGTGAAATGCACTATTAAACTTCTATGATAGGGCAATCAGAGACCCGATTAGATCATTTTATATTTTGTTTAATATAAGATTTCAGGGAAATTTTATCACATTTGTTCAATTTACGTCGCTCCTATTTCAGATAGCGAACTCGGCTAAGCGGCATCTCAAAGCGCATGAAGTGGCGAATAAAATGCACCATTAAACTTGTAGGCTAGGGCGAACAGAGACCCGATCAGATCATTTTACATTATGGTTAATAAGAGAATTCAGCGAAATTCTATCACATTTGTTCAACTTCTGTCGCTCCTATTTCAGATAGCGTATTGGGCTAAGCGGCATCTCAAAGCGCATGAAATGGCGAGCAAAATGCACAATTAAACTTCTAGGGTAGGTCAAACAGAGTCCCGATGAGATCATTTTATATTATGGTTAATTTAAGAATTCAGCGAAATTCTATCACATTTGTTCAATTTACGTCGCTCCTATTTCAGATAGCATACTGGGCTAGGCGGCATCTTAAAGCGCGTGGAATGGCGAGTAAAATGCACTACTAAACTTCTATGATAGGGCAATCAGAGACCCGATCAGATCATTTTATATTTTGGTTAATATAAGAGTTCAGCGAAATTCTATCACATTTGATCAATTTACGTCGCTCCTATTTCAGATAGCTTATTGGGCTTAGCGGCATCTCAAAGCGCATGAAGTGGCGAATAAAATGCACTATTAAACTTGTAGGCTAGGGCGAACAGAGACCCGATCAGATCATTTTACATTATGGTTAATAAAAAAATTCAGCGAAATTCTATCACATTTGTTCAACTTCTGTCGCTCCTATTTCAGATAGCGTATTGGGCTAAGCGGCATCTCAAAGCGCATGAAATGGCGAGTAAAATGCACTATTAAACTTCTAGGGTAGGTCAAACAGAGTCCCGATGAGATCATTTTATATTATGGTTAATTTAAGAATTCAGCGAAATTCTATCACATTTGTTCAATTTACGTCGCTCCTATTTCAGATAGCATACTGGGCTAGGCGGCATCATAAAGCGCGTGGAATGGCGAGTAAAATGCACTACTAAACTTCTATGATAGGGCAATCAGAGACCCGATTAGATAATTTTATATTTTGTTTAATATAAGAGTTCAGCGAAATTCTATCACATTTGTTCAACTTCTGTCGCTCCTATTTCAGATAGCGTATTGGGCTAAGCGGCATCTCAAAGCGCATGAAATGGCGAGTAAAATGCACTATTAAACTTCTAGGGTAGGTCAGACAGAGTCCCGATGAGATCATTTTATATTATGGTTAATTTAAGAATTCAGCGAAATTCTATCACATTTGTTCAATTTACGTCGCTCCTATTTCAGATAGCATACTGGGCTAGGCGGCATCTTAAAGCGCGTGGAATGGCGAGTAAAATGCAGTACTAAACTTCTACGATAGGGCAATCAGAGAACCGATTAGGTCATTTTATATTTTTGTTAATATAAGAATTCAGCGAAATTCTATCACATTTGTTCAATTTACGTCGCTCCTATTTCAGATAGCTTATAGGGCTTAGCGGCATCTCAAAGCGCATGAAATGGCGAGTGAAATGCACTATTAAGCTTCTAGGGTAGGGCGAACAGAGACCCGATTAGATCATTTCACATTTTGGTTAATAAAAGAATTCAGCGAAATTCTATCACATTTGTTCAATTTACGTCGCTCCTATTTCAGATAGCATATTGGGCTAAGCGGCATCTCAAAGCGCATGAAATGACGAGTGAAATGCACTATTAAAATTCTATGATAGGGCAATCAGAGACCCGATTAGATCATTTTATATTATGGTTAATTTAAGAATTCAGCAAAATTCCATCACATTTGTTCAATTTACGTCGCTCCTATTTCAGATAGCGTCTTGGGCTAAGCGGCATCTCAAAGCGCATGAAATGGCGAGCAAAATGCACAATTAAACTTCTAGGGTTGGTCAAACAGAGTCCCGATGAGATCATTTTATATTATGGTTAATTTAAGAATTCAGCGAAATTCTATCACATTTGTTCAATTTACGTCGCTCCTATTTCAGATAGCATACTGGGCTAGGCGGCATCTTAAAGCGCGTGGAATGGCGCGTAAAATGCACTACTAAACTTCTATGATAGGGCAATCAGAGACCCGATTAGATCATTTTATATTTTGGTTAATATAAGAGTTCAGCGAAATTCTATCACATTTGATCAATTTACGTCGCTCCTATTTCAGATAGCTTATTGGGCTTAGCGGCATCTCAAAGCGCATGAAGTGGCGAATAAAATGCACTATTAAACTTGTAGGCTAGGGCGAACAGAGACCCGATCAGATCATTTTACATTATGGTTAATAAAAAAATTCAGCGAAATTCTATCACATTTGTTCAACTTCTGTCGCTCCTATTTCAGATAGCGTATTGGGCTAAGCGGCATCTCAAAGCGCATGAAATGGCGAGTAAAATGCACTATTAAACTTCTAGGGTAGGTCAAACAGAGTCCCGATGAGATCATTTTATATTATGGTTAATTTAAGAATTCAGCGAAATTCTACCACATTTGTTCAATTTACGTCGCTCCTATTTCAGATAGCATACTGGGCTAGGCGGCATCATAAAGCGCGTGGAATGGCGAGTAAAATGCACTACTAAACTTCTATGATAGGGCAATCAGAGACCCGATTAGATCATTTTTAATTTTGGTTAATATAAGAGTTCAGCGAAATTCTATCACATTTGATCAATTTACGTCGCTCCTATTTCAGATAGCTTATTGGGCTTAGCGGCATCTCAAAGCGCATGAAGTGGCGAATAAGATGCACTATTAAACTTGTAGGCTAGGGCGAACAGAGACCCGATCAGATCATTTTACATTATGGTTAATAAAAAAATTCAGCGAAATTCTATCACATTTGTTCAACTTCTGTCGCTCCTATTTCAGATAGCGTATTGGGCTAAGCGGCATCTCAAAGCGCATGAAATGGCGAGTAAAATGCACTATTAAACTTCTAGGGTAGGTCAGACAGAGTCCCTTTGAGATCATTTTATATTATGGTTAATTTAAGAATTCAGCGAAATTCTATCACATTTGTTCAATTTACGTCGCTCCTATTTCAGATAGCATACTGGGCTAGGCGGCATCTTAAAGCGCGTGGAATGGCGAGTAAAATGCAGTACTAAACTTCTACGATAGGGCAATCAGAGACCCGATTAGATCATTTTATATTTTTGTTAATATAAGAATACAGCGAAATTCTATCACATTTGTTCAATTTACGTCGCTCCTATTTCAGATAGCTTATAGGGCTTAGCGGCATCTCAAAGCGCATGAAATGGCGAGTGAAATGCACTATTGAGCTTCTAGGGTAGGGCGAACAGAGACCCGATTAGATCATTTCACATTTTGGTTAATAAAAGAATTCAGCGAAATTCTATCACATTTGTTCAATTTACGTCGCTCCTATTTCAGATAGCATATTGGGCTAAGCGGCATCTCAAAGCGCATGAAATGACGAGTGAAATGCACTATTAAAATTCTCTGATAGGGCAATCAGAGACCCGATTAGATCATTTTATATTATGGTTAATTTAAGAATTCAGCAAAATTCCATCACATTTGTTCAATTTACGTCGCTCCTATTGCAGATAGCGTACTGGGCTAGGCGGCATCTAAAAGCGCATGAAATGGCGAGTATAATGCACTATTAAACTTCTAGGATAACGCAAACAGAGACCCGATTAGATCATTTTGTATTATGGTTAATTTAAGAATTCAGCGAAATTCTATCACATTTGTTCAATTTACGTCGCTTCTATTTCAGATAGCATACTGGGCTAGGCGGCATCTTAAAGCGCGTGGAGTGGCGAGTAAAACGCGCTATTAAACTTCTAGGATAAGGCAAACAGAGACCCGATTAGATCATTTTATATTACGCTTAATATGAGAATGCAGCGTAATTCTATCACATTTGTTCAACTTACGTCGCTCCTATTTCAGATAGCGTACTGGGATAGGCGGCATCTCAAAGCGCATGAAATGGCGAGTGAAATGCACTATTAGACTTCTATGGTAGGGCGTACAGAGACCCGATTAGATCATTTTACATTAAGGTTAATATCAGGATTCACGGAAATTCTATCACATTTGTTCAATTTACGTCACTCCTATTTCAGATAGCGTATTGGGCTATGCGGCATCTCAAAGCCCATGAAATGGCGAGTAAAATGCACTATTAAACTTCTAGGGTAGGACAAACAGAGACCCGATTAGATCATTTCATATTATGGTTAATTTAAGAATTCAGCGAAATTCTATCACATTTGTTCAATTTACGTCGCTCCTATTTCAGATAGCGTATTGGGATATGCGGCATCTCAAAGCGCATGAAATGGCGAGTAAAATGCACCATTAAACTTCTAGGATAAGCCAAACAGAGACACGATTAGATCATTTTATATTACGGTTAATATAAGAATTCAGCGAAATTCTCTCACATTTGTTCAATTTACGTCGCTCCTATTTCAGATAGCGTATTGGGCTAAGCGGCATCTCAAAGCGCATGAAATGGCGAGTAAAATGCACTATTAAACTTCTAGGATAAGGCAAACAGAGACCCGATTAGATCATTTTATATTACGATTTATATAAGAATTCAGCGTAATTCTATCACATTTGTTCAACTTACGTCGCTCCTATTTCAGATAGCGTACTGGGCTAGGCGGCATCTTAAAGCGCGTGGAATGGCGAGTAAAATGCACTACTTAACTTCTATGATAGGGCAATCAGAGACCTGATTAGATCATTTTATATTTTGTTTAATATAAGATTTCAGGGAAATTCTATCACATTTGTTCAATTTACGTCGCTCCTATTTCAGTTAGCGTATTCGGCTAAGCGGCATCTCAAAGCGCATGAAATGACGAGTGAAATGCACTATTAAACTTCTAGGGTAGGGCAAACAGAGACCCGATTAGATCATTTTACATTATGGTTACTAAAAGAATTCAGCGAAATTCTATCACATTTGTTCAACTTACGTCGCTCCTATTTCAGATAGCGTATTGGGCTAAGCGGCATCTCAAAGCGCATGAAATGGCGAGTAAAATGCACTATGAAACGTCTAGGGTAGGGCAAAAAGAGACCCGATTAGATCATTTTATATTATGGTTAATTTACGAATTCAGCAAAATTCTATCACATTTGTTCAATTTACGTCGCTCCTATTTCAGATAGCGTACTGGGGTAGGCGGCATCTTAAAGCGCGTGGAATGGCGAGTAAAATGCACTATTAAAATTCTATGATAGGGCAATCAGAGACCCGATTAGATCATTTTATATTATGGTTAATATAAGATTTCAGGGAAATTTTATCACATTTGTTCAATTTACGTCGCTCCTATTTCAGATAGCGAACTCGGCTAAGCGGCATCTCAAAGCGCATGAAATGGCGAATAAAATGCACTATAAACTTCTAGGCTACGGCGAACAGAGACCCGATCAGATCATTTTACATTATGGTTAATAAAAGAATTCAGCGAAATTCTATCACATTTGTTCAATTTACGTCGTTACTATTTCAGATAGTTTACTGGGCTCGGCGGCATCTTAAAGCGCGTGGAATGGCGAGTGAAATGCACTATTAGACTTCTATGGTAGGGCGAACAGAGACCCGATTAGATCATTTTATATTATGGTTAATTTAAGAATTCAGCGAAATTCTATCACATTTGTTCAATTTACGTCGCTCCTATTTCAGTTAGCGTATTCGGCTAAGCGGCATCTCAAAGCGCATGAAATGGCGAGTAAAATGCACTATTAAACTTCTAGGCTACGGCGAACAGAGACCCGATCAGATCATTTTACATTATGGTTAATAAAAGAATTCAGCGAAATTCTATCACATTCGTTCAAATTACGTCGCTCCTATTTGAGATAGCATACTGGGCTAGGCGGTATCTTAAAGCGCGTGGAGTGGCGAGTAAAACGCGCTATTAAACTTCTAGGATAAGGCAAACAGAGACCCGATTAGATCATTTTATATTACGCTTAATATGAGAATGCAGCGTAATTCTATCACATTTGTTCAATTTACGTCGCTCCTATTTCAGATAGCGTATTGGGCTAGGCGGCATCTTAAAGCGCGTGGAATGGCGAGTAAAATGCAATATTAAAATTCTATGATAGGGCAATCAGCGACCCGATTAGATCATTTTATATTATGGTTAATTTAAGAATTCAGCGAAATTCTATCACATTTGTTCAATTTACGTCGCTCCTATTTCAGATAGCATACTGGGCTAGGCGGCATCTTAAAGCGCGTGAAATGGCGAGTAAAATGCACTACTAAACTTCTACGATAGTGCAATCAGAGACCCGATTAGATCATTTTATATTTTTGTTAATATAAGAATTCAGCGAAATTCTATCACATTTGTTCAATTTACGTCGCTCCTATTTCAGATAGCATACTGGGCTAGGCGGTATCTTAAAGCGCGTGGAGTGGCGAGTAAAACGCGCTATTAAACTTCTAGGATAAGGCAAACAGAGACCCGATTAGATCATTTTATATTACGCTTAATATGAGAATGCAGCGTAATTCTATCACATTTGTTCAACTTACGTCGCTCCTATTTCAGATAGCGTACTGGGATAGGCGGCATCTCAAAGCGCATGAAATGGCGAGTGAAATGCACTATTAGACTTCTATGGTAGGGCGAACAGAGACCCGATTACATCATTTTACATTAAGGTTGATATAAGAATTCACGGAAATTCTATCACATTTGTTCAATTGACGTCGCTCCTGTTTCAGATAGCGTACTGGGCTAGGCGGCATCTCAAAGCGCATGAAATGGCGAGTATAATGCACTATCAAACATCTAGGATAACGCAAACAGAGACCCGATTAGATCATTTTATATTATGGTTAATTTAAGAATTCAGCGAAATTCTATCACATTTGTTCAATTTACGTCGCTCCTATTTCAGATAGCATACTGCGCAAGGCGGCTTCTTAAAGCGCGTGGAATGGCGAGTAAAACGCGCTATTAAACTTCTAGAATAAGGCAAACAGAGCCCCGATTAGATCATTTTATATTACGGTTAATATAAGAATGCAGCGTAATTCCAGCACATTTGTTCAACTTACGTCGCTCCTATTTCAGATAGCGTACTGGGCTAGGCTGCATCTCAAAGCGCATGAAATAGCGAGTGAAATGCACTATTAGACTTCTATGGTAGGGCGAACAGAGGCCCGTTTAAATCATTTTACATTAAGGTTAATATAGGTATTCACGGAAATTCTATCACATTTGTTCAATTTACGTGGCTCCTATTTCAGATAGCGTACTGGGCTAGGCGGCATCTCAAAGCGCATGAAATGGCGACTAAAATGCACTATTAAACTTCTTGGCTAGGGCGAACAGAGACCCGATTAGATCATTTTACATTTTGGTTAATAAAAGAATTCAGCGAAATTCCATCACATTTGTTCAATTTACGTAGCTCCTATTTCAGATAGCATATTGGGCTAAGCGGCATCTCAAAGCGCATGAAATGACGAGTGAAATGCACTATAAAAATTCTATGATAGGGCAATCAGAGACCCGATTAGATCATTTTATATTATGGTTAATTTAAGAATTCAGCAAAATTCTATCACATTTGTTCAATTCACGTCGCTCCTATTTCAGATAGCGTACTGGGCTAGGCGGCATCTTAAAGCGCGTGGAATGTCAAGTAAACTGCACTATTAAATTTCTATGATAGGGAAATCAGAGACCCGATTAGATCATTTTATATTTTGGTTAACATAAGAATTCAGCGAAATTCTATCACATTTGTTCAATTTACGTCGCTCCTATTACAGATAGCTTATTGGGCTTAGCAGCATCACAAAGCGCATGAAATGACGAGTGAAATGCACTATTAAACTTCTATGATAGGGCAATCAGAGACCCGATTAGATCATTTTATATTTTGTTTAATATAAGATTTCAGGGAAATTTTATCACATTTGTTCAATTTACGTCGCTCCTATTTCACATAGCGAACTCGGCTAAGCGGCATCTCAAAGCGCATGAAGTGGCGAATAAAATGCACCATTAAACTTGTAGGCTAGGGCGAACAGAGACCCGATCAGATCATTTTACATTATGGTTAATAAGAGAATTCAGCGAAATTCTATCACATTTGTTCAACTTCTGTCGCTCCTATTTCAGATAGCGTATTGGGCTAAGCGGCATCTCAAAGCGCATGAAATGGCGAGTAAAATGCACTATTAAACTTCTAGGGTAGGTCAGACAGAGTCACGATGAGATCATTTTATATTATGGTTAATTTAAGAATTCAGCGAAATTCTATCACATTTGTTCAATTTACGTCGCTCCTATTTCAGATAGCATACTGGGCTAGGCGGCATCTTAAAGCGCGTGGAATGGCGAGTAAAATGCAGTACTAAACTTCTACGATAGGGCAATCAGAGACCCGATTAGATCATTTTATATTTTTGTTAATATAAGAATTCAGCGAAATTCTATCACATTTGTTCAATTTACGTCGCTCCTATTTCAGATAGCTTATAGGGCTTAGCGGCATCTCAAAGCGCATGAAATGGCGAGTGAAATGCACTATTGAGCTTCTAGGGTAGGGCGAACAGAGACCCGATTAGATCATTTCACATTTTGGTTAATAAAAGAATTCAGCGAAATTCTATCACATTTGTTCAATTTACGTCGCTCCTATTTCAGATAGCATATTGGGCTAAGCGGCATCTCAAAGCGCATGAAATGACGAGTGAAATGCACTATTAAAATTCTCTGATAGGGCAATCAGAGACCCGATTAGATCATTTTATATTATGGTTAATTTAAGAATTCAGCAAAATTCCATCACATTTGTTCAATTTACGTCGCTCCTATTGCAGATAGCGTACTGGGCTAGGCGGCATCTAAAAGCGCATGAAATGGCGAGTATAATGCACTATTAAACTTCTAGGATAACGCAAACAGAGACCCGATTAGATCATTTTGTATTATGGTTAATTTAAGAATTCAGCGAAATTCTATCACATTTGTTCAATTTACGTCGCTTCTATTTCAGATAGCATACTGGGCTAGGCGGCATCTTAAAGCGCGTGGAGTGGCGAGTAAAACGCGCTATTAAACTTCTAGGATAAGGCAAACAGAGACCCGATTAGATCATTTTATATTACGCTTAATATGAGAATGCAGCGTAATTCTATCACATTTGTTCAACTTACGTCGCTCCTATTTCAGATAGCGTACTGGGATAGGCGGCATCTCAAAGCGCATGAAATGGCGAGTGAAATGCACTATTAGACTTCTATGGTAGGGCGTACAGAGACCCGATTAGATCATTTTACATTAAGGTTAATATCAGGATTCACGGAAATTCTATCACATTTGTTCAATTTACGTCACTCCTATTTCAGATAGCGTATTGGGCTATGCGGCATCTCAAAGCCCATGAAATGGCGAGTAAAATGCACTATTAAACTTCTAGGGTAGGACAAACAGAGACCCGATTAGATCATTTCATATTATGGTTAATTTAAGAATTCAGCGAAATTCTATCACATTTGTTCAATTTACGTCGCTCCTATTTCAGATAGCGTATTGGGATATGCGGCATCTCAAAGCGCATGAAATGGCGAGTAAAATGCACCATTAAACTTCTAGGATAAGCCAAACAGAGACACGATTAGATCATTTTATATTACGGTTAATATAAGAATTCAGCGAAATTCTCTCACATTTGTTCAATTTACGTCGCTCCTATTTCAGATAGCGTATTGGGCTAAGCGGCATCTCAAAGCGCATGAAATGGCGAGTAAAATGCACTATTAAACTTCTAGGATAAGGCAAACAGAGACCCGATTAGATCATTTTATATTACGATTTATATAAGAATTCAGCGTAATTCTATCACATTTGTTCAACTTACGTCGCTCCTATTTCAGATAGCGTACTGGGCTAGGCGGCATCTTAAAGCGCGTGGAATGGCGAGTAAAATGCACTACTTAACTTCTATGATAGGGCAATCAGAGACCTGATTAGATCATTTTATATTTTGTTTAATATAAGATTTCAGGGAAATTCTATCACATTTGTTCAATTTACGTCGCTCCTATTTCAGTTAGCGTATTCGGCTAAGCGGCATCTCAAAGCGCATGAAATGACGAGTGAAATGCACTATTAAACTTCTAGGGTAGGGCAAACAGAGACCCGATTAGATCATTTTACATTATGGTTACTAAAAGAATTCAGCGAAATTCTATCACATTTGTTCAACTTACGTCGCTCCTATTTCAGATAGCGTATTGGGCTAAGCGGCATCTCAAAGCGCATGAAATGGCGAGTAAAATGCACTATGAAACGTCTAGGGTAGGGCAAAAAGAGACCCGATTAGATCATTTTATATTATGGTTAATTTACGAATTCAGCAAAATTCTATCACATTTGTTCAATTTACGTCGCTCCTATTTCAGATAGCGTACTGGGGTAGGCGGCATCTTAAAGCGCGTGGAATGGCGAGTAAAATGCACTATTAAAATTCTATGATAGGGCAATCAGAGACCCGATTAGATCATTTTATATTATGGTTAATATAAGATTTCAGGGAAATTTTATCACATTTGTTCAATTTACGTCGCTCCTATTTCAGATAGCGAACTCGGCTAAGCGGCATCTCAAAGCGCATGAAATGGCGAATAAAATGCACTATAAACTTCTAGGCTACGGCGAACAGAGACCCGATCAGATCATTTTACATTATGGTTAATAAAAGAATTCAGCGAAATTCTATCACATTTGTTCAATTTACGTCGTTACTATTTCAGATAGTTTACTGGGCTCGGCGGCATCTTAAAGCGCGTGGAATGGCGAGTGAAATGCACTATTAGACTTCTATGGTAGGGCGAACAGAGACCCGATTAGATCATTTTATATTATGGTTAATTTAAGAATTCAGCGAAATTCTATCACATTTGTTCAATTTACGTCGCTCCTATTTCAGTTAGCGTATTCGGCTAAGCGGCATCTCAAAGCGCATGAAATGGCGAGTAAAATGCACTATTAAACTTCTAGGCTACGGCGAACAGAGACCCGATCAGATCATTTTACATTATGGTTAATAAAAGAATTCAGCGAAATTCTATCACATTCGTTCAAATTACGTCGCTCCTATTTGAGATAGCATACTGGGCTAGGCGGTATCTTAAAGCGCGTGGAGTGGCGAGTAAAACGCGCTATTAAACTTCTAGGATAAGGCAAACAGAGACCCGATTAGATCATTTTATATTACGCTTAATATGAGAATGCAGCGTAATTCTATCACATTTGTTCAATTTACGTCGCTCCTATTTCAGATAGCGTATTGGGCTAGGCGGCATCTTAAAGCGCGTGGAATGGCGAGTAAAATGCAATATTAAAATTCTATGATAGGGCAATCAGCGACCCGATTAGATCATTTTATATTATGGTTAATTTAAGAATTCAGCGAAATTCTATCACATTTGTTCAATTTACGTCGCTCCTATTTCAGATAGCATACTGGGCTAGGCGGCATCTTAAAGCGCGTGAAATGGCGAGTAAAATGCACTACTAAACTTCTACGATAGTGCAATCAGAGACCCGATTAGATCATTTTATATTTTTGTTAATATAAGAATTCAGCGAAATTCTATCACATTTGTTCAATTTACGTCGCTCCTATTTCAGATAGCATACTGGGCTAGGCGGTATCTTAAAGCGCGTGGAGTGGCGAGTAAAACGCGCTATTAAACTTCTAGGATAAGGCAAACAGAGACCCGATTAGATCATTTTATATTACGCTTAATATGAGAATGCAGCGTAATTCTATCACATTTGTTCAACTTACGTCGCTCCTATTTCAGATAGCGTACTGGGATAGGCGGCATCTCAAAGCGCATGAAATGGCGAGTGAAATGCACTATTAGACTTCTATGGTAGGGCGAACAGAGACCCGATTAGATCATTTTACATTAAGGTTGATATAAGAATTCACGGAAATTCTATCACATTTGTTCAATTGACGTCGCTCCTGTTTCAGATAGCGTACTGGGCTAGGCGGCATCTCAAAGCGCATGAAATGGCGAGTATAATGCACTATCAAACATCTAGGATAACGCAAACAGAGACCCGATTAGATCATTTTATATTATGGTTAATTTAAGAATTCAGCGAAATTCTATCACATTTGTTCAATTTACGTCGCTCCTATTTCAGATAGCATACTGCGCAAGGCGGCTTCTTAAAGCGCGTGGAATGGCGAGTAAAACGCGCTATTAAACTTCTAGAATAAGGCAAACAGAGCCCCGATTAGATCATTTTATATTACGGTTAATATAAGAATGCAGCGTAATTCCAGCACATTTGTTCAACTTACGTCGCTCCTATTTCAGATAGCGTACTGGGCTAGGCTGCATCTCAAAGCGCATGAAATAGCGAGTGAAATGCACTATTAGACTTCTATGGTAGGGCGAACAGAGGCCCGTTTAAATCATTTTACATTAAGGTTAATATAGGTATTCACGGAAATTCTATCACATTTGTTCAATTTACGTGGCTCCTATTTCAGATAGCGTACTGGGCTAGGCGGCATCTCAAAGCGCATGAAATGGCGACTAAAATGCACTATTAAACTTCTTGGCTAGGGCGAACAGAGACCCGATTAGATCATTTTACATTTTGGTTAATAAAAGAATTCAGCGAAATTCCATCACATTTGTTCAATTTACGTAGCTCCTATTTCAGATAGCATATTGGGCTAAGCGGCATCTCAAAGCGCATGAAATGACGAGTGAAATGCACTATAAAAATTCTATGATAGGGCAATCAGAGACCCGATTAGATCATTTTATATTATGGTTAATTTAAGAATTCAGCAAAATTCTATCACATTTGTTCAATTCACGTCGCTCCTATTTCAGATAGCGTACTGGGCTAGGCGGCATCTTAAAGCGCGTGGAATGTCAAGTAAACTGCACTATTAAATTTCTATGATAGGGAAATCAGAGACCCGATTAGATCATTTTATATTTTGGTTAACATAAGAATTCAGCGAAATTCTATCACATTTGTTCAATTTACGTCGCTCCTATTACAGATAGCTTATTGGGCTTAGCAGCATCACAAAGCGCATGAAATGACGAGTGAAATGCACTATTAAACTTCTATGATAGGGCAATCAGAGACCCGATTAGATCATTTTATATTTTGTTTAATATAAGATTTCAGGGAAATTTTATCACATTTGTTCAATTTACGTCGCTCCTATTTCACATAGCGAACTCGGCTAAGCGGCATCTCAAAGCGCATGAAGTGGCGAATAAAATGCACCATTAAACTTGTAGGCTAGGGCGAACAGAGACCCGATCAGATCATTTTACATTATGGTTAATAAGAGAATTCAGCGAAATTCTATCACATTTGTTCAACTTCTGTCGCTCCTATTTCAGATAGCGTATTGGGCTAAGCGGCATCTCAAAGCGCATGAAATGGCGAGCAAAATGCACAATTAAACTTCTAGGGTAGGTCAAACAGAGTCCCGATGAGATCATTTTATATTATGGTTAATTTAAGAATTCAGCGAAATTCTATCACATTTGTTCAATTTACGTCGCTCCTATTTCAGATAGCATACTGGGCTAGGCGGCATCTTAAAGCGCGTGGAATGGCGAGTAAAATGCACTACTAAACTTCTATGATAGGGCAATCAGAGACCCGATTAGATCATTTTATATTTTGGTTAATATAAGAGTTCAGCGAAATTCTATCACATTTGATCAATTTACGTCGCTCCTATTTCAGATAGCTTATTGGGCTTAGCGGCATCTCAAAGCGCATGAAGTGGCGAATAAAATGCACTATTAAACTTGTAGGCTAGGGCGAACAGAGACCCGATCAGATCATTTTACATTATGGTTAATAAAAAAATTCAGCGAAATTCTATCACATTTGTTCAACTTCTGTCGCTCCTATTTCAGATAGCGTATTGGGCTAAGCGGCGTCTCAAAGCGCATGAAATGGCGAGTAAAATGCACTATTAAACTTCTAGGGTAGGTCAAACAGAGTCCCGATGAGATCATTTTATATTATGGTTAATTTAAGAATTCAGCGAAATTCTATCACATTTGTTCAATTTACGTCGCTCCTATTTCAGATAGCATACTGGGCTAGGCGGCATCATAAAGCGCGTGGAATGGCGAGTAAAATGCACTACTAAACTTCTATGATAGGGCAATCAGAGACCCGATTAGATAATTTTATATTTTGGTTAATATAAGAGTTCAGCGAAATTCTATCACATTTGATCAATTTACGTCGCTCCTATTTCAGATAGCTTATTGGGCTTAGCGGCATCTCAAAGCGCATGAAGTGGCGAATAAGATGCACTATTAAACTTGTAGGCTAGGGCGAACAGAGACCCGATCAGATCATTTTACATTATGGTTAATAAAAAAATTCAGCGAAATTCTATCACATTTGTTCAACTTCTGTCGCTCCTATTTCAGATAGCGTATTGGGCTAAGCGGCATCTCAAAGCGCATGAAATGGCGAGTAAAATGCACTATTAAACTTCTAGGGTAGGTCAGACAGAGTCCCGATGAGATCATTTTATATTATGGTTAATTTAAGAATTCAGCGAAATTCTATCACATTTGTTCAATTTACGTCGCTCCTATTTCAGATAGCATACTGGGCTAGGCGGCATCTTAAAGCGCGTGGAATGGCGAGTAAAATGCAGTACTAAACTTCTACGATAGGGCAATCAGAGACCCGATTAGGTCATTTTATAATTTTGTTAATATAAGAATTCAGCGAAATTCTATCACATTTGTTCAATTTACGTCGCTCCTATTTCAGATAGCTTATAGGGCTTAGCGGCATCTCAAAGCGCATGAAATGGCGAGTGAAATGCACTATTAAGCTTCTAGGGTAGGGCGAACAGAGACCCGATTAGATCATTTCACATTTTGGTTAATAAAAGAATTCAGCGAAATTCTATCACATTTGTTCAATTTACGTCGCTCCTATTTCAGATAGCATATTGGGCTAAGCGGCATCTCAAAGCGCATGAAATGACGAGTGAAATGCACTATTAAAATTCTATGATAGGGCAATCAGAGACCCGATTAGATCATTTTATATTATGGTTAATTTAAGAATTCAGCAAAATTCCATCACATTTGTTCAATTTACGTCGCTCCTATTTCAGATAGCGTACTGGGCTAGGCGGCATCTAAAAGCGTATGAAATGGCGAGTATAATGCACTATTAAACTTCTAGGATAACGCAAACAGAGACCCGATTAGATCATTTTATATTATGGTTAATTTAAGAATTCAGCGAAATTCTATCACATTTGTTCAATTTACGTCGCTCCTATTTCAGATAGCGTATTGGGATATGCGGCATCTCAAAGCGCATGAAATGGCGAGTAAAATGCACCATTAAACTTCTAGGATAAGCCAAACAGAGACACGATTAGATCATTTTATATTACGGTTAATATAAGAATTCAGCGAAATTCTCTCACATTTGTTCAATTTACGTCGCTCCTATTTCAGATAGCGTATTGGGCTAAGCGGCATCTCAAAGCGCATGAAATGGCGAGTAAAATGCACTATTAAACTTCTAGGATAAGGCAAACAGAGACCCGATTAGATCATTTTATATTACGATTTATATAAGAATTCAGCGTAATTCTATCACATTTGTTCAACTTACGTCGCTCCTATTTCAGATAGCGTACTGGGCTAGGCGGCATCTTAAAGCGCGTGGAATGGCGAGTAAAATGCACTACTTAACTTCTATGATAGGGCAAAAAGAGACCCGATTAGATCATTTTATATTATGGTTAATTTACGAATTCAGCAAAATTCTATCACATTTGTTCAATTTACGTCGCTCCTATTTCAGATAGCGTACTGGGGTAGGCGGCATCTTAAAGCGCGTGGAATGGCGAGTAAAATGCACTATTAAAATTCTATGATAGGGCAATCAGAGACCCGATTAGATCATTTTATATTATGGTTAATATAAGATTTCAGGGAAATTTTATCACATTTGTTCAATTTACGTCGCTCCTATTTCAGATAGCGAACTCGGCTAAGCGGCATCTCAAAGCGCATGAAATGGCGAATAAAATGCACTATAAACTTCTAGGCTACGGCGAACAGAGACCCGATCAGATCATTTTACATTATGGTTAATAAAAGAATTCAGCGAAATTCTATCACATTTGTTCAATTTACGTCGTTACTATTTCAGATAGTTTACTGGGCTCGGCGGCATCTTAAAGCGCGTGGAATGGCGAGTGAAATGCACTATTAGACTTCTATGGTAGGGCGAACAGAGACCCGATTAGATCATTTTATATTATGGTTAATTTAAGAATTCAGCGAAATTCTATCACATTTGTTCAATTTACGTCGCTCCTATTTCAGTTAGCGTATTCGGCTAAGCGGCATCTCAAAGCGCATGAAATGGCGAGTAAAATGCACTATTAAACTTCTAGGCTACGGCGAACAGAGACCCGATCAGATCATTTTACATTATGGTTAATAAAAGAATTCAGCGAAATTCTATCACATTCGTTCAAATTACGTCGCTCCTATTTGAGATAGCGTATTGGGCTAAGCGGCATCTCAAAGCGCATGAAATGGCGAGTAAAATGCACTATTAAACTTCTAGCGTAGGGCAAACAGAGACCCGATTAGATCATTTTATATTATGGTTAATTTAAGAATTCAGCAAAATTCTATCACATTTGTTCAATTTACGTCGTTACTATTTCAGATAGTTTACTGGGCTCGGCGGCATCTTAAAGCGCGTGAAATGGCGAGTGAAATGCACTATTAGACTTCTATGGTAGGGCGAACAGAGACCCGATTAGATCATTTTATATTATGGTTAATTTAAGAATTCAGCGAAATTCTATCACATTTGTTCAATTTACGTCGCTCCTATTTCAGTTAGCGTATTCGGCTAAGCGGCATCTCAAAGAGCATGAAATGGCGAGTAAAATGCACTATTAAAGTTCTAGGGTAGGGCAAACAAAGACCCGATTAAATCATTTTATATTATGGTTAATTTAAGAATTCAGCAAAATTCTATCACATTTGTTCAATTTACGTCGCTCCTATTTCAGATAGCGTACTGGGGTAGGCGGCATCTTAAAGCGCGTGGAATGGCGAGTAAAATGCACTATTAAAATTCTATGATAGGGCAATCAGAGACCCGATTAGATCATATTATATTATGGTTAATTTAAGAATTCAGCAAAATTCTATCACATTTGTTCAATTTACGTCGCTCCTATTTCAGATAGCGTATTGGGCTGGGCGGCATCTTAAAGCGCGTGGAATGGCGAGTAAAATGCAATATTAAAATTCTATGATAGGGCAATCAGCGACCCGATTAGATCATTTTATATTATGGTTAGTTTAAGATGTCAGCAAAATTTTATCGCATTTGTTCAACTTACGTCGCTCCTATGTCAGATAGCGTACTGGGCTAGGCGGCATCTTAAAGCGCGTGGAATGGCAAGTAAAATGCACTATTAAACTTCTATGATAAGGCAATCAGAGACCCGATTAGATCATTTTATATTTTGGTTAACATAAGAATTCAGCGAAATTCTATCACATTTGTTCAATTCACGTCGCTCCTATTACAGATAGCTTATTGGGCTTAGCGGCATCACAAAGCGCATGAAATGACGAGTGAAATTCACTATTAAACTTCTATGATAGGGCAATCAGAGACCCGATTAGATCATTTTATATTTTGTTTAATATAAGATTTCAGGGAAATTTTATCACATTTGTTCAATTTACGTCGCTCCTATTTCAGATAGCGAACTCGGCTAAGCGGCATCTTAAAGCGCATGAAATGGCGAATAAAATGCAATATTAAACTTCTGGCTGTGGCGATCAGAGCCCCGATCAGATCATTTTACATTATGGTTAATAAAAGAATTCAGCGAAATTCTATCACATTTGTTCAACTTACGTCGCTGCTATTTTAGATAGCGTACTGGGCTAGGCGGCATCTTAAAGCGCATGAAATGGCGTGTGAAATGCACTATAAGACTTCTATAGTAGGGCGAACAGAGACCCGATTAGATCATTTTATATTACGGTTAATATAAGAATTCAGCGTAATTCTATCACATTTGTTCATCTTACGGCGCTCCTATTTCAGATAGCGTACTGGGCTAGGCGGCATTTTAACGCGCGTGGAAGGGCGAGTAAAATGAACTACTAAACTTCTATGGTAGAGCAATCAGAGACCCGATTAGATCATTTTATATTTTGTTTAATATAAGATTTCAGGGAAATTTTATCACATTTGTTCAATTTACGTCGCTCCTATTTCAGATAGCTTATTGGGCTTAGCGGCATCTCAAAGCGCATGAAGTGACGAGTGAAATGCACTATTAAACTTCTAGGGTAGGGAGAACAGAGACCCGATTAGATCATTTTATATTATGATTAATTTAAGAATTCCGCGAAATTCTATCACATTTGTTCAATTTACGTCGCTCCTATTACAGATAGTATATTGGGCTTAGCGGCATCTCAAAGCGCATGAAACGACGAGTGAAATGCTATATTAAACTTCTATGATAGGGCAATCAGAGACCCGATTTGATCATTTTATATTTTGTTTAATATAAGATTTCAGGGAAATTTTATCACATTTGTTCAATTTACGTCGCTCCTATTTCAGATAGCGAATTCGGCTAAGCGGCCTCTCAAAGCGCATGAAATGGCGAATAAAATGCACTATTAAACTTCTAGGCTAGGGCGATCAGAGCCCCGATCAGATCATTTAACATCATGGTTAATAAAAGGATTTAGCGAAATTCTATCACATTTGTTCAATTTACATCGCTCCTATTTCAGATAGCGTATTGGGCTATGCGGCATCTCAAAGCGCATGAAATGGCGAATAAATTGCACTATTAAACTTCTAGGGTAGGGCAAACAGAGACCCGATTCGATCATTTTATATTATGGTTAATTTAAGAATTCAGCGAAGTTCTATCACATTTTTTCAATTTACGTCGCTCCTATTTCAGATAGCGTATTGGGCTAAGCAGCATTTCAAAGTGCATGAAATGGCGAGTGAATTGCACTATTAAACTTCTAGGATATGGCAAACAGAGGCCCGATTAGATCATTTTATATTACGGTTAATATAAGAATTCAGCGTAATTCTATCACATTTGTTCATCTTACGTCGCTCCTATTTCAGATAGCGTACTGGGCTAGGCGGCATCTTAAAGCGCGTGGAATGGCGAGTAAAATGCACTATTAAAATTCTATGATAGGGCAATCAGAGACCCGATTAGATCATTTTATATTATGGTTAATTTAAGATGTCAGCAAAATTTTATCGCATTTGTTCAATTTACGTCGCTCCTATTTCAGATAACGTACTGGGCTAGGCGGCATCTTAAAGCGCGTGGAATGGCAAGTAAAATGCACTATTAAACTTCTATGATAGGGCACTCAGAGACCCGATTAGATCATTTTATATTATTGTTAATATAAGAATTCAGCGAAATTCTATCACATTTGTTCAATTTACGTCGCTCCTATTACAGATAGCTTATTGGGCTTAGCGGCTTCTCAAAGCGCATGAAATGACGAGTGAAATGCACTATTAAACTTCTATGATAGGGCAAACAGAGACCCGATTAGATCATTTTATATTACGTTTAATATAAGAATGCAGCGAAGTTCTATCACATTTTTTCAATTTACGTCGCTCCTATTTCAGATAGCGTATTGGGCTAAGCAGCATTTCAAAGCGCATGAAATGGCGAGTGAAATGCACTATTAAACTTACAGGATAAGGCAAACAGAGGCCCGATTAGATCATTTTATATTACGGTTAATATAAGAATGCAGCGTAATTCTATCACATTTGTTCATCTTACGTCGCTCCTATTTCAGATAGCGTACTGGGCTAGGCGGCATCTTAAAGCGCATGAAATGACGAGTGAAATGCACCATTAGACTTCTATGGTAGGGCGAACAGAGACCCGATTAGATCATTTTACGATAAGGTTAATATAAGGATTCACGGAAATTCTATCACATTTGTTCAATTTACGTCGCTCCTATTTCAGATAGCGAACTCGGCTAAGCGGCATCTCAAAGCGCATGAAGTGGCGAATAAAATGCACCATTAAACTTGTAGGCTAGGGCGAACAGAGACCCGATCAGATCATTTTACATTATGGTTAATAAAAGAATTCAGCGAAATTCTATCACATTTGTTCAACTTCTGTCGCTCCTATTTCAGATAGCGTATTGGGCTAAGCGGCATCTCAAAGCGCATGAAATGGCGAGCAAAATGCACAATTAAACTTCTAGGGTAGGTCAAACAGAGTCCCGATGAGATCATTTTATATTATGGTTAATTTAAGAATTCAGCGAAATTCTATCACATTTGTTCAATTTACGTCGCTCCTATTTCAGATAGCGTACTGGGCTAGGCGGCATCTAAAAGCGCATGAAATGGCGAGTATAATGCACTATTAAACTTCTAGGATAACGCAAACAGAGACCCGATTAGATCATTTTATATTATGGTTAATTTAAGAATTCAGCGAAATTCTATCACATTTGTTCAATTTACGTCGCTCCTATTTCAGATAGCATACTGGGCTAGGCGGCATCTTAAAGCGCGTGGAGTGGCGAGTAAAACGCGCTATTAAACTTCTAGGATAAGGCAAACAGAGACCCGATTAGATCATTTTATATTACGCTTAATATGAGAATGCAGCGTAATTCTATCACATTTGTTCAACTTACGTCGCTCCTATTTCAGATAGCGTACTGGGATAGGCGGCATCTCAAAGCGCATGAAATGGCGAGTGAAATGCACTATTAGACTTCTATGGTAGGGCGTACAGAGACCCGATTAGATCATTTTACATTAAGGTTAATATCAGGATTCACGGAAATTCTATCACATTTGTTCAATTTACGTCACTCCTATTTCAGATAGCGTATTGGGCTATGCGGCATCTCAAAGCGCATGAAATGACGAGTAAAATGCACTATTAAACTTCTAGGGTAGGACAAACAGAGACCCGATTAGATCATTTCATATTATGGTTAATTTAAGAATTCAGCGAAATTCTATCACATTTGTTCAATTTACGTCGCTCCTATTTCAGATAGCGTACTGGGGTAGGCGGCATCTTAAAGCGCGTGGAATGGCGAGTAAAATGCACTATTAAAATTCTATGATAGGGCAATCAGAGACCCGATTAGATCATTTTATATTATGGTTAATATAAGATTTCAGGGAAATTTTATCACATTTGTTCAATTTACGTCGCTCCTATTTCAGATAGCGAACTCGGCTAAGCGGCATCTCAAAGCGCATGAAATGGCGAATAAAATGCACTATTAAACTTCTAGGCTACGGCGAACAGAGACCCGATCAGATCATTTTACATTATGGTTAATAAAAGAATTCAGCGAAATTCTATCACATTCGTTCAAATTACGTCGCTCCTATTTGAGATAGCGTATTGGGCTAAGCGGCATCTCAAAGCGCATGAAATGGCGAGTAAAATGCACTATTAAACTTCTAGCGTAGGGCAAACAGAGACCCGATTAGATCATTTTATATTATGGTTAATTTAAGAATTCAGCAAAATTCTATCACATTTGTTCAATTTACGTCGTTACTATTTCAGATAGTTTACTGGGCTCGGCGGCATCTTAAAGCGCGTGGAATGGCGAGTGAAATGCACTATTAGACTTCTATGGTAGGGCGAACAGAGACCCGATTAGATCATTTTATATTATGGTTAATTTAAGAATTCAGCGAAATTCTATCACATTTGTTCAATTTACGTCGCTCCTATTTCAGTTAGCGTATTCGGCTAAGCGGCATCTCAAAGCGCATGAAATGGCGAGTAAAATGCACTATTAAAGTTCTAGAGTAGGGCAAACAAAGACCCGATTAAATCATTTTATATTATGGTTAAATTAAGAATTCAGCAAAATTCTATCACATTTGTTCAATTTACGTCGCTCCTATTTCAGATAGCGTACTGGGCTAGGCGGCATCTAAAAGCGCATGAAATGGCGAGTATAATGCACTATTAAACTTCTAGGATAACGCAAACAGAGACCCGATTAGATCATTTTATATTATGGTTAATTTAAGAATTCAGCGAAATTCTATCACATTTGTTCAATTTACGTCGCTCCTATTTCAGATAGCATACTGGGCTAGGCGGCATCTTAAAGCGCGTGGAGTGGCGAGTAAAACGCGCTATTAAACTTCTAGGATAAGGCAAACAGAGACCCGATTAGATCATTTTATATTACGCTTAATATGAGAATGCAGCGTAATTCTATCACATTTGTTCAACTTACGTCGCTCCTATTTCAGATAGCGTACTGGGCTAGGCGGCATCTCAAAGCGCATGAAATGGCGAGTGAAATGCACTATTAGACTTCTATGGTAGGGCGTACAGAGACCCGATTAGATCATTTTACATTAAGGTTAATATCAGGATTCACGGAAATTCTATCACATTTGTTCAATTTACGTCACTCCTATTTCAGATAGCGTATTGGGCTATGCGGCATCTCAAAGCGCATGAAATGACGAGTAAAATGCACTATTAAACTTCTAGGGTAGGACAAACAGAGACCCGATTAGATCATTTCATATTATGGTTAATTTAAGAATTCAGCGAAATTCTATCACATTTGTTCAATTTACGTC
Source organism: Macropis europaea (assembly GCA_916610135.2). NCBI lineage: Eukaryota > Metazoa > Arthropoda > Insecta > Hymenoptera > Melittidae > Macropis > Macropis europaea. The sequence goes on from CAKAJE020001996.1 coordinate 127,379, forward strand.
GCTCCTATTTCAGATAGCGTACTGGGGTAGGCGGCATCTTAAAGCGCGTGGAATGGCGAGTAAAATGCACTATTAAAATTCTATGATAGGGCAATCAGAGACCCGATTAGATCATTTTATATTATGGTTAATATAAGATTTCAGGGAAATTTTATCACATTTGTTCAATTTACGTCGCTCCTATTTCAGATAGCGAACTCGGCTAAGCGGCATCTCAAAGCGCATGAAATGGCGAATAAAATGCACTATTAAACTTCTAGGCTACGGCGAACAGAGACCCGATCAGATCATTTTACATTATGGTTAATAAAAGAATTCAGCGAAATTCTATCACATTCGTTCAAATTACGTCGCTCCTATTTGAGATAGCGTATTGGGCTAAGCGGCATCTCAAAGCGCATGAAATGGCGAGTAAAATGCACTATTAAACTTCTAGCGTAGGGCAAACAGAGACCCGATTAGATCATTTTATATTATGGTTAATTTAAGAATTCAGCAAAATTCTATCACATTTGTTCAATTTACGTCGTTACTATTTCAGATAGTTTACTGGGCTCGGCGGCATCTTAAAGCGCGTGGAATGGCGAGTGAAATGCACTATTAGACTTCTATGGTAGGGCGAACAGAGACCCGATTAGATCATTTTATATTATGGTTAATTTAAGAATTCAGCGAAATTCTATCACATTTGTTCAATTTACGTCGCTCCTATTTCAGTTAGCGTATTCGGCTAAGCGGCATCTCAAAGCGCATGAAATGGCGAGTAAAATGCACTATTAAAGTTCTAGAGTAGGGCAAACAAAGACCCGATTAAATCATTTTATATTATGGTTAAATTAAGAATTCAGCAAAATTCTATCACATTTGTTCAATTTACGTCGCTCCTATTTCAGATAGCGTACTGGGGTAGGCGGCATCTTAAAGCACGTGGAATGGCGAGTAAAATGCACTATTAAAATTCTATGATAGGGCAATCAGAGACCCGATTAGATCATATTATATTATGGTTAATTTAAGAATTCAGCAAAATTCTATCACATTTGTTCAATTTACATCGCTCCTATTTCAGATAGCGTATTGGGCTAGGCGGCATCTTAAAGCGCGTGGAATGGCGAGTAAAATGCAATATTAAAATTCTATGATAGGGCAATCAGCGACCCGATTAGATCATTTTATATTATGGTTAATTTAAGTTGTCAGCAAAATTTTATCGCATTTGTTCAACTTACGTCGCTCCTATGTCAGATAGCGTACTGGGCTAGGCGGCATCTTAAAGCGCGTGGAATGGCAAGTAAAATGCACTATTAAACTTCTATGATAAGGCAATCAGAGACCCGATTAGATCATTTTATATTTTGGTTAACATAAGAATTCAGCGAAATTCTATCACATTTGTTCAATTTACGTCGCTCCTATTACAGATAGCTTATTGGGCTTAGCGGCATCACAAAGCGCATGAAATGACGAGTGAAATTCACTATTAAACTTCTATGATAGGGCAATCAGAGACCCGATTAGATCATTTTATATTTTGTTTAATATAAGATTTCAGGGAAATTTTATCACATTTGTTCAATTTACGTCGCTCCTATTTCAGATAGCGAACTCGGCTAAGCGGCATCTCAAAGCGCATGAAATGGCGAATAAAATGCAATATTAAACTTCTAGGCTATGGCGATCAGAGCCCCGATCAGATCATTTTACATTATGGTTAATAAAAGAATTCAGCGAAATTCTATCACATTTGTTCAACTTACGTCGCTGCTATTTTAGATAGCGTACTGGGCTAGGCGGCATCTTAAAGCGCATGAAATGGCGAGTGACATGCACTATTAGACTTCTATAGTAGGGCGAACAGAGACCCGATTAGATCATTTTATATAACGGTTAATATAAGAATTCAGCGTAATTCTATCACATTTGGTCAACTTACGTCGCTCCTATTTCAGATAGCGTATTGGTCTAAGCGGCATCTCAAAGCGCATGAAATGGCGAGTGAAATGCACTATTAAACTTCTAGGGTAGGGCAAACAGAGACCCTATTAGATCATTTTATATTATGGTTAATTTAAGAATTCAGCGAAATTCTATCACATTTGTTCAATTTACGTCGCTCCTATTTCAGACGGCGTATTGGGCTAAGCGGCATCTCAAAGCGCATGAAATGTCGAGTGAAATGCACTATTAGACTTCAATGGTAGGGCGAACAGAGACCCGATTAGATCATTTTACATTAAGTTAATATAAGAATTCAGGGAAATTCTATCACACTTGTTCAATTTACGTCGCTCCTATTTCAGATAGCGTATTGGGCTATGCGGCATCTCAAAGCACATGCAATGGCGAGTAAAATGGACTATTAAACTTCTAGGGTAGGGCAAACAAAGACCCGATTAGATCATTTTATATTATGGTTAATTTAAGAATTCAGCGTAATTCTATCACATTTGTTCAACTTACGTCGCTCCTATTTCAGATAGCGTACTGGGCTAGGCGGCATCTTAAAGCGCGTGGAATGGCGAGTAAAATGCACTACTAAACTTCTACGATAGGGCAATCAGAGACACGATTAGATCATTTTATATTTTGTTTAATATCAGATTTCAGGGAAATTGTATCACACTTGTTCAATTTACGTCGCTCCTATTTCAGATAGCGTATTGGGCTGTGCGGCATCTCAAAGCGCATGAAATGGCGAATTAAATGCACTATTAAACTTCTAGGGTAGGGCAAACAGAGACCCGATTAGATCATTTTATATTACGGTTAATATAAGAATGCAGCGAAGTTCTATCACATTTTTTCAATTTACGTCGCTCCTATTTCAGATAGCGTATTGGGCTAAGCAGCATTTCAAAGCGCATGAAATGGCGAGTGAAATGCACTATTAAACTTATAGGATAAGGCAAACAGAGGCCCGATTAGATCATTTTATATTACGGTTAATATAAGAATGCAGCGTAATTCTATCACATTTGTTCATCTTACGTCGCTCCTATTTCAGATAGCGTATTGGGCTAAGCAGCATTTCAAAGCGCATGAAATGGCGAGTGAAATGCACTATTAAACTTATAGGATAAGGCAAACAGAGGCCCGATTAGATCATTTTATATTACGGTTAATATAAGAATGCAGCGTAATTCTATCACATTTGTTCATCTTACGTCGCTCCTATTTCAGATAGCGTACTGGGCTAGGCGGCATCTTAAAGCGCATGAAATGACGAGTGAAATGCACCATTAGACTTCTATGGTAGGGCGAACAGAGACCCGATTAGATCATTTTACGATAAGGTTAATATAAGGATTCACGGAAATTCTATCACATTTGTTCAATTTACGTCGCTCCTATTTCAGATAGCGTACTGGGCTAGGCGGCATCTCAAAGCGAATGAAATGGCGAGTGAAATGCGCCATTAGACTTCTATGGTAGGGCGAACAGAGACCCGATTAGATGATTTTACATTAAGGTTAATATAAGGATTCACGGAAATTCTATCACATTTGTTCAATTTACGTCGCTCCTATTTCAGATAGCGTACTGGGCTAGGCGGCATCTCAAAGCGCATGAAATGACGAGTGAAATGCACCATTAGACTTCTAGGGTAGGGCGAACAGAGACCCGATTAGATCATTTTACATTAAGGTTAATATAATGATTCACGGAAATTCTATCACATTTGATCAATTTACGTCGCTCCTATTTCAGATAGCGTACTGAGCTAGGCGGAATCTCAAAGCGCATGAAATGACGAGTGAAATGCACCATTAGACTTCTATGGTAGGGCGAACAGAGACCCGAGTAGATGATTTTACGATAAGGTTGATATAAGGATTCACGGAAATTCTATCACATTTGTTCAATTTACGTCGCTCCTATTTCAGATAGCGTACTGGGCTAGGCGGCATCTAAAAGCGCATGAAATGGCGAGTATAATGCAATATTAAAATTCTATGATAGGGCAATCAGCGACCCGATTAGATCATTTTATATTATAGTTAATTTAAGAATTCAGCGAAATTCTATCACATTTGTTCAATTTACGTCGCTCCTATTACAGATAGCTTATTGGGCTTAGCGGCATCTCGAAGCGCATGAAATGACGAGTGAAATGCACTATTAAACTTCTAGGATAAGGCAAACAGAGACCCGATTAGATCATTTTATATTATGGTTAATTTAAGATGTCAGCGAAATTCTATCACATTTGTTCAACTTACGTCGCTCCTATTTCAGATAGCGTATTGGGATAAGCGGCATCTCAAAGCGCATGAAATGGCGAGTAAAATGCACAATTAAATTATTAGGGTAGGGCAAACAGAGACCCGATTAGATCATTTTATATTATGGTTAATATAAGAATTCAGCGTAATTCTATCACATTTGTTCAACTTATGTCGCTCCTATTTCAGGTAGCGTACTGGGCTAGGCGGCATCTTAAAGCGCGTGAAATGGCGAGTAAAATGCACTATTAAACTTCTAGGATAAGGCAAACAGAGACCCGATTAGATCATTTTATATTACGGTTAATATAAGAATGCGGCGTAATTCTTTCACATTTGTTCAATTTACGTCGCTGCTATTCCAGATAGCTTATTGTGCTTAGCGGCATCTCAAAACGCATGAAATGACGAGTGATATGCACTATTAAACTTCTAGGGTAGGGCAAGCAGAGCCCCGATTAGATCATTTGATATTATGGTTAATTTAAGAATTCAGCGAAATTCTATCACATTTGTTCAATTTACGTCGCTCCTATTTCAGATAGCGTATTGGGATAAGCGGCATCTCAAAGCGCATGAAATGGCGAGTAAAATGCACTATTAAACTTCTAGGGTAGGGCGAACAGAGACCCGATTAGATCATTTTACATTAAGGTTAATATAAGTCTTCAGCGAGATTCTATCACATTTGTTCAATTTACGTCGCTCCAATTTCAGACAGCGTACTGGGCTAGGCGGCATCTTAAAGCGTGTGGAATGGCGAGTAAAATGCACTATTAACCTTCTATGATAGGGCAATCAGAGACCAGACTAGATCATTTTATACTTTGGTTAATATAAGAATTCAGCGAAATTCTATCACATTTGTTCAACTTACGTCGCTCCTATTTCAGATAGCGTATTGGGATAAGCGGCATCTCAAAGCGCATGAAATGGCGAGTAAAATGCACAATTAAATTATTAGGGTAGGGCAAACAGAGACCCGATTAGATCATTTTATATTATGGTTAATTTAAGAATTCAGCGAAGTTCTATCACATGTGTTCAATTTACGTCGCTCCTATTTCAGATAGCGTATTGGGCTAAGCAGCATTTCAAAGCGCATGAAATGGCGAGTGAAATGCACTATTCAACTTCTAGGATAAGGCAAACAGAGACCCGATTAGATCATTTTATATTACGGTTAATATAAGAATTCAGCGTAATTCTATCACATTTGTTCATCTTACGGCGCTCCTATTTCAGATAGCGCACTGGGCCAGGCGGCATCTTAACGCGCGTGGAAGGGCGAGTAAAATGAACTACTAAACTTCTATGGTAGAGCAATCAGAGACCCGATTAGATCATTTTATATTTTGTTTAATATAAGATTTCAGGGAAATTTTATCACATTTGTTCAATTTACGTCGCTCCTATTTCAGATAGCTTATTGGGCTTAGCGGCATCTCAAAGCGCATGAAGTGACGAGTGAAATGCACTATTAAACTTCTAGGGTAGGGAGAACAGAGACCCGATTAGATCATTTTATATTATGATTAATTTAAGAATTCCGCGTAATTCTATCACATTTGTTCAATTTACGTCGCTCCTATTACAGATAGTATATTGGGCTTAGCGGCATCTCAAAGCGCATGAAACGACGAGTGAAATGCTATATTAAACTTCTATGATAGGGCAATCAGAGACCCGATTTGATCATTTTATATTTTGTTTAATATAAGATTTCAGGGAAATTTTATCACATTTGTTCAATTTACGTCGCTCCTATTTCAGATAGCGAATTCGGCTAAGCGGCCTCTCAAAGCGCATGAAATGGCGAATAAAATGCACTATTAAACTTCTAGGCTAGGGCGATCAGAGCCCCGATCAGATCATTTAACATCATGGTTAATAAAAGAATTCAGCGAAATTCTATCACATTTGTTCAATTTACATCGCTCCTATTTCAGATAGCGTATTGGGCTATGCGGCATCTCAAAGCGCATGAAATGGCGAATAAATTGCACTATTAAACTTCTAGGGTAGGGCAAACAGAGACCCGATTCGATCATTTTATATTATGGTTAATTTAAGAATTCAGCGAAGTTCTATCACATTTTTTCAATTTACGTCGCTCCTATTTCAGATAGCGTATTGGGCTAAGCAGCATTTCAAGGTGCATGAAATGGCGAGTGAATTGCACTATTAAACTTCTAGGATATGGCAAACAGAGGCCCGATTAGATCATTTTATATTACGGTTAATATAAGAATTCAGCGTAATTCTATCACATTTGTTCATCTTACGTCAGCTCCTATTTCAGATAGCGTACTGGGATAGGCGGCATCTTAAAGCGCGTGGAATGGCGAGTAAAATGCACTATTAAAATTCTATGATAGGGCACTCAGAGACCCGATTAGATCATTTTATATTATGGTTAATTTAAGATGTCAGCAAAATTTTATCGCATTTGTTCAATTTACGTCGCTCCTATTTCAGATAACGTACTGGGCTAGGCGGCATCTTAAAGCGCGTGGAATGGCAAGTAAAATGCACTATTAAACTTCTATGATAGGGCACTCTGAGACCCGATTAGATCATTTTATATTATTGTTAATATAAGAATTCAGCGAAATTCTATCACATTTGTTCAATTTACGTCGCTCCTATTTCAGATAGCGTATTGGGATAAGCGGCATCTCAAAGCGCATGAAATGGCGAGTAAAATGCACTATTAAACTTCTAGGGTAGGGCGAACAGAGACCCGATTAGATCATTTTACATTAAGGTTAATATAAGTCTTCAGCGAGATTCTATCACATTTGTTCAATTTACGTCGCTCCAATTTCAGACAGCGTACTGGGCTAGGCGGCATCTTAAAGCGTGTGGAATGGCGAGTAAAATGCACTATTAACCTTCTATGATAGGGCAATCAGAGACCAGACTAGATCATTTTATACTTTGGTTAATATAAGAATTCAGCGAAATTCTATCACATTTGTTCAATTTACGTCGCTCTTATTTCAGATAGCGTATTGGGCTACGCGGCATCTCAAAGCGCATGAAATGACGAGTGAAATGCACTATTATACTTTTAGGGTAGGGCGAACAGAGACCCGAAGAGATCATTTTACATTAAGGTGAATATAAGAATGCAGCGTAATTCTGTCACATTTGTTCAACTTACGTCGCTCCTATTTCAGATAGCGTTCTGTGCTAGGCGGCATCTTAAAGCTCGTGGAATGGCGAGTAAAATGCACTACTAAACTTCTATGATAGGGCAATCAGAGACCCGATTAGCTCATTTTATATTTTGTTTAATATAAGATTTCAGGGAAATTCTATCACATTTGTTCAATTTACGTCGCTCCTATTTCAGATAGCTTATTGGGCTAAGCGGCATCTGAAGGCGCATGAACTGGCGAGTAAAATGCACTATTAAACTTCTATGATAGGGCAATCAGAGACCCGATTAGATCATTTTATATTTTGGTTAATATAAGATTTCAGGGAAATTTTATCACATTTGTTCAATTTACGTCGCTCCTATTACAGATAGCTTATTGGGCTTAGCGGCATCAAAAAGCGCATGAAATGACGAGTGAAATTCACTATTAAACTTCTATGATAGGGCAATCAGAGACCCGATTAGATCATTTTATATTTTGTTTAATATAAGATTTCAGGGAAATTTTATCACATTTGTTCAATTTACGTCGCTCCTATTTCAGATAGCGAACTCGGCTAAGCGGCATCTCAAAGCGCATGAAATGGCGAATAAAATGCAATATTAAACTTCTAGGCTATGGCGATCAGAGCCCCGATCAGATCATTTTACATTATGGTTAATAAAAGAATTCAGCGAAATTCTATCACATTTGTTCAACTTACGTCGCTGCTATTTTAGATAGCGTACTGGGCTAGGCGGCATCTTAAAGCGCATGAAATGGCGAGTGAAATGCACTATTAGACTTCTATAGTAGGGCGAACAGAGACCCGATTAGATCATTTTATATTACGGATAATATAAGAATTCAGCGTAATTCTACCACATTTGGTCAACTTACGTCGCTCCTATTTCAGATAGCGTACTGGGCTAGGCGGCATCTCAAAGCGAATGAAATGGCGAGTGAATGCACTATTAGACTTCTATGGTAGGGCGAACAGAGACCCGATCAGATCATTTTACATTAAGGTTAATATAAGAATTCACGGAAATTCTATCACATTTGTTCAACTTACGTCGCTCCTATTTCAGATAGCGTACAGGGCTAGGCGGCATCTTAAAGCGCGTGGAATCGCGAGTAAAATGCACTACTAAACTTCTATGATAGGGCAATCAGAGACCTGATTAGATCATATTATATTTTGTTTTATATATGATTTCAGCGAAGTTCTATCACATTTGTTCAATTTACGTCGCTCCTATTTCAGATAGCGTACTGGGCTAGGCGGCATCTTAAAGCGCGTGGAATGGCGAGTAAAATGCACTACTAAACTTCTATGATAGGGCAATCAGAGACACGATTAGATCATTTTATATTTTGTTTAATATCAGATTTCAGGGAAATTGTATCACACTTGTTCAATTTACGTCGCTCCAATTTCAGATAGCGTATTGGGCTGTGCGGCATCTCAAAGCGCATAAAATGGCGAATAAAATGCACTATTAAACTTCTAGGGTAGGGCAAACAGAGACCCGATTAGATCATTTTATATTATGGTTAATTTAAGAATTCAGCGAAGTTCTATCACATGTGTTCAATTTACGTCGCTCCTATTTCAGATAGCGTATTGGGCTAAGCAGCATTTCAAAGCGCATGAAATGGCGAGTGAAATGCACTATTCAACTTCTAGGATAAGGCAAACAGAGACCCGATTAGATCATTTTATATTACGGTTAATATAAGAATTCAGCGTAATTCTATCACATTTGTTCATCTTACGGCGCTCCTATTTCAGATAGCGTACTGGGCTAGGCGGCATCTTAACGCGCGTGGAAGGGCGAGTAAAATGAACTACAAAACTTCTATGGTAGAGCAATCAGAGACCCGATTGGATCATTTTATATTTTGTTTTATATAAGATTTCAGGGAAATTTTATCACATTTGTTCAATTTACGTCGCTCCTATTTCAGATAGCTTATTGGGCTTAGCGGCATCTCAAAGCGCATGAAGTGACGAGTGAAATGCACTATTAAACTTCTAGGGTAGGGAGAACAGAGACCCGATTAGATCATTTTATATTATGATTAATTTAAGAATTCCGCGAAATTCTATCACATTTGTTCAATTTACGTCGCTCCTATTACAGATAGTATATCGGGCTTAGCGGCATCTCAAAGCGCATGAAACGACGAGTGAAATGCTATATTAAACTTCTATGATAGGGCAATCAGAGACCCGATTTGATCATTTTATGTTTTGTTTAATATAAGATTTCAGGGAAATTTTATCACATTTGTTCAATTTACGTCGCTCCTATTTCAGATAGCGAATTCGGCTAAGCGGCCTCTCAAAGCGCATGAAATGGCGAATAAAATGCACTATTAAACTTCTAGGCTAGGGCGATCAGAGCCCCGATCAGATCATTTAACATCATGGTTAATAAAAGGATTCAGCGAAATTCTATCACATTTGTTCAATTTACATCGCTCCTATTTCAGATAGCGTATTGGGCTATGCGGCATCTCAAAGCGCATGAAATGGCGAATAAATTGCACTATTAAACTTCTAGGGTAGGGCAAACAGAGACCCGATTCGATCATTTTATATTATGGTTAATTTAAGAATTCAGCGAAGTTCAATCACATTTTTTCAATATACGTCGCTCCTATTTCAGATAGCGTATTGGGCTAAGCAGCATTTCAAAGTGCATGAAATGGCGAGTGAATTGCACTATTAAACTTCTAGGATATGGCAAACAGAGGCCCGATTAGATCATTTTATATTACGGTTAATATAAGAATTCAGCGTAATTCTATCACATTTGTTCATCTTACGTCGCTCCTATTTCAGATAGCGTACTGGGCTAGGCGGCATCTTAAAGCGCGTGGAATGGCGAGTAAAATGCACTATTAAAATTCTATGATAGGGCAATCAGAGACCCGATTAGATCATTTTATATTATGGTTAATTTAAGATGTCAGCAAAATTTTATCGCATTTGTTCAATTTACGTCGCTCCTATTTCAGATAACGTACTGGGCTAGGCGGCATCTTAAAGCGCGTGGAATGGCAAGTAAAATGCACTATTAAACTTCTATGATAGGGCACTCAGAGACCCGATTAGATCATTTTATATTATTGTTAATATAAGAATTCAGCGAAATTCTATCACATTTGTTCAATTTACGTCGCTCCTATTACAGATAGCTTACTGGGCTTAGCGGCTTCTCAAAGCGCATGAAATGACGAGTGAAATGCACTATTAAACTTCTATGATAGGGCAAACAGAGACCCGATTAGATCATTTTATATTACGTTTAATATAAGAATGCAGCGAAGTTCTATCACATTTTTTCAATTTACGTCGCTCCTATTTCAGATAGCGCATTGGGCTAAGCAGCATTTCAAAGCGCATGAAATGGCGAGTGAAATGCACTATTAAACTTACAGGATAAGGCAAACAGAGGCCCGATTAGATCATTTTATATTACGGTTAATATAAGAATGCAGCGTAATTCTATCACATTTGTTCATCTTACGTCGCTCCTATTTCAGATAGCGTACTGGGCTAGGCGGCATCTTAAAGCGCATGAAATGACGAGTGAAATGCACCATTAGACTTCTACGGTAGGGCGAACAGAGACCCGATTAGATCATTTTACGATAAGGTTAATATAAGGATTCACGGAAATTCTATCACATTTGTTCAATTTACGTCGCTCCTATTACAGATAGCTTATTGGGCTTAGCAGCATCACAAAGCGCATGAAATGACGAGTGAAATGCACAATTAAACTTCTATGATAGGGCAATCAGAGACCCGATTAGATCATTTTATATTTTGTTTAATATAAGATTTCAGCGAAATCCTATCACATTTGTTCAATTTACGTCGCTCCTATTTCAGATAGCGAACTCGGCTAAGCGGCATCTCAAAGCGCATGAAGTGGCGAATAAAATGCACCATTAAACTTGTAGGCTAGGGCGAACAGAGACCCGATCAGATCATTTTACATTATGGTTAATAAAAGAATTCAGCGAAATTCTATCACATTTGTTCAACTTCTGTCGCTCCTATTTCAGATAGCGTATTGGGCTAAGCGGCATCTCAAAGCGCATGAAATGGCGAGCAAAATGCACAATTAAACTTCTAGGGTAGGTCAAACAGAGTCTCGATGAGATCATTTTATATTATGGTTAATTTAAGAATTCAGCGAAATTCTATCACATTTGTTCAATTTACGTCGCTCCTATTTCAGATAGCGTACTGGGCTTGGCGGCATCTAAAAGCGCATGAAATGGCGAGTATAATGCACTATTAAACTTCTAGGATAACGCAAACAGAGACCCGATTAGATCATTTTATATTATGGTTAATTTAAGAATTCAGCGAAATTCTATCACATTTGTTCAATTTACGTCGCTCCTATTTCAGATAGCATACTGGGCTAGGCGGCATCTTAAAGCGCGTGGAGTGGCGAGTAAAACGCGCTATTAAACTTCTAGGATAAGGCAAACAGAGACCCGATAAGATCATTTTATATTACGCTTAATATGAGAATGCAGCGTAATTCTATCACATTTGTTCAACTTACGTCGCTCCTATTTCAGATAGCGTACTGGGATAGGCGGCATCTCAAAGCGCATGAAATGGCGAGTGAAATGCACTATTAGACTTCTATGGTAGGGCGTACAGAGACCCGATTAGATCATTTTACATTAAGGTTAATATCAGGATTCACGGAAATTCTATCACATTTGTTCAATTTACGTCACTCCTATTTCAGATAGCGTATTGGGCTATGCGGCATCTCAAAGCCCATGAAATGGCGAGTAAAATGCACTATTAAACTTCTAGCGTAGGGCAAACAGAGACCCGATTAGATCATTTTATATTATGGTTAATTTAAGAATTCAGCAAAATTCTATCACATTTGTTCAATTTACGTCGTTACTATTTCAGATAGTTTACTGGGCTCGGCGGCATCTTAAAGCGCGTGGAATGGCGAGTGAAATGCACTATTAGACTTCTATGGTAGGGCGAACAGAGACCCGATTAGATCATTTTATATTATGGTTAATTTAAGAATTCAGCGAAATTCTATCACATTTGTTCAATTTACGTCGCTCCTATTTCAGTTAGCGTATTCGGCTAAGCGGCATCTCAAAGCGCATGAAATGGCGAGTAAAATGCACTATTAAAGTTCTAGAGTAGGGCAAACAAAGACCCGATTAAATCATTTTATATTATGGTTAATTTAAGAATTCAGCAAAATTCTATCACATTTGTTCAATTTACGTCGCTCCTATTTCAGATAGCGTATTGGGCTAGGCGGCATCTTAAAGCGCGTGGAATGGCGAGTAAAATGCAATATTAAAATTCTATGATAGGGCAATCAGCGACCCGATTAGATCATTTTATATTATGGTTAATTTAAGATGTCAGCAAAATTTTATCGCATTTGTTCAACTTACGTCGCTCCTATGTCAGATAGCGTACTGGGCTAGGCGGCATCTTAAAGCGCGTGGAATGGCAAGTAAAATGCACTATTAAACTTCTATGATAAGGCAATCAGAGACCCGATTAGATCATTTTATATTTTGGTTAACATAAGAATTCAGCGAAATTCTATCACATTTGTTCAATTTACGTCGCTCCTATTACAGATAGCTTATTGGGCTTAGCGGCATCACAAAGCGCATGAAATGACGAGTGAAATTCACTATTAAACTTCTATGATAGGGCAATCAGAGACCCGATTAGATCATTTTATATTTTGTTTAATATAAGATTTCAGGGAAATTTTATCACATTTGTTCAATTTACGTCGCTCCTATTTCAGATAGCGAACTCGGCTAAGCGGCATCTCAAAGCGCATGAAATGGCGAATAAAATGCAATATTAAACTTCTAGGCTATGGCGATCAGAGCCCCGATCAGATCATTTTACATTATGGTTAATAAAAGAATTCAGCGAAATTCTATCACATTTGTTCAACTTACGTCGCTGCTATTTTAGATAGCGTACTGGGCTAGGCGGCATCTTAAAGCGCATGAAATGGCGAGTGAAATGCACTATTAGACTTCTATAGTAGGGCGAACAGAGACCCGATTAGATCATTTTATATTACGGTTAATATAAGAATTCAGCGTAATTCTATCACATTTGGTCAACTTACGTCGCTCCTATTTCAGGTAGCGTACTGGGCTAGGCGGCATCTCAAAGCGAATGAAATGGCGAGTGAATGCACTATTAGACTTCTATGGTAGGGCGAACAGAGACCCGATCAGATCATTTAACATCATGGTTAATAAAAGAATTCAGCGAAATTCTATCACATTTGTTCAATTTACATCGCTCCTATTTCAGATAGCGTATTGGGCTATGCGGCATCTCAAAGCGCATGAAATGGCGAATAAATTGCACTATTAAACTTCTAGGGTAGGGCAAACAGAGACCCGATTCGATCATTTTATATTATGGTTAATTTAAGAATTCAGCGAAGTTCTATCACATTTTTTCAATTTACGTCGCTCCTATTTCAGATAGCGTATTGGGCTAAGCAGCATTTCAAGGTGCATGAAATGACGAGTGAATTGCACTATTAAACTTCTAGGATATGGCAAACAGAGGCCCGATTAGATCATTTTATATTACGGTTAATATAAGAATTCAGCAAAATTTTATCGCATTTGTTCAATTTACGTCGCTCCTATTTCAGATAACGTACTGGGCTAGGCGGCATCTTAAAGCGCGTGGAATGGCAAGTAAAATGCACTATTAAACTTCTATGATAGGGCACTCAGAGACCCGATTAGATCATTTTATATTATTGTTAATATAAGAATTCAGCGAAATTCTATCACATTTGTTCAATTTACGTCGCTCCTATTACAGATAGCTTATTGGGCTTAGCGGCATCTCAAAGCGCATGAAATGACGAGTGAAATGCACTATTAAACTTCTATGATAGGGCAAACAGAGACCCGATTAGATCATTTTATATTACGGTTAATATAAGAATGCAGCGAAGTTCTATCACATTTTTTCAATTTACGTCGCTCCTATTTCAGATAGCGTATTGGGCTAAGCAGCATTTCAAAGCGCATGAAATGGCGAGTGAAATGCACTATTAAACTTATAGGATAAGGCAAACAGAGGCCCGATTAGATCATTTTATATTACGGTTAATATAAGAATGCAGCGTAATTCTATCACATTTGTTCATCTTACGTCGCTCCTATTTCAGATAGCGTACTGGGCTAGGAGGCATCTTAAAGCGCATGAAATGACGAGTGAAATGCACCATTAGACTTCTATGGTAGGGCGAACAGAGACCCGATTAGATCATTTTACGATAAGGTTAATATAAGGATTCACGGAAATTCTATCACATTTGTTCAATTTACGTCGCTCCTATTTCAGATAGCGTACTGGGCTAGGCGGCATCTCAAAGCGAATGAAATGGCGAGTGAAATGCACCATTAGACTTCTATGGTAGGGCGAACAGAGACCCGATTAGATGATTTTACATTAAGGTTAATATAAGGATTCACGGAAATTCTATCACATTTGTTCAATTTACGTCGCTCCTATTTCAGATAGCGTACTGGGCTAGGCGGCATCTCAAAGCGCATGAAATGACGAGTGAAATGCACCATTAGACTTCTAGGGTAGGGCGAACAGAGACCCGATTAGATCATTTTACATTAAGGTTAATATAATGATTCACGGAAATTCTATCACATTTGATCAATTTACGTCGCTCCTATTTCAGATAGCGTACTGGGCTAGGCGGCATCTAAAAGCGCATGAAATGGCGAGTATAATGCAATATTAATATTCTATGATAGGGCAATCAGCGACCCGATTAGATCATTTTATATTATAGGTAATTTAAGAATTCAGCGAAATTCTATCACATTTGTTCAATTTACGTCGCTCCTATTTCAGATAGCGTATTGGGCTAAGCGGTATCTCAAAGCGCATGAAATGGCGAGTAAAATGCAATACTAAACTTCTAGGATAAGCCAAACAGAGACCCGATTAGATCATTTTATATTACGGTTAATATAAGAATGCGGCGTAATTCTTTCACATTTGTTCAATTTACGTCGCTGCTATTCCAGATAGCTTATTGTGCTTAGCGGCATCTCAAAGCGCATGAAATGGCGAGTGAAATGCACTATTAAACTTCTAGGGTAGGGCAAACAGAGACCCGATTAGATCATTTTATATTATGGTTAATTTAAGATGTCAGCGAAATTCTATCACATTTGTTCAACTTACGTCGCTCCTATTTCAGATAGCGTATTGGGATAAGCGGCATCTCAAAGCGCATGAAATGGCGAGTAAAATGCACAATTAAATTATTAGGGTAGGGCAAACAGAGACCCGATTAGATCATTTTATATTATGGTTAATATAAGAATTCAGCGTAATTCTATCACATTTGTTCAACTTATGTCGCTCCTATTTCAGGTAGCGTACTGGGCTAGGCGGCATCTTAAAGCGCGTGAAATGGCGAGTAAAATGCACTATTAAACTTCTAGGATAAGGCAAACAGAGACCCGATTAGATCATTTTATATTACGGTTAATATAAGAATGCGGCGTAATTCTTTCACATTTGTTCAATTTACGTCGCTACTATTCCAGATAGCTTATTGTGCTTAGCGGCATCTCAAAGCGCATGAAATGACGAGTGATATGCACTATTAAACTTCTAGGGTAGGGCAAACAGAGCCCCGATTAGATGATTTGATATTATGGTTAATTTAAGAATTCAGCGAAATTCTATCACATTTGTTCAATTTACGTCGCTCCTATTTCAGATAGCGTATTGGGATAAGCGGCATCTCAAAGCGCATGAAATGGCGAGTAAAATGCACTATTAAACTTCTAGGGTAGGGCGAACAGAGACCCGATTAGATCATTTTACATTAAGGTTAATATAAGTCTTCAGCGAGATTCTATCACATTTGTTCAATTTACGTCGCTCCAATTTCAGACAGCGTCCTGGATTAGGCGGCATCTTAAAGCGTGTGGAATGGCGAGTAAAATGCACTATTAACCTTCTATGATAGGGCAATCAGAGACCAGACTAGATCATTTTATACTTTGGTTAATATAAGAATTCAGCGAAATTCTATCACATTTGTTCAATTTACGTCGCTCTTATTTCAGATAGCGTATTGGGCTACGCGGCATCTCAAAGCGCATGAAATGACGAGTGAAATGCACTATTATACTTCTAGGGTAGGGCGAACAGAGACCCGAAGAGATCATTTTACATTAAGGTGAATATAAGAATGCAGCGTAATTCTGTCACATTTGTTCAACTTACGTCGCTCCTATTTCAGATAGCGTATTGGGTTAAGCGTCATCTCAAAGCGCATGAAATGGCGAGTGAAATGCACTATTAAACTTCTGGGGTAGGGCGAACAGAGACCCGATTAGATCATTTTACATTAAGGTTAACATAAGTATTCAGCGAGATTCTATCACATTTGTTCAATTTACGTCGCTCCTATTTCAGACAGCTTATTGGGCTTAGCGGCATCTCAAAGCGCATGAAATGGCGAACAAAATGCACTATTAAACTTCTAGGCTAGGGCGAACAGAGACCAGATTAGATCATTTTATATTTTGGTTAATATAAGAATTCTGCGAAATTCTATCACATTTGTTCAACTTACGTCGCTCCTATTTCAGATAGCGTACTGTGCTAGGCGGCATCTTAAAGCTCGTGGAATGGCGAGTAAAATGCACTACTAAACTTCTATGATAGGGCAATCAGAGACCCGATTAGCTCATTTTATATTTTGTTTAATATAAGATTTCAGGGAAATTCTATCACATTTGTTCAATTTACGTCGCTCCTATTTCAGATAGCTTATTGGGCTAAGCGGCATGTCAAAGCGCATGAAATGACGAGTGAAATGCACTGTTAAACTTCTATGATAGGGCAATCAGAGACCCGATTATATCATTTTATATTTTGTTTAATATAAGATTTCAGGAAATTCTATCACATTTGTTCAATTTACGTCGCTCCTATTTCAGATAGCTTATTGGGCTAAGCGGCATCTGAAGGCGCATGAACTGGCGAGTAAAATGCACTATTAAACTTCTATGATAGGGCAATCAGAGACCCGATTAGATCATTTTATATTTTGGTTAATATAAGATTTCAGGGAAATTTTATCACATTTGTTCAATTTACGTCGCTCCTATTACAGATAGCTTATTGGGCTTAGCGGCATCAAAAAGCGCATGAAATGACGAGTGAAATTCACTATTATACTTCTATGATAGGGCAATCAGAGACCCGATTAGATCATTTTATATTTTGTTTAATATAAGATTTCAGGGAAATTTTATCACATTTGTTCAATTTACGTCGCTCCTATTTCAGATAGCGTATTGGGCTGTGCGGCATCTCAAAGCGCATGAAATGGCGAATAAAATGCACTATTAAACTTCTAGGGTAGGGCAAACAGAGACCCGATTAGATCATTTTATATTATGGTTAATTTAAGAATTCAGCGAAGTTCTATCACATGTGTTCAATTTACGTCGCTCCTATTTCAGATAGCGTATTGGGCTAAGCAGCATTTCAAAGCGCATGAAATGGCGAGTGAAATGCACTATTCAACTTCTAGGATAAGGCAAACAGAGACCCGATTAGATCATTTTATATTACGGTTAATATAAGAATTCAGCGTAATTCTATCACATTTGTTCATATTACGGCGCTCCTATTTCAGATAGCGTACTGGGCTAGGCGGCATCTTAACGCGCGTGGAAGGGCGAGTAAAATGAACTACTAAACTTCTATGGTAGAGCAATCAGAGACCCGATTACATCATTTTATATTTTGTTTAATATAAGATTTCAGGGAAATTTTATCACATTTGTTCAATTTACGTCGCTCCTATTTCAGATAGCTTATTGGGCTTAGCGGCATCTCAAAGCGCATGAAGTGACGAGTGAAATGCACTATTAAACTTCTAGGGTATGGAGAACAGAGACCCGATTAGATCATTTTATATTATGATTAATTTAAGAATTCCGCGAAATTCTATCACATTTGTTCAATTTACGTCGCTCCTATTACAGATAGTATATTGGGCTTAGCGGCATCTCAAAGCGCATGAAACGACGAGTGAAATGCTATATTAAACTTCTATGATAGGGCAATCAGGGACCCGATTTGATCATATTATATTTTGTTTAATATAAGATTTCAGGGAAATTTTATCACATTTGTTCAATTTACGTCGCTCCTATTTCAGATAGCGAATTCGGCTAAGCGGCCTCTCAAAGCGCATGAACTGGCGAATAAAATGCACTATTAAACTTCTGGGCTAGGGCGATCAGAGCCCCGATCAGATCATTTAACATCATGGTTAATAAAAGAATTCAGCGAAATTCTATCACATTTGTTCAATTTACATCGCTCCTATTTCAGATAGCGTATTGGGCTATGCGGCATCTCAAAGCGCATGAAATGGCGAATAAATTGCACTATTAAACTTCTAGGGTAGGGCAAACAGAGACCCGATTCGGTCATTTTACATTAAGGTTAATATAAGGATTCACGGAAATTCTATCACATTTGTTCAATTTACGTCGCTCCTATTTCAGATAGCGTACTGGGCTAGGCGGCATCTCAAAGCGCATGAAATGACGAGTGAAATGCACCATTAGACTTCTAGGGTAGGGCGAACAGAGACCCGATTAGATCATTTTACATTAAGGTTAATATAATGATTCACGGAAATTCTATCACATTTGATCAATTTACGTCGCTCCTATTTCAGATAGCGTACTGAGCTAGGCGGCATCTCAAAGCGCATGAAATGACGAGTGAAATGCACCATTAGACTTCTATGGTAGGGCGAACAGAGACCCGATTAGATCATTTTACGATAAGGTTAATATAAGGATTCACGGAAATTCTATCACATTTGTTCAATTTACGTCGCTCCTATTTCAGATAGCGTACTGGGCTAGGCGGCATCTAAAAGCGCATGAAATGGCGAGTATAATGCACTATTAAACTTCTAGGATAAGGCAAACAGAGACCCGATTAGATCATTTTATATTATAGTTAATTTAAGAATTCAGCGAAATTCTATCACATTTGTTCAATTTACGTCGCTCCTATTTCAGATAGCGTATTGGGCTAAGCGGTATCTCAAAGCGCATGAAATGGCGAGTAAAATGCAATACTAAACTTCTAGGATAAGGCAAACAGAGACCCGATTAGATCATTTTATATTACGGTTAATATAAGAATTCAGCGTAATTCTATCACATTTGTTCAACTTACGCCGCTCCTATTTCAGGTAGCGTACTGGGCTAGGCGGCACCTTAAAGCGCGTGGAATGGCGAGTAAAATGCACTATTAAACTTCTGGGATAAGGCAAACAGAGACCCGATTAGATCATTTTATATTACGGTTAATATAAGAATGCGGCGTAATTCTTTCACATTTGTTCAATTGACGTCGCTGCTATTCCAGATAGCTTATTGTGCTTAGCGGCATATCAAAGCGCATGAAATGGCGAGTGAAATGCACTATTAAACTTCTAGGGTAGGGCAAACAGAGACCCGATTAGATCATTTTATATTATGGTTAATATAAGAATTCAGCGTAATTCTATCACATTTGTTCAACTTATGTCGCTCCTATTTCAGGTAGCGTACTGGGCTAGGCGGCATCTTAAAGCGTGTGGAATGGCGAGTAAAATGCACTATTAACCTTCTATGATAGGGCAATCAGAGACCAGACTAGATCATTTTATACTTTGGTTAATATAAGAATTCAGCGAAATTCTATCACATTTGTTCAATTTACGTCGCTCTTATTTCAGATAGCGTATTGGGCTACGCGGCATCTCAAAGCGCATGACATGACGAGTGAAATGCACTATTATACTTCTGGGGTAGGGCGAACAGAGACCCGATTAGATCATTTTACATTAAGGTTAATATAAGTATTCAGCGAGATTCTATCACATTTGTTCAATTTACGTCGCTCCTATTTCAGACAGCTTATTGGGCTTAGCGGCATCTCAAAGCGCATGAAATGGCGAACAAAATGCACTATTAAGCTTCTAGGCTAGGGCGAACAGAGACCAGATTAGATCATTTTATATTTTGGTTAATATAAGAATTCTGCGAAATTCTATCACATTTGTTCAACTTACGTCGCTCCTATTTCAGATAGCGTACTGTGCTAGGCGGCATCTTAAAGCTCGTGGAATGGCGAGTAAAATGCACTACTAAACTTCTATGATAGGGCAATCAGAGACCCGATTAGCTCATTTTATATTTTGTTTAATATAAGATTTCAGGGAAATTCTATCACATTTGTTCAATTTACGTCGCTCCTATTTCAGATAGCTTATTGGGCTAAGCGGCATGTCAAAGCGCATGAAATGACGAGTGAAATACACTGTTAAACTTCTATGATAGGGCAATCAGAGACCCGATTATATCATTTTATATTTTGTTTAATATAAGATTTCAGGGAAATTCTATCACATTTGTTCAATTTACGTCGCTCCTATTTCAGATAGCTTATTGGGCTAAGCGGCATCTGAAGGCGCATGAACTGGCGAGTAAAATGCACTATTAAACTTCTATGATAGGGCAATCAGAGACCCGATTAGATCATTTTATATTTTGGTTAATATAAGAATTCAACGAAATTCTATCACATTTGTTCAATTTACGTCGCTCCTATTACAGGTAGCTTATTGGGCTCAGCGGCATCTCAAAGCGCATGAAATGACGAGTGAAATGCACTATTAAACTTCTAGGCTAGGGCGAACAGAGACCCGAGCAGATCATTTTACATTATGGTTAATAAAAGAACTCAGCGAAATTCTATCACATTTGTTCAACTTACGTCGCTCCTATTCCAGATAGCGTATTGGGCTAAGCGGCATCTCAAAGCGCATGAAATGGCGAGTAAAATGCGCTATTAAACTTCTAGGATAATGCAAACAGAGACCCGATTAGATCGTTTTATATTTTGATTAATATAAGATTTCAGGGAAATTCTATCACATTTGTTCAATTTACGTCGCTCCTATTTCAGATGGCGTATTGGGCTAAGCGGGATCTCAAAGCGCATGAAATGGCGAGTGAAATTCACTATTAATCTTTTATGATACGGTAATCAGAGACCCGATTAGATCATTTTATATTTTGATTAATATAAGATTTCAGGGAAATTCTATCACATTTGTTCAATTTACGTCGCTCCTATTTCAGATAGCGTATTCGGCTAAGCGGCATCTCAAAGCGCATGAAATGGCGAGTAAAATGCGCTATTAAACTTCTAGGATAAGGCAAACGGAGACCCGATTAGTTCATTTTATATTACGGTTAATGTAAGAATTCAGCGTAATTCTATCACATTTGTTCATCTTACGTCGCTCCTATTTCAGATAGCCTACTGGGCTACGCGGCATCTTAAAGCGCGTGGAAGGGCGAGTAAAATGCACTATTATACTTCTAGGGTAGGGCGAACAGAGACCCGAAGAGATCATTTTACATTAAGGTGAATATAAGAATGCAGCGTAATTCTGTCACATTTGTTCAACTTACGTCGCTCCTATTTCAGATAGCGTATTGGGTTAAGCGTCATCTCAAAGCGCATGAAATGACGAGTGACATGCACTATTAAACTTCTAGGGTAGGGCGAACAGAGACCCGATTAGATCATTTTACATTAAGGTTAATATAAGTATTCAGCGAGATTCTATCACACTTGTTCAATTTGCGTCGCTTCTATTTCAGACAGCGTACTGGGCTAGGCGGCATCTTAAAGCGCGTGGAATGGCGAGTAAAATGCACTATTAACCTTCTATGATAGGGCAATCAGAGACTAGATTAGATCATTTTATATTATGGTTAATTTAAGAATTCAGCAAAATTCTATCACATTTGTTCAATTTCCGTCGCTCCTATTTCAGATAGCGTACTGGGCTAGGCGGCATTTTAAAGCGGGTGGAATGGAGAGTAGAATGCACAATTAAAATTCTATGATAGGGCAATCAGAGACCCGATTAGATCATTTTATATTTCGGTTAATATAAGAATTCAGTGAAATTCTATCACATTTGTTCAATTTACGTCGCTCCTATTTCAAATAGCGTATTGGGCTCAGCGGCATCTCAAAGCGCATGAAATGGCGAGCAAAATCCACTATTAAACTTCTAGGGTAGAGCAAACAGAGACCCGATTAGATCATTTTGTACTATGGTTAATTTAAGAATTCAGCAAAATTCTATCACATTTGTTCAATTTACGTCGCTCCTATTGCAGATAGCGAACTGGGCTATGCGGCATCTTAAAGCGTTCGGAATGGCGAGTAAAATGCACTATTAAACTTCAATGCTAGGGCAATCAGAGACCCGATTAGATCATTTTATATTTTGGTTAATATAAGAATTCAGTGAAATTCTATCACATTTGTTCAATTTACGTCGCTCCTATTTCAGATAGCGTATTGGGCAAAGCGGCATCTCAAACCGTATGAAATGGCGAATAAAATGAACTATTAAAGTTCTAGACTCGGGCGGACAGAGATCCGATTAGATCATTTTACATTATGGTTAATAAAAGAATTCAGTGAAATTCTATCACATTTGTTCAACTTATATCGCTCCAATTTCAGATAGCGTATTAGGCTAAGCGGCATCTCAAAGCGCATGAAATGGCGAGTAAAATGCGCTATTAAACTTCTAGGATAAGGCAAACGGAGAACCGATTAGTTCATTTTATATTACGGTTAATATAAGAATTCAGCGTAATTCTATCACATTTGTTCATCTTACGTCGCTCCTATTTCAGATAGCCTACTGGGCTAGGCGGCATCTTAAAGCGCGTGGAAGGGCGAGTAAAATGCACTATTGTACTTCTAGGGTAGGGCGAACAGTGACCCGAAGAGATCATTTTACATTAAGGTGAAAATAAGAATGCAGCGTAATTCTGTCACATTTGTTCAACTTACGTCGCTCCTATTTCAGATAGCGTATTGGGTTAAGCGTCATCTCAAAGCGCATGAAATGACGAGTGGCATGCACTATTAAACTTCTAGGCTAGGGCGAACAGAGACCCGAGCAGATCATTTTACATTAAGGTTAATATAAGTATTCAGCGAGATTCTATCACACTTGTTCAAGTTGCGTCGCTTCTATTTCAGACAGCGTACTGTGATAGGTGGCATCTTAAAGCGCGTGGAATGGCGAGTAAAATGCACTATTAACCTTCTATGATAGGGCAATCAGAGACTAGATTAGATCATTTTATACTTTGGTTAATATAAGAATTCAGCGAAATTCTATCACATTTGTTCAATTTACGTCGCTCCTATTTCAGATAGCGTATTGGGCTAAGCGGCATCTCAAAGCGTATGAAATGACGAGTGAAATGCAATATTCAACTTCTAGGGTAGGGCAAACAGGGACCCGATTAGATCATTTTATATTATTGTTAATATAAGAATTCAGCGAAATTCTATCACATTTGTTCAATTTACGTCGCTCCTATTACAGATAGCTTATTGGGCTTAGCGGCATCTCAAAGCGCATGAAATGACGAGTGAAATGCACTATTAAACTTCTATGATAGGGCAAACAGAGACCCGATTAGATCATTTTATATTACGGTTAATATAAGAATGCAGCGAAGTTCTATCACATTTTTTCAATTTACGTCGCTCCTATTTCAGATAGCGTATTGGGCTAAGCAGCATTTCAAAGCGCATGAAATGGCGAGTGAAATGCACTATTAAACTTATAGGATAAGGCAAACAGAGGCCCGATTAGATCATTTTATATTACGGTTAATATAAGAATGCAGCGTAATTCTATCACATTTGTTCATCTTACGTCGCTCCTATTTCAGATAGCGTACTGGGCTAGGCGGCATCTTAAAGCGCATGAAATGACGAGTGAAATGCACCATTAGACTTCTATGGTAGGGCGAATAGAGACCCGAGTAGATGATTTTACATTAAGGTTAATATAAGGATTCACGGAAATTCTATCACATTTGTTCAATTTACGTCGCTCCTATTTCAGATAGCGTACTGAGGTAGGCGGCATCTCAAAGCGCATGAAATGACGAGTGAAATGCACCATTAGACTTCTAGGGTAGGGCGAATAGAGACCCGAGTAGATGATTTTACATTAAGGTTAATATAAGGATTCACGGAAATTCTATCACATTTGTTTAATTTACGTCGCTCCTATTTCAGATAGCGTACTGGGCTAGGCGGCATCTCAAAGCGCATGAAATGACGAGTGAAATGTACCATTAGACTTCTATGGTAGGGCGAACAGAGACCCGATTAGATCATTTTACGATAAGGTTAATATAAGGATTCACGGAAATTCTATCACATTTGTTCAATTTACGTCGCTCCTATTTCAGATAGCGTACTGGGCTAGGCGGCATCTAAAAGCGCATGAAATGGCGAGTATAATGCACTATTAAACTTCTAGGATAAGGCAAACAGAGACCCGATTAGATCATTTTATATTATGGTTAATTTAAGAATTCAGCGAAATTCTATCACATTTGTTCAATTTACGTCGCTCCTATTTCAGATAGCATACTGGGCTAGGCGGCATCTTAAAGCGCGTGGAATGGCAAGTAAAATGCACTATTAAACTTCTATGATAAGGCAATCAGAGACCCGATTAGATCATTTTATATTTTGGTTAACATAAGAATTCAGCGAAATTCTATCACATTTGTTCAATTTACGTCGCTCCTATTTCAGATAGCGTATTGGGCTAAGCGGCATCTCAAAGCGCATGAAATGGCGAGTAAAATGCAATGCTAAACTTCTAGGGTAAGGCAAACAGAGACCCGATTAGATCATTTTATATTATAGTTAATTTAAGAATTCAGCGAAATTCTATCACATTTGTTCAATTTACGTCGCTCATATTTCAGATAGCGTATTGGGCTAAACGGCATCTCAAAGCGCATGAAATGGCGAGCAAAATGCACAATTAAACTTCTAGGGGTAGGGCAATCAGTGACCCGATTAGATCATTTTATATTATAGTTAATTTAAGAATTCAGCGAAATTCTATCACATTTGTTCAATTTACGTCGCTCCTATTTCAGATAGCGTATTGGGCTAAGCGGTATCGCAAAGCGCATGAAATGGCGAGTAAAATGCAATACTAAACTTCTAGGATAAGGCAAACAGAGACCCGATTAGATCATTTTATATTACGGTTAATATAAGAATGCAGCGTAATTCTATCACATTTGTTCTACTTACGACGCTCCTAATTTAGATAGCGTACTGGGCTAGGCGGCAACTTAAAGCGCGTGGAATGGCGAGTAAAATGCACTGCTAAACTTCTATGATAGGGCAATCAGAGACCCGATTAGATCATTTTATATTTTGTTCAATATAAGATTTCAGGGAAATTCTATCACATTTGTTCAATTTACGTCGCTCCTATTTCAGATAGCGTATTGGGCTAAGCGGCATCTCAAGGCACATGAAATGCCGAATAAAATGCGCTATTAAACTTCTAGGCTTGGGCGAACAGAGACCCGATTAGATCATTTTACATTCTGGTTCTTAAAAGAATTCAGCGAAATTCTATCACATTTGTTCAACGTACGTCGCTCCTATTTCAGATAGCGTATTGGGATAAGCGGCATCTCAAAGCGCATGAAATGGCGAGTAAAATGCACAATTAAAATTATTAGGGTAGGGCAAACAGAGACCCGATTAGATCATTTTATATTATGGTTAATATAAGAATTCAGCGTAATTCTATCACATTTGTTCAAGTTATGTCGCTCCTATTTCAGGTAGCGTACTGGGCTAGGCGGCATCTTAAAGCGCGTGAAATGGCGAGTAAAATGCACTATTAAACTTCTAGGATAAGGCAAACAGAGACCCGATTAGATCATTTTATATTACGGTTAATATAAGAATGCGGCGTAATTCTTTCACATTTGTTCAATTTACGTCGCTGCTATTCCAGATAGCTTATTGTGCTTAGCGGCATCTCAAAGCGCATGAAATGACGAGTGATATGCACTATTAAACTTCTAGGGTAGGGCAAACAGAGCCCCGATTAGATCATTTGATATTATGGTTAATTTAAGAATTCAGCGAAATTCTATCACATTTGTTCAATTTACGTCGCTCCTGTTTCAGATAGCGTATTGGGATAAGCGGCATCTCAAAGCGCATGAAATGGCGAGTAAAATGCACTATTAAACTTCTAGGGTAGGGCGAACAGAGACCCGATTAGATCATTTTACATTAAGGTTAATATAAGTCTTCAGCGAGATTCTATCACATTTGTTCAATTTACGTCGCTCCTATTTCAGACAGCTTATTGGGCTTAGCGGCATCTCAAAGCGCATGAAATGGCGAACAAAATGCACTATTAAACTTCTAGGCTAGGGCGAACAGAGACCAGATTAGATCATTTTATATTTTGGTTAATATAAGAATTCTGCGAAATTCTATCACATTTGTTCAACTTACGTCGCTCCTATTTCAGATAGCGTACTGTGCTAGGCGGCATCTTAAAGCTCGTGGAATGGCGAGTAAAATGCACTACTAAACTTCTATGATAGGGCAATCAGAGACCCGATTAGCTCATTTTATATTTTGTTTAATATAAGATTTCAGGGAAATTCTATCACATTTGTTCAATTTACGTCGCTCCTATTTCAGATAGCTTATTGGGCTAAGCGGCATGTCAAAGCGCATGACATGACGAGTGAAATGCACTGTTAAACTTCTATGATAGGGCAATCAGAGACCCGATTATATCATTTTATATTTTGTTTAATATAAGATTTCAGGGAAATTCTATCACATTTGTTCAATTTACGTCGCTCCTATTTCAGATAGCTTATTGGGCTAAGCGGCATCTGAAGGCGCATGAACTGGCGAGTAAAATGCACTATTAAACTTCTATGATAGGGCAATCAGAGACCCGATTAGATCATTTTATATTTTGGTTAATATAAGAATTCAGTGAAATTCTATCACATTTGTTCAATTTACGTTGCTCCTATTTCAGATAGCGTATTGGGCAAAGCGGCATCTCAAACCGTATGAAATGGCGAATAAAATGAACTATTAAAGTTCTAGACTCGGGCGGACAGAGATCCGATTAGATCATTTTACATTATGGTTAATAAAAGAATTCAGTGAAATTCTATCACATTTGTTCAACTTATATCGCTCCAATTTCAGATAGCGTATTAGGCTAAGCGGCATCTCAAAGCGCATGAAATGACGAGTAAAATGCACTATTAAAGTTCTAGGGTAGGGCAAACAGAGACCCGATTAGATCATTTTATATTATGGTTAATTTAAGAATTGAGCGAAATTCTATCACATTCGTTCAATTTACGTCGCTCCTATTTCAGATAGCGTATTGGGCAAAGCGGCATCTCAAAGCGCATGAAATGACGAGTAAAATGCACTATTAAACTTCTAGGGTAGGGCAAGCAGAGACCCGATTAGATCATTTTATATTATGGTTAATTTAAAAATTCAGCAAAATTCTATCACATTCGTACAATTTAGGTCGCTCCTATTTCAGATAGCGTATTGGGCTAAGCGGCATCTCAAAGCGCATGAAATGGCGAGTGAAATGCACTATAAGACTTCTATGGTAGGGCGAACAGAGACCAGATTAGATCATTTTACATTCTGGTTAATAAAATAATTCAGCGAAATTCTATCACATTTGTTCAACTTTCGTCGCTCCTATTTCAGATAGCGTATTGAGCTACGCGGCATCTCGAAGCGCATGAAATGGCGAGTATAATGCACTATTAAACTTCTAGGATAAGGCAAACAAATACCCGATTAGATCATTTTATATTATGGTTAATTTAAGAACTCAGCAAAATTCTACCACATTTGTTCAATTTACGTCGCTCCTATTTCGGATAGCGTACTGGGCTAGGCGGCATACTAAAGCGCGTGGAGTGGCGAGTAAAATGCACTATTAAACTTGTATGATAGGGCAATCAGAGACGCGATTAGATCATTTTATATTTTGTTTAATATAAGATTTCAGGGAAATTCTATCACATTTGTCCAATTTACGTCGCTCCTATTTCAGATAGCGTATTGGGCTAAGCGGCATCCCAAAGCGCATGAAATGGCAAACAAAATGCACTATTAAACTTCTAGGCTATGGCGAACAGAGACCAGATTAGGTCATTTTATATTTTGGTTAACATAAGAATTCTGAGAAATTCTATCACATTTGTTCAATTTACGTCGCTCCTATTTCCGATAGCTTATTGGGCTTAGCGGCATCTCAAAGCGCATAAAGTGACGAGTGAAATGCACTATTAAACTTCTAGGGTAGGGCAAACAGAGACCCGATTAGATCATTTTATATTATGGTTAATTTAAGAATTCAGCAAAATTCTATCACATTTGTTCAACTTACGTCGCTCCTATTTCAGATAGCGTATTGGGCTAAGCGGCCTCTCAAAGCGCATGAAATGGCGAGTAAAATGCGCTATTAAACTTCTAGGATAAGGCAAACGGAGACTCGATTAGTTCATTTTATATTACGGTTAATATAAGAATTCAGCGTAATTCTATCACATTTGTTCATCTTACGTCGCTCCTATTTCAGATAGCGTATTGGACTAAGCGGCCTCTCAAAGCGCATGAAATGGCGAGTAAAATGCGCTATTAAACTTCTAGGATAAGGCAAACGGAGACCCGATTAGTTCATTTTATATTACGGTTAATATAAGAATTCAGCGTAATTCTATCACATTTGTTCATCTTACGTCGCTCCTATTTCAGATAGCCTACTGGGCTAGGCGGCATCTTAAAGCGCGTGGAGTGGCGAGTAAAATGCACTATTAACCTTCTATGATAGGGCAATCAGAGACTAGATTAGATCATTTTATACTTTGGTTAATATAAGAATTCAGCGAAATTCTATCACATTTGTTCAATTTACGTCGCTCCTATTTCAGATAGCGTATTGGGCTAAGCGGCATCTCAAAGCGTATGAAATGACGAGTGAAATGCACTATTCAACTCCTAGGGTAGGGCAAACAGGGACCCGATTAGATCATTTTATATTATGGTTAATAAAAGAATTCAGCGACATTCTATCACATTTGTTCAACTTATATCGCTCCAATTTCAGATACCGTATTAGGCTAAGCGGCATCTCAAAGCGCATGAAATGACGAGTAAAATGCACTATTAAAGTTCTAGGGTAGGGCAAACAGAGACCCGATTAGATCATTTTATATTTTGGTTAATATAAGAATTCAACGAAATTCTATCACATTTGTAAAATTTACGTCGCTCCTATTACAGATAGCTTATTGGGCTTAGAGGCATCTCAAAGCGCATGAAATGACGAGTGAAATGCACTATTATACTTCTAGGGTAGGGCGAACGGAGACCCGAAGAGATCATTTTACATTAAGGTGAATATAAGAATGCAGCGTGATTCTATCACATTTGTTCAATTTACGTCGCTCCTATTTCAGATAGCGTATTGGGCTAAGCGGCATCTCAAAGCGTGTGGAATGGCGAGTAAAATGCACTATTAACCTTCTATGATAGGGCAATCAGAGACCAGACTAGATCATTTTATACTTTGGTTAGTATAAGAATTCATCGAAATTCTATCACATTTGTTCAATTTACGTCGCTCCTATTTTAGATAGCGTATTGGGATAAGCGGCATCTCAAAGCGCATGAAATGACGAGTGAAATGCACTATTCAACTTCTAGGGTAGGGCAAACAGGGACCCGATTAGATCATTTTATATTATGCTTAATTTAAGAATTCAGCGAAATTCTATCACATTTGTTCAATTTACGTCGTTCCTATTTCAGATAGCGTATTGTGCTAAGCGGCATCTCAAAGCGCATGAAATGGCAAGTAAAATGCTCTATTAAACTTCTAGGATAGGGCAATCAGTGACCCGATTAGATCATTTTATATTATAGTTAATTTAAGAATTCAGCGAAATTCTATCACATTTGTTCAATTTACGTCGCTCCTATTTCATATAGCTAATTGGGCTATGCGGCATCTCAAAGCGCATGCAATTACGAGTGAAATGCACTATTAAACTTCTATGGTAGGGCGAACAGTGACCCGATTAGATCATTTTACATTAAGGTTAATATAAGAATTCAGGGAAATTATATCACATTTGTTCAATTTACGTCGCTGCTGTTTCAGATAGCGTATTGGGCTAAGCGGCATCTCAAAGCGCATGAAATGGCGAGCAAAATCCACTATTAAACTTCTAGGGTATGGCAAACAGAGCCCCGATTAGATCATTTTATATTATGGTTAATATAAGAATTCAGGGAAATTATATCACATTTGTTCAATTTACGTCGCTGCTATTTCAGAGAGCGTACTGGGCTAGGCGGCATCTCAAAGCGCATGAAATGGCGAGTGAAATGCACTATTAAACTTCTAGGGTAGGGCGAACAGAGACCCGATTAGATCATTTTACATTAAGATTAATATAAGAATTCAGGGAAATTCTATCACATTTGTTCAATTTACGTCTCTCCTATTTCAGATAGCGTATTGGGCTAGGCGGCATCTCAAAGCGCATGAAATGTCGAGTAAGATGTACTATTAAACTTCTAGGATAAGGCAAACAGAGAACCGATTAGATCATTTTATATTACGGATAATATAAGAATTCAGCGTAATTCTATCACATTTGTTCAACTTACGCCGCTCCTGCTTGAGATAGCGTACTGGACTAGGCGGCAACTTAAAGCGCGTGGAATGGCGAGTAAAATGCAGTACTAAACTTCTATGATAGGGCAATCGGAGTCCCGATTAGATCATTTTATATTTTGTTTAATATAAGATTTCAGGGAAATTCTATCACATTTGTTCAATTTACGTCGCTCCTATTTCAGATAGCGTATTGGGCTAAGCGGCATCTCAAAGCGCATGAAATGTCGAATAAAATGCACTATTAAACTTCTAGGCTAGGGCAAACAGAGACCCGATTAGATCATTTTACATTAAGGTTAATATAAGAATTCAGGGAACTTCTATCACATTTGTTCAATTTACGTCGCTCCTATTTCAGATAGCGTATTGGGCTAAGCGGCATCTCAAAGCGCATTAAATGGCGAGCAAAATGCACTATTAAACTTCTAGGGTATGGCAAACAGAGACCCGATTATATCATTTTATATTATGGTTAATTTAAGAATTCAACGAAATTCTATCGCACTTGTTCAATTTACGTCGCTCCTATTTCAGAAAGCGTATTGGGCTAAGCGGCATCTCAAAGCGCATGAAATGGCGAGCAAAATGCACTATTAAACTTCTAGGGTAGGGCAAACAGAGACCCGATTAGATCATTTTATATTATTGTTAATTTAATCATTAAGCAAAATTCTATCACATTTGTTCAATTTACGTCGTTCCTATTTCAGATAGCGTACTGGGCTAGGCGGCATCTCAAAGCGCATGAAATAGCGAGTGAAATGCACTATTAAACTTCTAGGGTAGGGCGAACAGAGACCCGATGAGATCATTTTATATTATGGTTAATTTAAGAATTCAACGAAATTCTATCACACTTGTTCAATTTACGTCGCTCCTATTTCAGATAGCGTATTGGGCTAAACGGCACCTCAAAACGCATGAAATGGCGAGTACAATGCACTATTAAACTTCTAGGGTAAGGCAAACAGGGACCCGATTAGATCATTTTATATTACGGTTAATATAAGAATTCAGCGTAATCCTATCACATTTGTTAAACTTACGTCGCTCCTATTTCAGA
The DNA here is from genome assembly GCA_916610135.2 of Macropis europaea. Classification (NCBI taxonomy): domain Eukaryota; kingdom Metazoa; phylum Arthropoda; class Insecta; order Hymenoptera; family Melittidae; genus Macropis; species Macropis europaea. The sequence goes on from CAKAJE020001996.1 coordinate 159,600, forward strand.
TAGCGTATTGGGCTAGGCGGCATCTCAAAGCGCATGAAATGTCGAGTAAGATGTACTATTAAACTTCTAGGATAAGGCAAACAGAGAACCGATTAGATCATTTTATATTACGGATAATATAAGAATTCAGCGTAATTCTATCACATTTGTTCAACTTACGCCGCTCCTGCTTGAGATAGCGTACTGGACTAGGCGGCAACTTAAAGCGCGTGGAATGGCGAGTAAAATGCAGTACTAAACTTCTATGATAGGGCAATCGGAGTCCCGATTAGATCATTTTATATTTTGTTTAATATAAGATTTCAGGGAAATTCTATCACATTTGTTCAATTTACGTCGCTCCTATTTCAGATAGCGTATTGGGCTAAGCGGCATCTCAAAGCGCATGAAATGTCGAATAAAATGCACTATTAAACTTCTAGGCTAGGGCAAACAGAGACCCGATTAGATCATTTTACATTAAGGTTAATATAAGAATTCAGGGAACTTCTATCACATTTGTTCAATTTACGTCGCTCCTATTTCAGATAGCGTATTGGGCTAAGCGGCATCTCAAAGCGCATTAAATGGCGAGCAAAATGCACTATTAAACTTCTAGGGTATGGCAAACAGAGACCCGATTATATCATTTTATATTATGGTTAATTTAAGAATTCAACGAAATTCTATCGCACTTGTTCAATTTACGTCGCTCCTATTTCAGAAAGCGTATTGGGCTAAGCGGCATCTCAAAGCGCATGAAATGGCGAGCAAAATGCACTATTAAACTTCTAGGGTAGGGCAAACAGAGACCCGATTAGATCATTTTATATTATTGTTAATTTAATCATTAAGCAAAATTCTATCACATTTGTTCAATTTACGTCGTTCCTATTTCAGATAGCGTACTGGGCTAGGCGGCATCTCAAAGCGCATGAAATAGCGAGTGAAATGCACTATTAAACTTCTAGGGTAGGGCGAACAGAGACCCGATGAGATCATTTTATATTATGGTTAATTTAAGAATTCAACGAAATTCTATCACACTTGTTCAATTTACGTCGCTCCTATTTCAGATAGCGTATTGGGCTAAACGGCACCTCAAAACGCATGAAATGGCGAGTACAATGCACTATTAAACTTCTAGGGTAAGGCAAACAGGGACCCGATTAGATCATTTTATATTACGGTTAATATAAGAATTCAGCGTAATCCTATCACATTTGTTAAACTTACGTCGCTCCTATTTCAGATAGCGTACTGGGCTAGGCGGCATCATATAGCACGTGGAAGGGTGAGTAAAATGCACTATTAAACTTCTAGGGTAGGGCAAACAGAGACCCTATTAGATCATTTTATATTAAGGTTAATTTAAGAATTCAGCAAAATTCTATCACATTTGTTCAACTTACGTCGCTCCTATTTCAGATAGCGTACTGGGCTAGGCGGCATCTTAAATCGCGTGGAATGGCGGGTAAACTGCACTATTAAACTTCTATGATAGGGCAATCAGAGACCCAATTAGATCATTTTATATTTTGTTCAATATAAGATTTCAGGGAAATTCTATCACATTTGTTCAATTTACGTCGCTCCTATTTCAGATAGCGTATTGGGCTACGCGGCATCTCAAAGCGCATGAAATGGCGAATAAAATGCACTACTAAACTTCTAGGCTAGGGCGAACAGAGACCCGATTACATCATTTTAAATTATGGTTAATAAAAGAATTCAGCGAAATTCTATCACATTTGTTCAATTTACGTCGTTCCTATTTCAGATAGCGTACTGGGCTGGGCGGCATCTTAAAGCGCGTGGAATGCCGAGTAAAATGCACTATTAAACTTCTAGGGTAGGGCAAACAGAGACCCTATTAGATCATTTTATATTATGGTTAATTTAAGAATTCAGCAAAATTCAATCACATTTGTGCAATTTACGTCGCTCCTATTTCAGATAGCGTACTGGGCTAGGCGGCATCTTAAAACGCGTGGAATGGCGAGTAAAATGCACTATTAAACTTCTATGATAGGGCAATCAGAGACCCCATTAGCTCATTTTATATTTTTGTCAATATATGAATTCAACAAAATTCTATCACATTTGTTCAATTTACGTCGCTCCTATTTCAGATAGCGTATTGGGCTAAGCGGCATCTCAAAGCGTATGAAATGGCGAATAAAATGCACTATTAAAGTTCTATGATAGGGCAATCAGAGACACGATTAGATCATTTTACATTATGGTTAATAAAAGAATTCAGCGAAATTCTATCACATTTGTTCAATTTACATCGCTCCTATTCCAGATAGCGTATTGGGATAAGCGGCATCTCAAAGCGCATGAAATGTCTAATAAAATGCACTATTAAACTTCTAGGCTAGGGCAAACAGAGACCCGATTAGATCATTTTACATTGAGGTTAATATAAGAATTCAGGGAAATTCTATCACATTTGTTCAATTTAGGTGGCTCCTATATCAGATAGCGTATTGGGCTATGCGGCATCTCAAAGCGCATGAAATGGCGAGGAAAATGCACTATTAAACATCTAGGGTAGAGCAAACGGAGACCCGATTAGTTCATTTTATATTATAGTGAATTTAAGAATTCAGCGAAATTCTCTCACATTTGTTCAAATAACGTCGATCCTATTTCAGATAGGGTATTGGGCTAAGCGGCATCTCAAAGCGCATGAAATGGCGAGTAAAATGCACTATTAAACTTCTAGGATAAGGCAAACAGAGACCCGATTAGATCATTTTATATTTCGGTTAATATAAGAATTCAGCGTAATTCTATCACATTTGTTCAACTTACGTCGCTCCTATTTCAGATAGCGTACTGGGCTAGGCGGCATCTTAAAGCGCGTGGAATGGCGAGTAAAATGCACTACTAAACTTCTATGATAGGGCAATCAGAGACACAATTAGATCATTTTATATTTTGTTCAATATAAGATTTCAGGGAAATTCTATCACATTTGTTCAATTTACGTCGCTCCTATTTCAGATAGCGTATGGGGCTAAGCGGCATCTCAAAGCGCATGAAATGGCGAGTAAAATGCACTATTAAACTTCTAGGGTAAGGCAAACAGAGACCCGATTAGATCATTTTATATTACGGTTAATATAAGAATTCAGCAAAATTCTATCACATTTGTTCAATTTACGTCGTTCCTATTTCAGATAGCATACTGGGCTAGGCGCATCTTAAAGAGCGTGGAATGGCGAGTAAAATGCACTATTAAACTTCTATGATAGGGCAATCAGAGACCCGATTAGATCATTTTATATTTTGGTTAATATAAGGATTCAGCGAAATTCTCTCACATTTGTTCAAATAACGTCGATCCTATTTCAGATAGGGTATGGGGCTAAGCGGCATCTCAAAGCGCATGAAATGTCGAGTGAAATGCACTATTAAACTTCTAGGGTAGGGCGAACAGAGACTCGATTAGATCATTTTATATTATGGTTAATTTAAGAATTCAGCGGAATTCTATCACATTTGTTCAATTTACGTCGCTCCTATTTCAGATAGCGTACTGGGCTAGACGGCATCTTAAAGCGCGTGGAAGGGCGAGTAAAATGCACTACTAAACTTCTATGATAGGGCAATCAGAGACCCGATTAGATCATTTTATATATTGTTCAATATAAGATTTCGGGGAAATTCTATCACATTTGTTCAATTTACGTCGCTCTATTTCAGATAGCGTATTGGGCTAGACGGTATCTTAAACGCCTGGAAGGGCGAGTAAAATGCACTACTAAACTTCTATGATAGGGCAATCAGAGCCCCAATTAGATCATTTTATATTTTGTTCAATATAAGATTTCAGGGAAATTCTATCACATTTGTTCAATTTACGTCGCTCCAATTTCAGATAGCGTAATGGGCTAAGCGGCATCTCAAACCGCATGAAATGGCGAATAAAATGCACCATTAAACTTCTAGGCTAGGGCGAGCGGAGACCCGATTAGATCATTTTACATTACGGTTAATATAAGATTTCAGGGAAATTCCAGCACATTTGTTCAATTTACGTCGCTCCTATTTCAGATGGCGTATTGGGCTAAGCGGCATCTCGAAGCGCATGAAATGGCGAGTATAATGCACTATTAAACTTCTAGGATAAGGCAAACAGAGACCCGATTAGATCATTTTATATTACGGTTAATATAAGAATGCAGCGTAATTCTATCACATTTGTACAACTTACGTCGCTCCTATTTCAGATAGCGTACTGGGCTAGGCGGCATCTCAAAGCGCATGAAATGGCGAGTATAATGCACTATTAAACTTCTAGGGTAGGACAAACAGAGACCCGATTAGATCATTTTATATTATGGTTAATTTAAGAATTCAGCGAAATTCTATCACATTTGTTCAATTTACGTCGCTCCTATTTCAGATGGCGTACTGGGCTAGGCGGCATCTTAAAGCGCGTGGAATGGCGAGTAAAATGCACTATTAACCTTCTATGATAGGGCAATCAGAGACTAGATTAGATCATTTTATACTTTGGTTAATATAAGAATTCAGCGAAATTCTATCACATTTGTTCAATTTACGTCGCTCCTATTTTAGATAGCGTATTGGGCTAAGCGGCATCTCAAAGCGCATGAAATGACGAGTGAAATGCACTATTCAACTTCTAGGGTAGGGCAAACAGGGACCCGATTAGATGATTTGATATTATGGTTAATTTAAGAATTCAGCGAAATTCTATCACATTTGTTCAATTTACGTCGCTCCTATTTCAGATAGCGTATTGGGATAAGCGGCATCTCAAAGCGCATGAAATGGCGAGTAAAATGCACTATTAAACTTCTAGGGTAGGGCGAACAGAGACCCGATTAGATCATTTTACATTAAGGTTAATATAAGTCTTCAGCGAGATTCTATCACATTTGTTCAATTTACGTCGCTCCAATTTCAGACAGCGTACTGGGCTAGGCGGCATCTTAAAGCGTGTGGAATGGCGAGTAAAATGCACTATTAACCTTCTATGATAGGGCAATCAGAGACCAGACTAGATCATTTTATACTTTGGTTAATATAAGAATTCAGCGAAATTCTATCACATTTGTTCAATTTACGTCGCTCTTATTTCAGATAGCGTATTGGGCTACGCGGCATCTCAAAGCGCATGAAATGACGAGTGAAATGCACTATTATACTTCTAGGGTAGGGCGAACAGAGACCCGAAGAGATCATTTTACATTAAGGTGAATATAAGAATGCAGCGTAATTCTGTCACATTTGTTCAACTTACGTCGCTCCTATTTCAGATAGCGTATTGGGTTAAGCGTCATCTCAAAGCGCATGAAATGGCGAGTGAAATGCACTATTAAACTTCTGGGGTAGGGCGAACAGAGACCCGATTAGATCATTTTACATTAAGGTTAATATAAGTATTCAGCGAGATTCTATCACATTTGTTCAATTTACGTCGCTCCTATTTCAGACAGCTTATTGGGCTTAGCGGCATCTCAAAGCGCATGAAATGGCGAACAAAATGCACTATTAAACTTCTAGGCTAGGGCGAACAGAGACCAGATTAGATCATTTTATATTTTGGTTAATATAAGAATTCTGCGAAATTCTATCACATTTGTTCAACTTACGTCGCTCCTATTTCAGATAGCGTACTGTGCTAGGCGGCATCTTAAAGCTCGTGGAATGGCGAGTAAAATGCACTACTAAACTTCTATGATAGGGCAATCAGAGACCCGATTAGCTCATTTTATATTTTGTTTAATATAAGATTTCAGGGAAATTCTATCACATTTGTTCAATTTACGTCGCTCCTATTTCAGATAGCTTATTGGGCTAAGCGGCATGTCAAAGCGCATGAAATGAAGAGTGAAATGTACTGTTAAACTTCTATGATAGGGCAATCAGAGACCCGATTATATCATTTTATATTTTGTTTAATATAAGATTTCAGGAAATTCTATCACATTTGTTCAATTTACGTCGCTCCTATTTCAGATAGCTTATTGGGCTAAGCGGCATCTGAAGGCGCATGAACTGGCGAGTAAAATGCACTATTAAACTTCTATGATAGGGCAATCAGAGACCCGATTAGATCATTTTATATTTTGGTTAATATAAGATTTCAGGGAAATTTTATCACATTTGTTCAATTTACGTCGCTCCTACTACAGATAGCTTATTGGGCTTAGCGGCATCAAAAAGCGCATGAAATGACGAGTGAAATTCACTATTAAACTTCTATGATAGGGCAATCAGAGACCCGATTAGATCATTTTATATTTTGTTTAATATAAGATTTCAGGGAAATTTTATCACATTTGTTCAATTTACGTCGCTCCTATTTCAGATAGCGTATTGGGCTGTGCGGCATCTCAAAGCGCATGAAATGGCGAATAAAATGCACTATTAAACTTCTAGGGTAGGGCAAACAGAGACCCGATTAGATCATTTTATATTATGGTTAATTTAAGAATTCAGCGAAGTTCTATCACATGTGTTCAATTTACGTCGCTCCTATTTCAGATAGCGTATTGGGCTAAGCAGCATTTCAAAGCGCATGAAATGGCGAGTGAAATGCACTATTCAACTTCTAGGATAAGGCAAACAGAGACCCGATTAGATCATTTTATATTACGGTTAATATAAGAATTCAGCGTAATTCTATCACATTTGTTCATATTACGGCGCTCCTATTTCAGATAGCGTACTGGGCTAGGCGGCATCTTAACGCGCGTGGAAGGGCGAGTAAAATGAACTACTAAACTTCTATGGTAGAGCAATCAGAGACCCGATTAGATCATTTTATATTTTGTTTAATATAAGATTTCAGGGAAATTTTATCACATTTGTTCAATTTACGTCGCTCCTATTTCAGATAGCTTATTGGGCTTAGCGGCATCTCAAAGCGCATGAAGTGACGAGTGAAATGCACTATTAAACTTCTAGGGTATGGAGAACAGAGACCCGATTAGATCATTTTATATTATGATTAATTTAAGAATTCCGCGAAATTCTATCACATTTGTTCAATTTACGTCGCTCCTATTACAGATAGTATATTGGGCTTAGCGGCATCTCAAAGCGCATGAAACGACGAGTGAAATGCTATATTAAACTTCTATGATAGGGCAATCAGGGACCCGATTTGATCATATTATATTTTGTTTAATATAAGATTTCAGGGAAATTTTATCACATTTGTTCAATTTACGTCGCTCCTATTTCAGATAGCGAATTCGGCTAAGCGGCCTCTCAAAGCGCATGAAATGGCGAATAAAATGCACTATTAAACTTCTGGGCTAGGGCGATCAGAGCCCCGATCAGATCATTTAACATCATGGTTAATAAAAGAATTCAGCGAAATTCTATCACATTTGTTCAATTTACATCGCTCCTATTTCAGATAGCGTATTGGGCTATGCGGCATCTCAAAGCGCATGAAATGGCGAATAAATTGCACTATTAAACTTCTAGGGTAGGGCAAACAGAGACCCGATTCGGTCATTTTACATTAAGGTTAATATAAGGATTCACGGAAATTCTATCACATTTGTTCAATTTACGTCGCTCCTATTTCAGATAGCGTACTGGGCTAGGCGGCATCTCAAAGCGCATGAAATGACGAGTGAAATGCACCATTAGACTTCTAGGGTAGGGCGAACAGAGACCCGATTAGATCATTTTACATTAAGGTTAATATAATGATTCACGGAAATTCTATCACATTTGATCAATTTACGTCGCTCCTATTTCAGATAGCGTACTGAGCTAGGCGGCATCTCAAAGCGCATGAAATGACGAGTGAAATGCACCATTAGACTTCTATGGTAGGGCGAACAGAGACCCGATTAGATCATTTTACGATAAGGTTAATATAAGGATTCACGGAAATTCTATCACATTTGTTCAATTTACGTCGCTCCTATTTCAGATAGCGTACTGGGCTAGGCGGCATCTAAAAGCGCATGAAATGGCGAGTATAATGCACTATTAAACTTCTATGATAGGGCAATCAGAGACTAGATTAGATCATTTTATACTTTGGTTAATATAAGAATTCAGCGAAATTCTATCACATTTGTTCAATTTACGTCGCTCCTATTTCAGATAGCGTATTGGGCTGAGCGGCATCTCAAAGCGTATGAAATGTCGAGTGAAATGCACTATTCAACTTCTATGGTAGGGCAAACAGGGACCCGATTAGATCATCTTATATTATAGTTAATTTAAGAATTCAGCGAAATTCTATCACATTTGTTCAATTTACGTCGCTCCTAGTTCAGATAGCGTATTGGGCTAAGCGGGATCTCAAAGCGCATGAAATGGCGAGTGAAATTCACTATTAATCTTTTATGATACGGTAATCAGAGACCCGATTAGATCATTTTATATTTTGATTAATATAAGATTTCAGGGAAATTCTATCACATTTGTTCAATTTACGTCGTTCCTATTTCAGATAGCGTATTGTGCTAAGCGGCATCTCAAAGCGCATGAAATGGCAAGTAAAATGCACTTTTAAACTTCTAGGGTGAGGCAAACAGAGACCCGATTAGATCATTTTATATTACGGTTAATATAAGAATTCAGCGTAATTCTATCACATTTGTTCAACTTACGTCGTTCCTATTTCAGATAGCGTACTGGACTAAGCGGCATCTTAAAGCGCGTGGAATGGCGAGTAAAATGCACTATTAAACTTCTATGATAGGGCAATCAGAGACCCGATTAGATCATTTTATATTATGGTTAATTTAAGAATTCAGCAAAATTCTATCACATTTGTTCAATTTCCGTCGCTCCTATTTCAGATAGCGTACTGGGCTAGGCGGCATTTTAAAGCGGGTGGAATGGAGAGTAGAATGCACAATTAAAATTCTATGATAGGGCAATCAGAGACCCGATTAGATCATTTTATATTTCGGTTAATATAAGAATTCAGTGAAATTCTATCACATTTGTTCAATTTACGTCGCTCCTATTTCAAATAGCGTATTGGGCTCAGCGGCATCTCAAAGCGCATGAAATGGCGAGCAAAATCCACTATTAAACTTCTAGGGTAGAGCAAACAGAGACCCGATTAGATCATTTTGTACTATGGTTAATTTAAGAATTCAGCAAAATTCTATCACATTTGTTCAATTTACGTCGCTCCTATTGCAGATAGCGAACTGGGCTATGCGGCATCTTAAAGCGTTCGGAATGGCGAGTAAAATGCACTATTAAACTTCAATGCTAGGGCAATCAGAGACCCGATTAGATCATTTTATATTTTGGTTAATATAAGAATTCAGTGAAATTCTATCACATTTGTTCAATTTACGTCGCTCCTATTTCAGATAGCGTATTGGGCAAAGCGGCATCTCAAACCGTATGAAATGGCGAATAAAATGAACTATTAAAGTTCTAGACTCGGGCGGACAGAGATCCGATTAGATCATTTTACATTATGGTTAATAAAAGAATTCAGTGAAATTCTATCACATTTGTTCAACTTATATCGCTCCAATTTCAGATAGCGTATTAGGCTAAGCGGCAACTCAAAGCGCATGAAATGGCGAGTAAAATGCGCTATTAAACTTCTAGGATAAGGCAAACGGAGACCCGATTAGTTCATTTTATATTACGGTTAATATAAGAATTCAGCGTAATTCTATCACATTTGTTCATCTTACGTCGCTCCTATTTCAGATAGCCTACTGGGCTAGGCGGCATCTTAAAGCGCGTGGAAGGGCGAGTAAAATGCACTATTGTACTTCTAGGGTAGGGCGAACAGTGACCCGAAGAGATCATTTTACATTAAGGTGAAAATAAGAATGCAGCGTAATTCTGTCACATTTGTTCAACTTACGTCGCTCCTATTTCAGATAGCGTATTGGGTTAAGCGTCATCTCAAAGCGCATGAAATGACGAGTGGCATGCACTATTAAACTTCTAGGGTAGGGCGAACAGAGACCCGATTAGATCATTTTACATTAAGGTTAATATAAGTATTCAGCGAGATTCTATCACACTTGTTCAAGTTGCGTCGCTTCTATTTCAGACAGCGTACTGTGATAGGCGGCATCTTAAAGCGCGTGGAATGGCGAGTAAAATGCACTATTAACCTTCTATGATAGGGCAATCAGAGACTAGATTAGATCATTTTATACTTTGGTTAATATAAGAATTCAGCGAAATTCTATCACATTTGTTCAATTTACGTCGCTCCTATTTCAGATAGCGTATTGGGCTAAGCGGCATCTCAAAGCGTATGAAATGACGAGTGAAATGCACTATTCAACTTCTAGGGTAGGGCAAACAGGGACCCGATTAGATCATTTTATATTATTGTTAATATAAGAATTCAGCGAAATTCTATCACATTTGTTCAATTTACGTTGCTCCTATTACAGATAGCGTACTGTGCTAGGCGGCATCTTAAAGCTCGTGGAATGGCGAGTAAAATGCACTACTAAACTTCTATGATAGGGCAATCAGAGACCCGATTAGCTCATTTTATATTTTGTTTAATATAAGATTTCAGGGAAATTCTATCACATTTGTTCAATTTACGTCGCTCCTATTTCAGATAGCTTATTGGGCTAAGCGGCATGTCAAAGCGCATGAAATGACGAGTGAAATACACTGTTAAACTTCTATGATAGGGCAATCAGAGACCCGATTATATCATTTTATATTTTGTTTAATATAAGATTTCAGGGAAATTCTATCACATTTGTTCAATTTACGTCGCTCCTATTTCAGATAGCTTATTGGGCTAAGCGGCATCTGAAGGCGCATGAACTGGCGAGTAAAATGCACTATTAAACTTCTATGATAGGGCAATCAGAGACCCGATTAGATCATTTTATATTTTGGTTAATATAAGAATTCAACGAAATTCTATCACATTTGTTCAATTTACGTCGCTCCTATTACAGGTAGCTTATTGGGCTCAGCGGCATCTCAAAGCGCATGAAATGACGAGTGAAATGCACTATTAAACTTCTAGGCTAGGGCGAACAGAGACCCGAGCAGATCATTTTACATTATGGTTAATAAAAGAACTCAGCGAAATTCTATCACATTTGTTCAACTTACGTCGCTCCTATTCCAGATAGCGTATTGGGCTAAGCGGCATCTCAAAGCGCATGAAATGGCGAGTAAAATGCGCTATTAAACTTCTAGGATAATGCAAACAGAGACCCGATTAGATCGTTTTATATTTTGATTAATATAAGATTTCAGGGAAATTCTATCACATTTGTTCAATTTACGTCGCTCCTATTTCAGATGGCGTATTGGGCTAAGCGGGATCTCAAAGCGCATGAAATGGCGAGTGAAATTCACTATTAATCTTTTATGATACGGTAATCAGAGACCCGATTAGATCATTTTATATTTTGATTAATATAAGATTTCAGGGAAATTCTATCACATTTGTTCAATTTACGTCGCTCCTATTTCAGATAGCGTATTCGGCTAAGCGGCATCTCAAAGCGCATGAAATGGCGAGTAAAATGCGCTATTAAACTTCTAGGATAAGGCAAACGGAGACCCGATTAGTTCATTTTATATTACGGTTAATGTAAGAATTCAGCGTAATTCTATCACATTTGTTCATCTTACGTCGCTCCTATTTCAGATAGCCTACTGGGCTACGCGGCATCTTAAAGCGCGTGGAAGGGCGAGTAAAATGCACTATTAACCTTCTATGATAGGGCAATCAGAGACTAGATTAGATCATTTTATACTTTGGTTAATATAAGAATTCAGCGAAATTCTATCACATTTGTTCAATTTACGTTGCTCCTATTTCAGATAGCGTATTGGGCTGAGCGGCATCTCAAAGCGTATGAAATGTCGAGTGAAATGCACTATTCAACTTCTAGGGTAGGGCAAACAGGGACCCGATTAGATCATCTTATATTATAGTTAATTTAAGAATTCAGCGAAATTCTATCACATTTGTTCAATTTACGTCGCTCCTAGTTCAGATAGCGTATTGGGCTAAGCGGGATCTCAAAGCGCATGAAATGGCGAGTGAAATTCACTATTAATCTTTTATGATACGGTAATCAGAGACCCGATTAGATCATTTTATATTTTGATTAATATAAGATTTCAGGGAAATTCTATCACATTTGTTCAATTTACGTCGTTCCTATTTCAGATAGCGTATTGTGCTAAGCGGCATCTCAAAGCGCATGAAATGGCAAGTAAAATGCACTTTTAAACTTCTAGGGTGAGGCAAACAGAGACCCGATTAGATCATTTTATATTACGGTTAATATAAGAATTCAGCGTAATTCTATCACATTTGTTCAACTTACGTCGTTCCTATTTCAGATAGCGTACTGGACTAAGCGGCATCTTAAAGCGCGTGGAATGGCGAGTAAAATGCACTATTAAACTTCTATGATAGGGCAATCAGAGACCCGATTAGATCATTTTATATTATGGTTAATTTAAGAATTCAGCAAAATTCTATCACATTTGTTCAATTTCCGTCGCTCCTATTTCAGATAGCGTACTGGGCTAGGCGGCATTTTAAAGCGGGTGGAATGGAGAGTAGAATGCACAATTAAAATTCTATGATAGGGCAATCAGAGACCCGATTAGATCATTTTATATTTCGGTTAATATAAGAATTCAGTGAAATTCTATCACATTTGTTCAATTTACGTCGCTCCTATTTCAAATAGCGTATTGGGCTCAGCGGCATCTCAAAGCGCATGAAATGGCGAGCAAAATCCACTATTAAACTTCTAGGGTAGAGCAAACAGAGACCCGATTAGATCATTTTGTACTATGGTTAATTTAAGAATTCAGCAAAATTCTATCACATTTGTTCAATTTACGTCGCTCCTATTGCAGATAGCGAACTGGGCTATGCGGCATCTTAAAGCGTTCGGAATGGCGAGTAAAATGCACTATTAAACTTCAATGCTAGGGCAATCAGAGACCCGATTAGATCATTTTATATTTTGGTTAATATAAGAATTCCGTGAAATTCTATCACATTTGTTCAATTTACGTCGCTCCTATTTCAGATAGCGTATTGGGCAAAGCGGCATCTCAAACCGTATGAAATGGCGAATAAAATGAACTATTAAAGTTCTAGACTCGGGCGGACAGAGATCCGATTAGATCATTTTACATTATGGTTAATAAAAGAATTCAGTGAAATTCTATCACATTTGTTCAACTTATATCGCTCCAATTTCAGATAGCGTATTAGGCTAAGCGGCATCTCAAAGCGCATGAAATGGCGAGTAAAATGCGCTATTAAACTTCTAGGATAAGGCAAACGGAGACCCGATTAGTTCATTTTATATTACGGTTAATATAAGAATTCAGCGTAATTCTATCACATTTGTTCATCTTACGTCGCTCCTATTTCAGATAGCCTACTGGGCTAGGCGGCATCTTAAAGCGCGTGGAAGGGCGAGTAAAATGCACTATTGTACTTCTAGGGTAGGGCGAACAGTGACCCGAAGAGATCATTTTACATTAAGGTGAAAATAAGAATGCAGCGTAATTCTGTCACATTTGTTCAACTTACGTCGCTCCTATTTCAGATAGCGTATTGGGTTAAGCGTCATCTCAAAGCGCATGAAATGACGAGTGGCATGCACTATTAAACTTCTAGGGTAGGGCGAACAGAGACCCGATTAGATCATTTTACATTAAGGTTAATATAAGTATTCAGCGAGATTCTATCACACTTGTTCAAGTTGCGTCGCTTCTATTTCAGACAGCGTACTGTGATAGGCGGCATCTTAAAGCGCGTGGAATGGCGAGTAAAATGCACTATTAACCTTCTATGATAGGGCAATCGGAGACTAGATTAGATCATTTTATACTTTGGTTAATATAAGAATTCAGCGAAATTCTATCACATTTGTTCAATTTACGTCGCTCCTATTTCAGATAGCGTATTGGGCTAAGCGGCATCTCAAAGCGTATGAAATGACGAGTGAAATGCACTATTCAACTTCTAGGGTAGGGCAAACAGGGACCCGATTAGATCATTTTATATTATTGTTAATATAAGAATTCAGCGAAATTCTATCACATTTGTTCAATTTACGTCGCTCCTATTACAGATAGCTTATTGGGCTTAGCGGCATCTCAAAGCGCATGAAATGACGAGTGAAATGCACTATTAAACTTCTATGATAGGGCAAACAGAGACCCGATTAGATCATTTTATATTACGGTTAATATAAGAATGCAGCGAAGTTCTATCACATTTTTTCAATTTACGTCGCTCCTATTTCAGATAGCGTATTGGGCTAAGCAGCATTTCAAAGCGCATGAAATGGCGAGTGAAATGCACTATTAAACTTATAGGATAAGGCAAACAGAGGCCCGATTAGATCATTTTATATTACGGTTAATATAAGAATGCAGCGTAATTCTATCACATTTGTTCATCTTACGTCGCTCCTATTTCAGATAGCGTACTGGGCTAGGCGGCATCTTAAAGCGCATGAAATGACGAGTGAAATGCACCATTAGACTTCTATGGTAGGGCGAATAGAGACCCGAGTAGATGATTTTACATTAAGGTTAATATAAGGATTCACGGAAATTCTATCACATTTGTTCAATTTACGTCGCTCCTATTTCAGATAGCGTACTGAGCTAGGCGGCATCTCAAAGCGCATGAAATGACGAGTGAAATGCACCATTAGACTTCTATGGTAGGGCGAATAGAGACCCGAGTAGATGATTTTACATTAAGGTTAATATAAGGATTCACGGAAATTCTATCACATTTGTTCAATTTACGTCGCTCCTATTTCAGATAGCGTACTGGGCTAGGCGGCATCTAAAAGCGCATGAAATGGCGAGTATAATGCACTATTAAACTTCTAGGATAAGGCAAACAGAGACCCGATTAGATCATTTTATATTATGGTTAATTTAAGAATTCAGCGAAATTCTATCACATTTGTTCAATTTACGTCGCTCCTATTTCAGATAGCATACTGGGCTAGGCGGCATCTTAAAGCGCGTGGAATGGCAAGTAAAATGCACTATTAAACTTCTATGATAAGGCAATCAGAGACCCGATTAGATCATTTTATATTTTGGTTAACATAAGAATTCAGCGAAATTCTATCACATTTGTTCAATTTACGTCGCTCCTATTTCAGATAGCGTATTGGGCTAAGCGGCATCTCAAAGCGCATGAAATGGCGAGTAAAATGCAATGCTAAACTTCTAGGGTAAGGCAAACAGAGACCCGATTAGATCATTTTATATTATAGTTAATTTAAGAATTCAGCGAAATTCTATCACATTTGTTCAATTTACGTCGCTCATATTTCAGATAGCGTATTGGGCTAAACGGCATCTCAAAGCGCATGAAATGGCGAGCAAAATGCACAATTAAACTTCTAGGGTAGGGCAATCAGTGACCCGATTAGATCATTTTATATTATAGTTAATTTAAGAATTCAGCGAAATTCTATCACATTTGTTCAATTTACGTCGCTCCTATTTCAGATAGCGTATTGGGCTAAGCGGTATCGCAAAGCGCATGAAATGGCGAGTAAAATGCAATACTAAACTTCTAGGATAAGGCAAACAGAGACCCGATTAGATCATTTTATATTACGGTTAATATAAGAATTCAGCGTAATTCTATCACATTTGTTCTACTTACGACGCTCCTAATTTAGATAGCGTACTGGGCTAGGCGGCAACTTAAAGCGCGTGGAATGGCGAGTAAAATGCACTGCTAAACTTCTATGATAGGGCAATCAGAGACCCGATTAGATCATTTTATATTTTGTTCAATATAAGATTTCAGGGAAATTCTATCACATTTGTTCAATTTACGTCGCTCCTATTTCAGATAGCGTATTGGGCTAAGCGGCATCTCAAGGCACATGAAATGCCGAATAAAATGCGCTATTAAACTTCTAGGCTTGGGCGAACAGAGACCCGATTAGATCATTTTACATTCTGGTTCTTAAAAGAATTCAGCGAAATTCTATCACATTTGTTCAACGTACGTCGCTCCTATTTCAGATAGCGTATTGGGATAAGCGGCATCTCAAAGCGCATGAAATGGCGAGTAAAATGCACAATTAAATTATTAGGGTAGGGCAAACAGAGACCCGATTAGATCATTTTATATTATGGTTAATATAAGAATTCAGCGTAATTCTATCACATTTGTTCAAGTTATGTCGCTCCTATTTCAGGTAGCGTACTGGGCTAGGCGGCATCTTAAAGCGCGTGAAATGGCGAGTAAAATGCACTATTAAACTTCTAGGATAAGGCAAACAGAGACCCGATTAGATCATTTTATATTACGGTTAATATAAGAATGCGGCGTAATTCTTTCACATTTGTTCAATTTACGTCGCTGCAATTCCAGATAGCTTATTGTGCTTAGCGGCATCTCAAAGCGCATGAAATGACGAGTGATATGCACTATTAAACTTCTAGGGTAGGGCAAACAGAGCCCCGATTAGATCATTTGATATTATGGTTAATTTAAGAATTCAGCGAAATTCTATCACATTTGTTCAATTTACGTCGCTCCTGTTTCAGATAGCGTATTGGGATAAGCGGCATCTCAAAGCGCATGAAATGGCGAGTAAAATGCACTATTAAACTTCTAGGGTAGGGCGAACAGAGACCCGATTAGATCATTTTACATTAAGGTTAATATAAGTCTTCAGCGAGATTCTATCACATTTGTTCAATTTACGTCGCTCCAATTTCAGACAGCGTACTGGGCTAGGCGGCATCTTAAAGCGTGTGGAATGGCGAGTAAAATGCACTATTAACCTTCTATGATAGGGCAATCAGAGACCAGACTAGATCATTTTATACTTTGGTTAATATAAGAATTCAGCGAAATTCTATCACATTTTTTCAATTTACGTCGCTCTTATTTCAGATAGCGTATTGGGCTACGCGGCATCTCAAAGCGCATGAAATGACGAGTGAAATGCACTATTATACTTCTAGGGTAGGGCGAACAGAGACCCGAAGAGATCATTTTACATTAAGGTGAATATAAGAATGCAGCGTAATTCTGTCACATTTGTTCAACTTACGTCGCTCCTATTTCAGATAGCGTATTGGGTTAAGCGTCATCTCAAAGCGCATGAAATGGCGAGTGAAATGCACTATTAAGCTTCTCGGGTAGGGCGAACAGAGACCCGATTAGATCATTTTACATTAAGGTTAATATAAGTATTCAGCGAGATTCTATCACATTTGTTCAATTTACGTCGCTCCTATTTCAGACAGCTTATTGGGCTTAGCGGCATCTCAAAGCGCATGAAATGGCGAGCAAAATCCACTATTAAACTTCTAGGGTATGGCAAACAGAGCCCCGATTAGATCATTTTATATTATGGTTAATATAAGAATTCAGGGAAATTATATCACATTTGTTCAATTTACGTCGCTGCTATTTCAGAGAGCGTACTGGGCTAGGCGGCATCTCAAAGCGCATGAAATGGCGAGTGAAATGCACTATTAAACTTCTAGGGTAGGGCGAACAGAGACCCGATTAGATCATTTTAC
Organism: Macropis europaea; assembly: GCA_916610135.2. NCBI lineage: Eukaryota > Metazoa > Arthropoda > Insecta > Hymenoptera > Melittidae > Macropis > Macropis europaea. The sequence continues at coordinate 177,126 of CAKAJE020001996.1, forward strand.
ATTAAGATTAATATAAGAATTCAGGGAAATTCTATCACATTTGTTCAATTTACGTCTCTCCTATTTCAGATAGCGTATTGGGCTAGGCGGCATCTCGAAGCGCATGAAATGTCGAGTAAGATGTACTATTAAACTTCTAGGATAAGGCAAACAGAGAACCGATTAGATCATTTTATATTACGGATAATATAAGAATTCAGCGTAATTCTATCACATTTGTTCAACTTACGCCGCTCCTGCTTGAGATAGCGTACTGGACTAGGCGGCAACTTAAAGCGCGTGGAATGGCGAGTAAAATGCAGTACTAAACTTCTATGATAGGGCAATCGGAGTCCCGATTAGATCATTTTATATTTTGTTTAATATAAGATTTCAGGGAAATTCTATCACATTTGTTCAATTTACGTCGCTCCTATTTCAGATAGCGTATTGGGCTAAGCGGCATCTCAAAGCGCATGAAATGTCGAATATAATGCACTATTAAACTTCTAGGCTAGGGCAAACAGAGACCCGATTAGATCATTTTACATTAAGGTTAATATAAGAATTCAGCGAAATTCTATCACATTTGTTCAATTTACGTCGCTCCTATTTCAGATAGCGTATTGGGCTAAGCGGCATCTCAAAGCCCATGAAATGGCGAGCAAAATGCACTATTAAACTTCTAGGGTATGGCAAACAGAGACCCGATTATATCATTTTATATTATGGTTAATTTAAGAATTCAACGAAATTCTATCACACTTGTTCAATTTACGTCGCTCCTATTTCAGAAAGCGTATTGGGCTAAGCGGCATCTCAAAGCGCATGAAATGGCGAGCAAAATGCACTATTAAACTTCTAGGGTAGGGCAAACAGAGACCCGATTAGATCATTTTATATTATTGTTAATTTAATCATTAAGCAAAATTCTATCACATTTGTTCAATTTACGTCGTTCCTATTTCAGATAGCGTACTGGGCTAGGCGGCATCTCAAAGCGCATGAAATAGCGAGTGAAATGCACTATTAAACTTCTAGGGTAGGGCGAACAGAGACCCGATGAGATCATTTTATATTATGGTTAATTTAAGAATTCAACGAAATTCTATCACACTTGTTCAATTTACGTCGCTCCTATTTCAGATAGCGTATTGGGCTAAACGGCACCAAAACGCATGAAATGGCGAGTACAATGCACCATTAAACTTCTAGGGTAAGGCAAACAGGGACCCGATTAGATCATTTTATATTACGGTTAATATAAGAATTCAGCGTAATCCTATCACATTTGTTAAACTTACGTCGCTCCTATTTCAGATAGCGTACTGGGCTAGGCGGCATCATATAGCACGTGGAAGGGCGAGTAAAATGCACTATTAAACTTCTAGGGTAGGGCAAACAGAGACCCTATTAGATCATTTTATATTAAGGTTAATTTAAGAATTCAGCAAAATTCTATCACATTTGTTCAACTTACGTCGCTCCTATTTCAGGTAGCGTACTGGGCTAGGCGGCATCTTAAATCGCGTGGAATGGCGGGTAAATTGCACTATTAAACTTCTATGATAAGGCAATCAGAGACCCAATTAGATCATTTTATATTTTGTTCAATATAAGTTTTCAGGGAAATTCTATCACATTTGTTCAATTTACGTCGCTCCTATTTCAGATAGCGTATTGGGCTACGCGGCATCTCAAAGCGCATGAAATGGCGAATAAAATGCACTACTAAACTTCTAGGCTAGGGCGAACAGAGACCCGATTACATCATTTTAAATTATGGTTAATAAAAGAATTCAGCGAAATTCTATCACATTTGTTCAATTTACGTCATTCCTATTTCAGATAGCGTACTGGGCTGGGCGGCATCTTAAAGCGCGTGGAATGCCGAGTAAAATGCACTATTAAACTTCTAGGGTAGGGCAAACAGAGACCCTATTAGATCATTTTATATTATGGTTAATTTAAGAATTCAGCAAAATTCAATCACATTTGTGCAATTTACGTCGCTCCTATTTCAGATAGCGTACTGGGCTAGGCGGCATCTTAAAACGCGTGGAATGGCGAGTAAAATGCACTATTAAACTTCTATGATAGGGCAATCAGAGACCCCATTAGTTCATTTTATATTTTTGTCAATATATGAATTCAACAAAATTCTATCACATTTGTTCAATTTACGTCGCTCCTATTTCAGATAGCGTATTGGGCTAAGCGGCATCTCAAAGCGTATGAAATGGCGAATAAAATGCACTATTAAAGTTCTATGATAGGGCAATCAGAGACACGATTAGATCATTTTACATTATGGTTAATAAAAGAATTCAGCGAAATTCTATCACATTTGTTCAATTTACATCGCTCCTATTCCAGATAGCGTATTGGGATAAGCGGCATCTCAAAGCGCATGAAATGTCTAATAAAATGCACTATTAAACTTCTAGGCTAGGGCAAACAGAGGCCCGATTAGATCATTTTACATTGAGGTTAATATAAGAATTCAGGGAAATTCTATCACATTTGTTCAATTTAGGTGGCTCCTATTTCAGATAGCGTATGGGGCTAAGCGGCATCTCAAAGCGCATGAAATGGCGAGTGAAGTGCACTGTTAAACTTCTAGGGTAAGGGAAAGAGAGACCCGATTAGAACATTTTATATTACGGTTAATATAAGAATTAAGCGTAATTCTATCACATTTGTTGAATTTACGTCACTCCCATTTCAGATAGCATATTGGGCTAAGCAGCATCTCAAAGCGCATGAAATGGCGAATAAAATGCACTATTAATCTTCTCGGCTAGGGCGAACAGAAACCCGATTAGATCATTTTATATTATGGTTAATTTAAGAATTCAGGGAAATTCTATCACATTTGTTCAATTTACGTCGCTCCTGTTTCAGATAGCGTACTGGGCTAGGCGGCATCTTAAAGCGCGTGGAATGGCGAGTGAAATTCACTATTTAACTTCGATGATAGGGCAATCAGGGACCCGATTAGATCATTTTATATTTGGGTTAATATAATAATTCAGGGAAATTCTATCACATTTGTTCAATTTACGTCGCTCCTATTTCAGATAGCTTATTGGGCTAAGCGGCATCTCAAAGCGCATGAAATGTCGAGTGAAATGCACTATTAAACTTCTAGGGTAGGGCGAACAGAGACTCGATTAGATCATTTTATATTATGGTTAATTTAAGAATTCAGCGAAATTCTATCACATTTGTTCAATTTACGTCGCTCCCATTTCAGATAGCGTATTGGGCTACGCGGCATCTCAAAGCGCATGAAATGTCGAGTACAATGCACTATTAAACTTCTAGGGTAAGGCAAACAGAGACCCGATTAGATCATTTTATATTACGGTTAATATAAGAATTCAGCGTAATTCTATCACATTTGTTCAACTTACGTCGCTCCTATTTCAGATAGCGTACTGGGCTAGGCGGCATCTTAAAGCGCGTGGAATGGCGTGTAAAATGCTCTACTAAACTTCTATGATAGGGCAATCAGAGCCCCAATTAGATCATTTTATATTTTGTTCAATATAAGATTTCAGGGAAATTCTATCACATTTGTTCAATTTACGTCGCTCCTATTTCAGATAGCGTATTGGGCTAAGTGGCATCTCAAAGCGCATGAAATGGCGAATAAAATGGACCATTAAACTTCTAGGCTAGGGCGAACGGAGACCCGATTAGATCATTTTACGTTATGGTCAATATATGAATTCAGCGAAATTCTATCACATTTGTTCAATTTACATCGCTCCTATTTCAGATAGCGTATTGGGCTAAGCGGCATCTCAAAGCGCATGAAATGGCGAGTAAAATGCACTATTAATCTTCTAGGGTAAGGCAAACAGAGACCCGATTGGATCATTTTATATTATGGTTAATATAAGAAATCAGCGAAATTCTATCACATTTGTTCAATTTACGTCGCTCCTATTTCAGATGGCGTACTGGCCTAGACGGCATCTTAAAGCGCGTGGAAGGGCGAGTAAAATGCACTATTAAACTTCTAGGATAAGCTAAACAGATACCCGATTAGATCATTTTATATTACGGTTAATATAAGAATGCAGCGTAATTCTATCACATTTGTTCAACTTACGTCGCTCCTATTTAAGATAGCGTATCGGGCTAAGCGGCATCTCAAAGCGCATGAAATGGCGAGTAAAATGCACTATTAAACTTCTACGGTAGGGCAAACAGAGACCCGATTAGATCATTTTATATTATGGTTAATTTAAGAATTCAGCAAAACTCACATTTGTTCAATTTACGTCGCTCACGTTTCAGATAGCGTATTGGGCTAAGCGGCATCTCAAAGCGCATGAAATGGCGAGTAAAATGCACTATGAAACTTCTAGGGTAGGGCAAACAGAGACCCGTTTAGATCATTTTATATTACCGTTAATTTAAGGATTCAGCAAAATTCTATCACATTTGTTCACTTTACGTCGCTCCTATTTTAGATAGCGTACTGGGCTAGGCGGTAACTTAAAGCGCGTGGAATGGCGAGTAAAATGCACTATTAAACCTCTAGGCTACGGCGAACAGAGACCCGATTAGATCATTTTACATTATGGTTCATAAAAGAATTCAGCGAAATTCTATCACATTTGTTCAACTTACGTCGCTCCTATTTGAGATAGCGTATTGGGCTAAGAGGCATCTCAAAGCGCATGAAATGGCGAGTGAAATGCACTATTAGACTTCTATGGTAGGGCGATCAGAGACCCGATTAGATCATTTTACATTAAGGTTAATATAAGAATTCACGGAAATTCTATCACATTTGTTCAATTTACGTCGCTCCTATTTCAGATAGCGTATTGGGCTATGCGGCATCTCCATGCACATGCAATGGCGAGTAAAATGCACTATTAAACTTCTAGGGTAGGGCAAACAGAGACCCGATTAGATCATTTTATATTACGGTTAATATAAGATTTCAGGGAAATTCCAGCACATTTGTTCAATTTACGTCGCTCCTATTTCAGATGGCGTATTGGGCTAAGCGGCATCTCGAAGCGCATGAAATGGCGAGTATAATGCACTATTAAACTTCTAGGATAAGGCAAACAGAGACCCGATTAGATCATTTTATATTACGGTTAATATAAGAATGCAGCGTAATTCTATCACATTTGTTCAACTTACGTCGCTCCTATTTCAGATAGCGTACTGGGCTAGGCGGCATCTCAAAGCGCATGAAATGGCGAGTAAAATGCACTCTTAAACTTCTAGGGTAGGACAAACAGAGACCCGATTAGATCATTTTATATTATGGTTAATTTAAGAATTCAGCGAAATTCTATCACATTTGTTCAATTTACGTCGCTCCTATTTCAGATAGCGTATTGGGCTAAGCGGCATTTCAAAGCGCATGAAATGGCGAGTAAAATGCAGTATTAAACTTCTAGGATAAGCCAAACAGAGACCCGATTAGATCATTTTATATTACGGTTAATATAAGGATGCAGCGAAATTCTATCACATTTGTTCCACTTACGTCGCTCCTATTTAAGATAGCGTATCGGGCTAAGCGGCATCTCAAAGCGCATGAAATGGCGAGTAAAATGCACTATTAAACTTCTACGGCAGGGCAAACAGAGACCCGATTAGATCATTTTATATTATGGTTAATTTAAGAATTCAGCAAAATTCTATCACATTTGTTCAATTTACGTCACTCCTGTTTCAGATAGCGTACTGGGCTAGGCGGCATCTTAAAGCGCGTGGAATGGCGAGTGAAATTCACTATTTAGCTTCGATGATAGGGCAATCAGAGACCCGATTAGATCATTTTATATTTGGGTTAATATAAGAATTCAGCGAAATTCTATCACATTTGTTCAATTTACGTCGCTCCTATTTCAGGTAGCGTATTGGGCTAAGCGGCATCTCAAAGCGCATGAAATGGCGAGTGAAGTGCACTGTTAAACTTCTAGGGTAAGGGAAAGAGAGACCCGATTAGAACATTTTATATTACGGTTAATATAAGAATTAAGCGTAATTCTATCACATTTGTTGAATTTACGTCACTCCCATTTCAGATAGCATATTGGGCTAAGCAGCATCTCAAAGCGCATGAAATGGCGAATAAAATGCACTATTAATCTTCTCGGCTAGGGCGAACAGAAACCCGATTAGATCATTTTATATTATGGTTAATTTAAGAATTCAGGGAAATTCTATCACATTTGTTCAATTTACGTCGCTCCTGTTTCAGATAGCGTACTGGGCTAGGCGGCATCTTAAAGCGCGTGGAATAGCGAGTGAAATGCACTATTAAACTTCTAGGGTAGGGCGAACAGAGACCCGATGAGATCATTTTATATTATGGTTAATTTAAGAATTCAACGAAATTCTATCACACTTGTTCAATTTACGTCGCTCCTATTTCAGATAGCGTATTGGGCTAAACGGCACCTCAAAACGCATGAAATGGCGAGTACAATGCACCATTAAACTTCTAGGGTAAGGCAAACAGGGACCCGATTAGATCATTTTATATTACGGTTAATATAAGAATTCAGCGTAATCCTATCACATTTGTTAAACTTACGTCGCTCCTATTTCAGATAGCGTACTGGGCTAGGCGGCATCATATAGCACGTGGAAGGGCGAGTAAAATGCACTATTAAACTTCTAGGGTAGGGCAAACAGAGACCCTATTAGATCATTTTATATTAAGGTTAATTTAAGAATTCAGCAAAATTCTATCACATTTGTTCAACTTACGTCGCTCCTATTTCAGATAGCGTACTGGGCTAGGCGGCATCTTAAATCGCGTGGAATGGCGGGTAAATTGCACTATTAAACTTCTATGATAAGGCAATCAGAGACCCAATTAGATCATTTTATATTTTGTTCAATATAAGTTTTCAGGGAAATTCTATCACATTTGTTCAATTTACGTCGCTCCTATTTCAGATAGCGTATTGGGCTACGCGGCATCTCAAAGCGCATGAAATGGCGAATAAAATGCACTACTAAACTTCTAGGCTAGGGCGAACAGAGACCCGATTACATCATTTTAAATTATGGTTAATAAAAGAATTCAGCGAAATTCTATCACATTTGTTCAATTTACGTCATTCCTATTTCAGATAGCGTACTGGGCTGGGCGGCATCTTAAAGCGCGTGGAATGCCGAGTAAAATGCACTATTAAACTTCTAGGGTAGGGCAAACAGAGACCCTATTAGATCATTTTATATTATGGTTAATTTAAGAATTCAGCAAAATTCAATCACATTTGTGCAATTTACGTCGCTCCTATTTCAGATAGCGTACTGGGCTAGGCGGCATCTTAAAACGCGTGGAATGGCGAGTAAAATGCACTATTAAACTTCTATGATAGGGCAATCAGAGACCCCATTAGTTCATTTTATATTTTTGTCAATATATGAATTCAACAAAATTCTATCACATTTGTTCAATTTACGTCGCTCCTATTTCAGATAGCGTATTGGGCTAAGCGGCATCTCAAAGCGTATGAAATGGCGAATAAAATGCACTATTAAAGTTCTATGATAGGGCAATCAGAGACACGATTAGATCATTTTACATTATGGTTAATAAAAGAATTCAGCGAAATTCTATCACATTTGTTCAATTTACGTCGCTCCTATTTCAGATAGCGTATTGGGATAAGCGGCATCTCAAAGCGCATGAAATGTCTAATAAAATGCACTATTAAACTTCTAGGCTAGGGCAAACAGAGGCCCGATTAGATCATTTTACATTGAGGTTAATATAAGAATTCAGGGAAATTCTATCACATTTGTTCAATTTAGGTGGCTCCTATTTCAGATAGCGTATGGGGCTAAGCGGCATCTCAAAGCGCATGAAATGGCGAGTAAAATGCACTATTAAACTTCTAGGGTAAGGCAAACAGAGACCCGATTAGATCATTTTATATTACGGTTAATATAAGAATGCAGCGTAATTCTATCACATTTGTTCAATTTACGTCGCTCACGTTTCAGATAGCGTATTGGGCTAAGCGGCATCTCAAAGCGCATGAAATGGCGAGTAAAATGCACTATGAAACTTCTAGGGTAGGGCAAACAGAGACCCGATTAGATCATTTTATATTACCGTTAATTTAAGGATTCAGCAAAATTCTATCACATTTGTTCAATTTACGTCGCTCCTATTTTAGATAGCGTACTGGGCTAGGCGGTAACTTAAAGCGCATGAAATGGCGAGTGAAATGCACTATTAGACTTCTATGGTAGGGCGATCAGAGACCCGATTAGATCATTTTACATTAAGGTTAATATAAGAATTCACGGAAATTCTATCACATTTGTTCAATTTACGTCGCTCCGATTTCAGATAGCGTACTGGGCTAGGCGGCATCTTAAAGCGCGTGGAATGGCGAGTGAAATTCACTATTTAACTTCGATGATAGGGCAATCAGAGACCCGATTAGATCATTTTATATTTGGGTTAATATAAGAATTCAGCGAAATTCTATCACATTTGTTCAATTTACGTCGCTCCTATTTCAGATAGCGTATTGGGCTAAGCGGCATCTCAAAGCGCATGAAATGGCGAGTGAAGTGCACTGTTAAACTTCTAGGGTAAGGGAAAGAGAGACCCGATTAGAACATTTTATATTACGGTTAATATAAGAATTAAGCGTAATTCTATCACATTTGTTGAATTTACGTCACTCGCCATTTCAGATAGCATATTGGGCTAAGCAGCATCTCAAAGCGCATGAAATGGCGAATAAAATGCACTATTAATCTTCTCGGCTAGGGCGAACAGAAACCCGATTAGATCATTTTATATTATGGTTAATTTAAGAATTCAGGGAAATTCTATCACATTTGTTCAATTTACGTCGCTCCTGTTTCAGATAGCGTACTGGGCTAGGCGGCATCTTAAAGCGCGTGGAATGGCGAGTGAAATTCACTATTTAACTTCGAGGATAGGGCAATCAGGGACCCGATTAGATCATTTTATATTTGGGTTAATATAATAATTCAGGGAAATTCTATCACATTTGTTCAATTTACGTCGCTCCTATTTCAGATAGCTTATTGGGCTAAGCGGCATCTCAAAGCGCATGAAATGTCGAGTGAAATGCACTATTAAACTTCTAGGGTAGGGCGAACAGAGACTCGATTAGATCATTTTATATTATGGTTAATTTAAGAATTCAGCGAAATTCTATCACATTTGTTCAATTTACGTCGCTCCCATTTCAGATAGCGTATTGGGCTACGCGGCATCTCAAAGCGCATGAAATGTCGAGTACAATGCACTATTAAACTTCTAGGGTAAGGCAAACAGAGACCCGGTTAGATCATTTTATATTACGGTTAATATAAGAATTCAGCGTAATTCTATCACATTTGTTCAACTTACGTCGCTCCTATTTCAGATAGCGCACTGGGCTAGGCGGCATCTTAAAGCGCGTGGAATGGCGTGTAAAATGCTCTACTAAACTTCTATGATAGGGCAATCAGAGCCCCAATTAGATCATTTTATATTTTGTTCAATATAAGATTTCAGGGAAATTCTATCACATTTGTTCAATTTACGTCGCTCCTATTTCAGATAGCGTATTGGGCTAAGTGGCATCTCAAAGCGCATGAAATGGCGAATAAAATGGACCATTAAACTTCTAGGCTAGGGCGAACGGAGACCCGATTAGATCATTTTACGTTATGGTCAATATATGAATTCAGCGAAATTCTATCACATTTGTTCAATTTACATCGCTCCTATTTCAGATAGCGTATTGGGCTAAGCGGCATCTCAAAGCGCATGAAATGGCGAGTAAAATGCACTATTAATCTTCTAGGGTAAGGCAAACAGAGACCCGATTGGATCATTTTATATTATGGTTAATATAAGAAATCAGCGAAATTCTATCACATTTGTTCAATTTACGTCGCTCCTATTTCAGATGGCGTACTGGCCTAGACGGCATCTTAAAGCGCGTGGAAGGGCGAGTAAAATGCACTATTAAACTTCTAGGATAAGCCAAACAGATACCCGATTAGATCATTTTATATTACGGTTAATATAAGAATGCAGCGTAATTCTATCACATTTGTTCAACTTACGTCGCTCCTATTTAAGATAGCGTATCGGGCTAAGCGGCATCTCAAAGCGCATGAAATGGCGAGTAAAATGCACTATTAAACTTCTACGGTAGGGCAAACAGAGACCCGATTAGATCATTTTATATTATGGTTAATTTAAGAATTCAGCAAAACTCACATTTGTTCAATTTACGTCGCTCCTATTTCAGATAGCGTATTGGGCTATGCGGCATCTCCATGCACATGCAATGGCGAGTAAAATGCACTATTAAACTTCTAGGGTAGGGCAAACAGAGACCCGATTAGATCATTTTATATTACGGTTAATATAAGATTTCAGGGAAATTCCAGCACATTTGTTCAATTTACGTCGCTCCTATTTCAGATGGCGTATTGGGCTAAGCGGCATCTCGAAGCGCATGAAATGGCGAGTATAATGCACTATTAAACTTCTAGGATAAGGCAAACAGAGACCCGATTAGATCATTTTATATTACGGTTAATATAAGAATGCAGCGTAATTCTATCACATTTGTTCAACTTATGTCGCTCCTATTTCAGATAGCGTACTGGGCTAGGCGGCATCTCAAAGCGCATGAAATGGCGAGTAAAATGCACTCTTAAACTTCTAGGGTAGGACAAACAGAGACCCGATTAGATCATTTTATATTATGGTTAATTTAAGAATTCAGCGAAATTCTATCACATTTGTTCAATTTACGTCGCTCCTATTTCAGATAGCGTATTGGGCTAAGCGGCATTTCAAAGCGCATGAAACGGCGAGTAAAATGCAGTATTAAACTTCTAGGATAAGCCAAACAGAGACCCGATTAGATCATTTTATATTACGGTTAATATAAGGATGCAGCGAAATTCTATCACATTTGTTCCACTTACGTCGCTCCTATTTAAGATAGCGTATCGGGCTAAGCGGCATCTCAAAGCGCATGAAATGGCGAGTAAAATGCACTATTAAACTTCTACGGCAGGGCAAACAGAGACCCGATTAGATCATTTTATATTATGGTTAATTTAAGAATTCAGCAAAATTCTATCACATTTGTTCAATTTACGTCACTCCTGTTTCAGATAGCGTACTGGGCTAGGCGGCATCTTAAAGCGCGTGGAATGGCGAGTGAAATTCACTATTTAGCTTCGATGATAGGGCAATCAGAGACCCGATTAGATCATTTTATATTTGGGTTAATATAAGAATTCAGCGAAATTCTATCACATTTGTTCAATTTACGTCGCTCCTATTTCAGGTAGCGTATTGGGCTAAGCGGCATCTCAAAGCGCATGAAATGGCGAGTGAAGTGCACTGTTAAACTTCTAGGGTAAGGGAAAGAGAGACCCGATTAGAACATTTTATATTACGGTTAATATAAGAATTAAGCGTAATTCTATCACATTTGTTGAATTTACGTCACTCCCATTTCAGATAGCGTATTGGGCTAAGCAGCATCTCAAAGCGCATGAAATGGCGAATAAAATGCACTATTAATCTTCTCGCCTAGGGCGAACAGAAACCCGATTAGATCATTTTATATTATGGTTAATTTAAGAATTCAGGGAAATTCTATCACATTTGTTCAATTTACGTCGCTCCTGTTTCAGATAGCGTACTGGGCTAGGCGGCATCTTAAAGCGCGTGGAATGGCGAGTGAAATTCACTATTTAACTTCGATGATAGGGCAATCAGGGACCCGATTAGATCATTTTATATTTGGGTTAATATAATAATTCAGGGAAATTCTATCACATTTGTTCCATTTACGTCGCTCCTATTTCAGGTAGCGTATTGGGCTAAGCGGCATCTCAAAGTGCATGAAATGGCGAGTAAAATGCACTATTAAACTTCTACGGTAGGGCAAACAGAGACCCGATTAGATCATTTTATATTTATGGTTAATTTAAGAATTCAGCAAAATTCTGTCACAATTTGTTCAATTTACGTCGCTCCTATTTCAGATAGGGTACTGGGCTAGGCGGCATCTTAATGCGCGTGGAATGGCGAGTGAAATTCACTATTTAACATCGATGATAGGGCAATCAGAGACCCGATTAGATCATTTTATATTATGGTTCATAAAAGAATTCAGCGAAATTCTATCACATTTGTTCAATTTACGTCGCTCCTATTTCAGATAGCGTATTGGGCTATGCGGCATCTCAATGCACATGCAATGGCGAGTAAAATGCACTATTAAACTTCTAGGCTAGGGCGAACGGAGACCCGATTAGATCATTTTACATTATGGTCAATATATGAATTCAGCGAAATTCTATCACATTTGTTCAATTTACATCGCTCCTATTTCAGATAGCGTATTGAGCTAAGCGGCATCTCAAAGCGTATGAAATGGCGAATAAAATGCACTATTAAAGTTCTATGATAGGGCGAACAGAGACCCGATTAGATCATTTTACATTAAGGTTAATATAAGAATTCAGCGAAATTCTATCACATTTGTTCAATTTACGTCGCTCATATTTCAGATAGCGTATTGGGCTAAGCGGCACCTCAAAGCGCATGAAATGGCGAGTAAAATGCACTATTAAACTTGTAGGGTAGGGCAATCAGAGACCCGATTAGATCATTTTATGTTTTTGGTTAATATAAGAAATCAGCGAAATTCTATCACATTTGTTCAATTTACGTCGCTCCTATTTCAGATGGCGTACTGGGCTAGACGGCATCTTAAAGCGCGTGGAAGGGCGAGTAAAATGCACTATTAAACTTCGATGATAGGGCAATCAGAGACCCGATTAGATCATTTTATATTTTGGTTAATATAAGGATTCAGCGAAATTCTATCACTTTTGTTCAACTTACGTCGCTCCTATTTCAGATAGCGTACTGGGCTATGCGGCATCTCAAAGCGCATGAAATGGCGAGCAAAATCCACTATTAAACTTCTAGGGTATGGCAAACAGAGACCCGATTAGATCATATTAGATTATGGTTAATAAAAGAATTAAGAGTAATTCTATCACATTTGTTCAATTTACGTCACTCCTATTGCAGATAGCCTACTGGGCTAGCCGGCACCTTAAAGCGCGTGGAATAGCGAGGAAAATGCACTATTAGCCTTCTATGATAGGGCAATCAGAGACCCGATTAGATCATTTTATATTTTGGTTAATATAAGAATTCAGCGAAATCCTATCACGTTTGTTCAATTTACGTCGCTCCTATTCCAGATAGCGTATTGGGCATAGCGGCATCTTAAAGCGCGTGGAATGGCGAGTAAAATGCTCTACTAAACTTCTATGGTAGGGCAATCAGAGACCCGATTAGATCATTTTATATTTTGTTTAATATAAGATTTCAGGGAAATTGTATCACATTTGTTCAATTTACGTCGCTCCTATTTCAGATAGCGTATTCGGCTAAGCGGCATCTCAAAGCGCATGAAGTGGCGAATAAAATGCACTATTAAACTTCTAGGCTAGGGCGAACAGAGACCCGATTAGATCATATTACATTATGGTTAATAAAAGAATTAAGAGTAATTCTATCACATTTGTTCAATTTACGTCACTCCTATTTGAGATAGCCTACTGGGCTAGCCGGCATCTTAAAGCGCATGGAATAGCGAGTAAAATGCACTATTAGCCTTCTATGATAGGGCAATCAGAGACCCGATTAGATCATTTTATATTTTGGTTAATATAAGAATTCAGCGAAATCCTATCACGTTTGTTCAATTTACGTCGCTCCAATTCCAGATAGCGTATTGGGCTAAGCGGCATATCAAAGCGCATGAAATGGCGAATAAAATGCACTATTAAACTTCTCGGCTAGGGCGAACAGAGACCCGATTAGATCATTTTATATTATGGTCAATTTAAGAATTCAGCAAAATTCTATCACATTTGTTCAATTTACGTCGTTCCTATTTCAGATAGCGTACTGGGCTAGGCGTCATCTTAAAGCGCGTGGAATGGCGAGTAAAATGCACTATTAAACTTCTATGGTAAGGCGAACAGAGACCCGATTAGATCATTTTATATTTTGGTTAATATAAGGATTCAGCGAAATTCTATCACATTTGTTCAATTTACGTCGCTCCTATTTCAGATAGCCTACTGGGCTAGCCGGCATCTTAAAGCGCGTGGAATAGCGAGTAAAATGCACTATTAGCCTTCTATGATAGAGCAATCAGAGACCCGATTAGATCATTTTATATTTTGGTTAATATAAGAATTCAGCGAAATCCTATCACGTTTGTTCAATTTACGTCGCTCCAATTCCAGATAGCGTATTGGGCTAAGCGGCATCTCAAAGCGCATGAAATGGCGAATAAAATGCGCCATTAAACGTCTAGGCTAGGGCGAACAGAGACCCGATCAGATCATTTTACATTATGGTTAATAAAAGAATTCAGCGAAATTCTATTACATTTGTTCAACTTACGTCGGTCCTATTTCAGACAGCGTATTGGGCTAAGCGGCATCTCAAAGCGCATGAAATGACGAGTGAAATGCACTATTCAACTTCTAGGGTAGGGCAAACAGGGGCCCGATTAGATCATTTTATATTATGCTTAATTTAAGAATTCAGCGAAATTCTATCACATTTGTTCAATTTACGTCGTTCCTATTTCAGATAGCGTATTGTGCTAAGCGGCATCTCAAAGCGCATGAAATGGCAAGTAAAATGCTCTATTAAACTTCTAGGATAGGGCAATCAGTGACCCGATTAGATCATTTTATATTATAGTTAATTTAAGAATTCAGCGAAATTCTATCACATTTGTTCAATTTACGTCGCTCCTATTTCATATAGCTAATTGGGCTATGCGGCATCTCAAAGCGCATGCAATTACGAGTGAAATGCACTATTAAACTTCTATGGTAGGGCGAACAGTGACCCGATTAGATCATTTTACATTAAGGTTAATATAAGAATTCAGGGAAATTATATCACATTTGTTCAATTTACGTCGCTGCTGTTTCAGATAGCGTATTGGGCTAAGCGGCATCTCAAAGCGCATGAAATGGCGAGCAAAATCCACTATTAAACTTCTAGGGTATGGCAAACAGAGCCCCGATTAGATCATTTAATATTATGGTTAATATAAGAATTCAGGGAAATTATATCACATTTGTTCAATTTACGTCGCTGCTATTTCAGAGAGCGTACTGGGCTAGGCGGCATCTCAAAGCGCATGAAATGGCGAGTGAAATGCACTATTAAACTTCTAGGGTAGGGCGAACAGAGACCCGATTAGATCATTTTACATTAAGATTAATATAAGAATTCAGGGAAATTCTATCACATTTGTTCAATTTACGTCTCTCCTATTTCAGATAGCGTATTGGGCTAGGCGGCATCTCAAAGCGCATGAAATGTCGAGTAAGATGTACTATTAAACTTCTAGGATAAGGCAAACAGAGAACCGATTAGATCATTTTATATTACGGATAATATAAGAATTCAGCGTAATTCTATCACATTTGTTCAACTTACGCCGCTCCTGCTTGAGATAGCGTACTGGACTAGGCGGCAACTTAAAGCGCGTGGAATGGCGAGTAAAATGCAGTACTAAACTTCTATGATAGGGCAATCGGAGTCCCGATTAGATCATTTTATATTTTGTTTAATATAAGATTTCAGGGAAATTCTATCACATTTGTTCAATTTACGTCGCTCTATTTCAGATAGCGTATTGGGCTAGACGGTATCTTAAACGCCTGGAAGGGCGAGTAAAATGCACTACTAAACTTCTATGATAGGGCAATCAGAGCCCCAATTAGATCATTTTATATTTTGTTCAATATAAGATTTCAGGGAAATTCTATCACATTTGTTCAATTTACGTCGCTCCAATTTCAGATAGCGTAATGGGCTAAGCGGCATCTCAAACCGCATGAAATGGCGAATAAAATGCACCATTAAACTTCTAGGCTAGGGCGAGCGGAGACCCGATTAGATCATTTTACATTAAGGTTAATATAAGAATTCGGGGAAATTATATCACATTTGTTCAATTTACGTCGCTGCTATTTCAGATAGCGTATTGGGCTAAGCGGCATCTCAAAGCGCATGAAATGGCGAGCAAAATCCACTATTAAACTTCTAGGGTATGGCAAACAGAGCCCCGATTAGATCATTTTATATTATGGTTAATATAAGAATTCAGGGAAATTATATCACATTTGTTCAATTTACGTCGCTGCTATTTCAGAGAGCGTACTGGGCTAGGCGGCATCTCAAAGCGCATGAAATGGCGAGTGAAATGCACTATTAAACTTCTAGGGTAGGGCGAACAGAGACCCGATTAGATCATTTTACATTAAGATTAATATAAGAATTCAGGGAAATTCTATCACATTTGTTCAATTTACGTCTCTCCTATTTCAGATAGCGTATTGGGCTAGGCGGCATCTCGAAGCGCATGAAATGTCGAGTAAGATGTACTATTAAACTTCTAGGATAAGGCAAACAGAGAACCGATTAGATCATTTTATATTACGGATAATATAAGAATTCAGCGTAATTCTATCACATTTGTTCAACTTACGCCGCTCCTGCTTGAGATAGCGTACTGGACTAGGCGGCAACTTAAAGCGCGTGGAATGGCGAGTAAAATGCAGTACTAAACTTCTATGATAGGGCAATCGGAGTCCCGATTAGATCATTTTATATTTTGTTTAATATAAGATTTCAGGGAAATTCTATCACATTTGTTCAATTTACGTCGCTCCTATTTCAGATAGCGTATTGGGCTAAGCGGCATCTCAAAGCGCATGAAATGTCGAATATAATGCACTATTAAACTTCTAGGCTAGGGCAAACAGAGACCCGATTAGATCATTTTACATTAAGGTTAATATAAGAATTCAGGGAAATTCTATCACATTTGTTCAATTTACGTCGCTCCTATTTCAGATAGCGTATTGGGCTAAGCGGCATCTCAAAGCGCATTAAATGGCGAGCAAAATGCACTATTAAACTTCTAGGGTATGGCAAACAGAGACCCGATTATATCATTTTATATTATGGTTAATTTAAGAATTCAACGAAATTCTATCACACTTGTTCAATTTACGTCGCTCCTATTTCAGAAAGCGTATTGGGCTAAGCGGCATCTCAAAGCGCATGAAATGGCGAGCAAAATGCACTATTAAACTTCTAGGGTAGGGCAAACAGAGACCCGATTAGATCATTTTATATTATTGTTAATTTAATCATTAAGCAAAATTCTATCACATTTGTTCAATTTACGTCGTTCCTATTTCAGATAGCGTACTGGGCTAGGCGGCATCTCAAAGCGCATGAAATAGCGAGTGAAATGCACTATTAAACTTCTAGGGTAGGGCGAACAGAGACCCGATGAGATCATTTTATATTATGGTTAATTTAAGAATTCAACGAAATTCTATCACACTTGTTCAATTTACGTCGCTCCTATTTCAGATAGCGTATTGGGCTAAACGGCACCTCAAAACGCATGAAATGGCGAGTACAATGCACCATTAAACTTCTAGGGTAAGGCAAACAGGGACCCGATTAGATCATTTTATATTACGGTTAATATAAGAATTCAGCGTAATCCTATCACATTTGTTAAACTTACGTCGCTCCTATTTCAGATAGCGTACTGGGCTAGGCGGCATCATATAGCACGTGGAAGGGCGAGTAAAATGCACTATTAAACTTCTAGGGTAGGGCAAACAGAGACCCTATTAGATCATTTTATATTAAGGTTAATTTAAGAATTCAGCAAAATTCTATCACATTTGTTCAACTTACGTCGCTCCTATTTCAGATAGCGTACTGGGCTAGGCGGCATCTTAAATCGCGTGGAATGGCGGGTAAATTGCACTATTAAACTTCTATGATAAGGCAATCAGAGACCCAATTAGATCATTCTATATTTTGTTCAATATAAGTTTTCAGGGAAATTCTATCACATTTGTTCAATTTACGTCGCTCCTATTTCAGATAGCGTATTGGGCTACGCGGCATCTCAAAGCGCATGAAATGGCGAATAAAATGCACTACTAAACTTCTAGGCTAGGGCGAACAGAGACCCGATTACATCATTTTAAATTATGGTTAATAAAAGAATTCAGCGAAATTCTATCACATTTGTTCAATTTACGTCATTCCTATTTCAGATAGCGTACTGGGCTGGGCGGCATCTTAAAGCGCGTGGAATGCCGAGTAAAATGCACTATTAAACTTCTAGGGTAGGGCAAACAGAGACCCTATTAGATCATTTTATATTATGGTTAATTTAAGAATTCAGCAAAATTCAATCACATTTGTGCAATTTACGTCGCTCCTATTTCAGATAGCGTACTGGGCTAGGCGGCATCTTAAAACGCGTGGAATGGCGAGTAAAATGCACTATTAAACTTCTATGATAGGGCAATCAGAGACCCCATTAGTTCATTTTATATTTTTGTCAATATATGAATTCAACAAAATTCTATCACATTTGTTCAATTTACGTCGCTCCTATTTCAGATAGCGTATTGGGCTAAGCGGCATCTCAAAGCGTATGAAATGGCGAATAAAATGCACTATTAAAGTTCTATGATAGGGCAATCAGAGACACGATTAGATCATTTTACATTATGGTTAATAAAAGAATTCAGCGAAATTCTATCACATTTGTTCAATTTACATCGCTCCTATTCCAGATAGCGTATTGGGATAAGCGGCATCTCAAAGCGCATGAAATGTCTAATAAAATGCACTATTAAACTTCTAGGCTAGGGCAAACAGAGGCCCGATTAGATCATTTTACATTGAGGTTAATATAAGAATTCAGGGAAATTCTATCACATTTGTTCAATTTAGGTGGCTCCTATTTCAGATAGCGTATGGGGCTAAGCGGCATCTCAAAGCGCATGAAATGGCGAGTAAAATGCACTATTAAACTTCTAGGGTAAGGCAAACAGAGACCCGATTAGATCATTTTATATTACGGTTAATATAAGAATGCAGCGTAATTCTATCACATTTGTTCAATTTACGTCGCTCACGTTTCAGATAGCGTATTGGGCTAAGCGGCATCTCAAAGCGCATGAAATGGCGAGTAAAATGCACTATGAAACTTCTAGGGTAGGGCAAACAGAGACCCGATTAGATCATTTTATATTACCGTTAATTTAAGGATTCAGCAAAATTCTATCACATTTGTTCAATTTACGTCGCTCCTATTTTAGATAGCGTACTGGGCTAGGCGGTAACTTAAAGCGCATGAAATGGCGAGTGAAATGCACTATTAGACTTCTATGGTAGGGCGATCAGAGACCCGATTAGATCATTTTACATTAAGGTTAATATAAGAATTCACGGAAATTCTATCACATTTGTTCAATTTACGTCGCTCCGATTTCAGATAGCGTACTGGGCTAGGCGGCATCTTAAAGCGCGTGGAATGGCGAGTGAAATTCACTATTTAACTTCGATGATAGGGCAATCAGAGACCCGATTAGATCATTTTATATTTGGGTTAATATAAGAATTCAGCGAAATTCTATCACATTTGTTCAATTTACGTCGCTCCTATTTCAGGTAGCGTATTGGGCTAAGCGGCATCTCAAAGCGCATGAAATGGCGAGTGAAGTGCACTGTTAAACTTCTAGGGTAAGGGAAAGAGAGACCCGATTAGAACATTTTATATTACGGTTAATATAAGAATTAAGCGTAATTCTATCACATTTGTTGAATTTACGTCACTCCCATTTCAGATAGCATATTGGGCTAAGCAGCATCTCAAAGCGCATGAAATGGCGAATAAAATGCACTATTAATCTTCTCGGCTAGGGCGAACAGAAACCCGATTAGATCATTTTATATTATGGTTAATTTAAGAATTCAGGGAAATTCTATCACATTTGTTCAATTTACGTCGCTCCTGTTTCAGATAGCGTACTGGGCTAGGCGGCACCTCAAAGCGCATGAAATGGCGAGTAAAATGCACTATTAAACTTGTAGGGTAGGGCAATCAGAGACCCGATTAGATCATTTTATGTTTTTGGTTAATATAAGAAATCAGCGAAATTCTGTCACATTTGTTCAATTTACGTCGCTCCTATTTCAGATGGCGTACTGGGCTAGACGGCATCTTAAAGCGCGTGGAAGGGCGAGTAAAATGCACTATTAAACTTCGATGATAGGGCAATCAGAGACCCGATTAGATCATTTTATATTTTGGTTAATATAAGGATTCAGCGAAATTCTATCACTTTTGTTCAACTTACGTCGCTCCTATTTCAGATAGCGTACTGGGCTATGCGGCATCTCAAAGCGCATGAAATGGCGAGCAAAATCCACTATTAAACTTCTAGGGTATGGCAAACAGAGACCCGATTAGATCATATTAGATTATGGTTAATAAAAGAATTAAGAGTAATTCTATCACATTTGTTCAATTTACGTCACTCCTATTGCAGATAGCCTACTGGGCTAGCCGGCACCTTAAAGCGCGTGGAATAGCGAGGAAAATGCACTATTAGCCTTCTATGATAGGGCAATCAGAGACCCGATTAGATCATTTTATATTTTGGTTAATATAAGAATTCAGCGAAATCCTATCACGTTTGTTCAATTTACGTCGCTCCTATTCCAGATAGCGTATTGGGCATAGCGGCATCTTAAAGCGCGTGGAATGGCGAGTAAAATGCTCTACTAAACTTCTATGGTAGGGCAATCAGAGACCCGATTAGATCATTTTATATTTTGTTTAATATAAGATTTCGGGGAAATTGTATCACATTTGTTCAATTTACGTCGCTCCTATTTCAGATAGCGTATTCGGCTAAGCGGCATCTCAAAGCGCATGAAGTGGCGAATAAAATTCACTATTAAACTTCTAGGCTAGGGCGAACAGAGACCCGATCAGATCATTTTACATTATGGTTAATAAAAGAATTCAGCGAAATTCTATTACATTTGTTCAACTTACGTCGGTCCTATTTCAGACAGCGTATTGGGCTAAGCGACATCTCAAAGCGCATGAAATGGCGAGTGAAATGCACCATTAGACTTCTATGGTAAGGCGAACAGAGACCCGATTAGATCATATTACATTATGGTTAATAAAAGAATTAAGAGTAATTCTATCACATTTGTTCAATTTACGTCACTCCTATTTGAGATAGCCTACTGGGCTAGCCGGCATCTTAAAGCGCATGGAATAGCGAGTAAAATGCACTATTAGCCTTCTATGATAGGGCAATCAGAGACCCGATTAGATCATTTTATATTTTGGTTAATATAAGAATTCAGCGAAATCCTATCACGTTTGTTCAATTTACGTCGCTCCAATTCCAGATAGCGTATTGGGCTAAGCGGCATATCAAAGCGCATGAAATGGCGAATAAAATGCACTATTAAACTTCTCGGCTAGGGCGAACAGAGACCCGATTAGATCATTTTATATTATGGTCAATTTAAGAATTCAGCAAAATTCTATCACATTTGTTCAATTTACGTCGTTCCTATTTCAGATAGCGTACTGGGCTATGCGGCATCTCAAAGCGCATGAAATGGCGAGTGAAATGCACTATTAAACTTCTCGGCTAGGGCGAACAGAGACCCGATTAGATCATTTTATATTATGGTCAATTTAAGAATTCAGCAAAATTCTATCACGTTTGTTCAATTTACGTCGTTCCTATTTCAGATAGCGTACTGGGCTAGGCGGCATCTTAAAGCGCGTGGAATGGCGAGTAAAATGCACTATGAAACTACAATGATAGGGCAATAAGAGACCCGATTAAATCTTTTTATATTTTGGTTAATATAAGGATTCAGCGAAATTCTATCACATTTGTTCAACTTACGCCGCTCCTGCTTGAGATACCGTACTGGACTAGGCGGCATCTTAAAGCGCGTGGAATGGCGAGTAAAATGCTCTACTAAACTTCTATGGTAGAGCAATCAGAGACCCGATTAGATCATTTTATATTTTGTTTAATATAAGATTTCAGGGAAATTCTATCACATTTGTTCAATTTACGTCGCTCCTATTTCAGATAGCGTACTGGGCTAAGCGGCATCTCAAGGCGCATGAAATGTCGAATACAATGCACTATTAAACTTCTAGACTAGGGCAAACAGAGACCCGATTAGATCATTTTACATTAAGGTTAATATATGAATTCTGCGAAATTCTATCACATTTGTTCAATTTACGTCGCTCCTATTTCAGATAGCGTACTGGGCTAGGCGTCATCTTAAAGCGCGTGGAATGGCGAGTAAAATGCACTATTAAACTTCTATGGTAAGGCGAACAGAGACCCGATTAGATCATTTTATATTTTGGTTAATATAAGGATTCAGCGAAATTCTATCACATTTGTTCAATTTACGTCGCTCCTATTTCAGATAGCCTACTGGGCTAGCCGGCATCTTAAAGCGCGTGGAATAGCGAGTAAAATGCACTATTAGCCTTCTATGATAGAGCAATCAGAGACCCGATTAGATCATTTTATATTTTGGTTAATATAAGAATTCAGCGAAATCCTATCACGTTTGTTCAATTTACGTCGCTCCAATTCCAGATAGCGTATTGGGCTAAGCGGCATCTCAAAGCGCATGAAATGGCGAATAAAATGCGCCATTAAACGTCTAGGCTAGGGCGAACAGAGACCCGATCAGATCATTTTACATTATGGTTAATAAAAGAATTCAGCGAAATTCTATTACATTTGTTCAACTTACGTCGGTCCTATTTCAGACAGCGTATTGGGCTAAGCGGCATCTCAAAGCGCATGAAATGACGAGTGAAATGCACTATTCAACTTCTAGGGTAGGGCAAACAGGGACCCGATTAGATCATTTTATATTATGCTTAATTTAAGAATTCAGCGAAATTCTATCACATTTGTTCAATTTACGTCGTTCCTATTTCAGATAGCGTATTGTGCTAAGCGGCATCTCAAAGCGCATGAAATGGCAAGTAAAATGCTCTATTAAACTTCTAGGATAGGGCAATCAGTGACCCGATTAGATCATTTTATATTATAGTTAATTTAAGAATTCAGCGAAATTCTATCACATTTGTTCAATTTACGTCGCTCCTATTTCATATAGCTAATTGGGCTATGCGGCATCTCAAAGCGCATGCAATTACGAGTGAAATGCACTATTAAACTTCTATGGTAGGGCGAACAGTGACCCGATTAGATCATTTTACATTAAGGTTAATATAAGAATTCAGGGAAATTATATCACATTTGTTCAATTTACGTCGCTGCTGTTTCAGATAGCGTATTGGGCTAAGCGGCATCTCAAAGCGCATGAAATGGCGAGCAAAATCCACTATTAAACTTCTAGGGTATGGCAAACAGAGCCCCGATTAGATCATTTAATATTATGGTTAATATAAGAATTCAGGGAAATTATATCACATTTGTTCAATTTACGTCGCTGCTATTTCAGAGAGCGTACTGGGCTAGGCGGCATCTCAAAGCGCATGAAATGGCGAGTGAAATGCACTATTAAACTTCTAGGGTAGGGCGAACAGAGACCCGATTAGATGATTTTACATTAAGATTAATATAAGAATTCAGGGAAATTCTATCACATTTGTTCAATTTACGTCTCTCCTATTTCAGATAGCGTATTGGGCTAGGCGGCATCTCAAAGCGCATGAAATGTCGAGTAAGATGTACTATTAAACTTCTAGGATAAGGCAAACAGAGAACCGATTAGATCATTTTATATTACGGATAATATAAGAATTCAGCGTAATTCTATCACATTTGTTCAACTTACGCCGCTCCTGCTTGAGATAGCGTACTGGACTAGGCGGCAACTTAAAGCGCGTGGAATGGCGAGTAAAATGCAGTACTAAACTTCTATGATAGGGCAATCGGAGTCCCGATTAGATCATTTTATATTTTGTTTAATATAAGATTTCAGGGAAATTCTATCACATTTGTTCAATTTACGTCGCTCCTATTTCAGATAGCGTATTGGGCTAAGCGGCATCTCAAAGCGCATGAAATGTCGAATAAAATGCACTATTAAACTTCTAGGCTAGGGCAAACAGAGACCCGATTAGATCATTTTACATTAAGGTTAATATAAGTATTCAGGGAACTTCTATCACATTTGTTCAATTTACGTCGCTCCTATTTCAGATAGCGTATTGGGCTAAGCGGCATCTCAAAGCGCATTAAATGGCGAGCAAAATGCACTATTAAACTTCTAGGGTATGGCAAACAGAGACCCGATTATATCATTTTATATTATGGTTAATTTAAGAATTCAACGAAATTCTATCACACTTGTTCAATTTACGTCGCTCCTATTTCAGAAAGCGTATTGGGCTAAGCGGCATCTCAAAGCGCATGAAATGGCGAGCAAAATGCACTATTAAACTTCTAGGGTAGGGCAAACAGAGACCCGATTAGATCATTTTATATTATTGTTAATTTAATCATTAAGCAAAATTCTATCACATTTGTTCAATTTACGTCGTTCCTATTTCAGATAGCGTACTGGGCTAGGCGGCATCTCAAAGCGCATGAAATAGCGAGTGAAATGCACTATTAAACTTCTAGGGTAGGGCGAACAGAGACCCGATGAGATCATTTTATATTATGGTTAATTTAAGAATTCAACGAAATTCTATCACACTTGTTCAATTTACGTCGCTCCTATTTCAGATAGCGTATTGGGCTAAACGGCACCTCAAAACGCATGAAATGGCGAGTACAATGCACTATTAAACTTCTAGGGTAAGGCAAACAGGGACCCGATTAGATCATTTTATATTACGGTTAATATAAGAATTCAGCGTAATCCTATCACATTTGTTAAACTTACGTCGCTCCTATTTCAGATAGCGTACTGGGCTAGGCGGCATCATATAGCACGTGGAAGGGCGAGTAAAATGCACTATTAAACTTCTAGGGTAGGGCAAACAGAGACCCTATTAGATCATTTTATATTAAGGTTAATTTAAGAATTCAGCAAAATTCTATCACATTTGTTCAACTTACGTCGCTCCTATTTCAGATAGCGTACTGGGCTAGGCGGCATCTTAAATCGCGTGGAATGGCGGGTAAATTGCACTATTAAACTTCTATGATAGGGCAATCAGAGACCCAATTAGATCATTTTATATTTTGTTCAATATAAGATTTCAGGGAAATTCTATCACATTTGTTCAATTTACGTCGCTCCTATTTCAGATAGCGTATTGGGCTACGCGGCATCTCAAAGCGCATGAAATGGCGAATAAAATGCACTACTAAACTTCTAGGCTAGGGCGAACAGAGACCCGAATACATCATTTTAAATTATGGTTAATAAAAGAATTCAGCGAAATTCTATCACATTTGTTCAATTTACGTCGTTCCTATTTCAGATAGCGTACTGGGCTGGGCGGCATCTTAAAGCGCGTGGAATGCCGAGTAAAATGCACTATTAAACTTCTAGGGTAGGGCAAACAGAGACCCTATTAGATCATTTTATATTATGGTTAATTTAAGAATTCAGCAAAATTCAATCACATTTGTGCAATTTACGTCGCTCCTATTTCAGATAGCGTACTGGGCTAGGCGGCATCTTAAAACGCGTGGAATGGCGAGTAAAATGCACTATTAAACTTCTATGATAGGGCAATCAGAGACCCCATTAGCTCATTTTATATTTTTGTCAATATATGAATTCAACAAAATTCTATCACATTTGTTCAATTTACGTCGCTCCTATTTCAGATAGCGTATTGGGCTAAGCGGCATCTCAAAGCGTATGAAATGGCGAATAAAATGCACTATTAAAGTTCTATGATAGGGCAATCAGAGACACGATTAGATCATTTTACATTATGGTTAATAAAAGAATTCAGCGAAATTCTATCACATTTGTTCAATTTACATCGCTCCTATTCCAGATAGCGTATTGGGATAAGCGGCATCTCAAAGCGCATGAAATGTCTAATAAAATGCACTATTAAACTTCTAGGCTAGGGCAAACAGAGACCCGATTAGATCATTTTACATTGAGGTTAATATAAGAATTCAGGGAAATTCTATCACATTTGTTCAATTTAGGTGGCTCCTATATCAGATAGCGTATTGGGCTATGCGGCATCTCAAAGCGCATGAAATGGCGAGGAAAATGCACTATTAAACATCTAGGGTAGAGCAAACAGAGACCCGATTAGTTCATTTTATATTATAGTGAATTTAAGAATTCAGCGAAATTCTCTCACATTTGTTCAAATAACGTCGATCCTATTTCAGATAGGGTATTGGGCTAAGCGGCATCTCAAAGCGCATGAAATGGCGAGTAAAATGCACTATTAAACTTCTAGGATAAGGCAAACAGAGACCCGATTAGATCATTTTATATTTCGGTTAATATAAGAATTCAGCGTAATTCTATCACATTTGTTCAACTTACGTCGCTCCTATTTCAGATAGCGTACTGGGCTAGGCGGCATCTTAAAGCGCGTGGAATGGCGAGTAAAATGCACTACTAAACTTCTATGATAGGGCAATCAGAGACGCAATTAGATCATTTTATATTTTGTTCAATATAAGATTTCAGGGAAATTCTATCACATTTGTTCAATTTACGTCGCTCCTATTTCAGATAGCGTATGGGGCTAAGCGGCATCTCAAAGCGCATGAAATGGCGAGTAAAATGCACTATTAAACTTCTAGGGTAAGGCAAACAGAGACCCGATTAGATCATTTTATATTACGGTTAATATAAGAATTCAGCAAAATTCTATCACATTTGTTCAATTTACGTCGTTCCTATTTCAGATAGCATACTGGGCTAGGCGCATCTTAAAGAGCGTGGAATGGCGAGTAAAATGCACTATTAAACTTCTATGATAGGGCAATCAGAGACCCGATTAGATCATTTTATATTTTGGTTAATATAAGGATTCAGCGAAATTCTATCACATTTGTTCAATTTACGTCGCTCCTATTTCAGATAGCTTATTGGGCTAAGCGGCATCTCAAAGCGCATGAAATGACGAGTGAAATGCACTATTAAACTTCTAGGGTAGGGCGAACAGAGACACGATTAGATCAGTTTACATTAATGTTAATATGAGAATTCAGCGAAATTCTATCACATTTGTTCACTTTACGTCGCTCCTATTTCAGATAGCTTATTGGGCTAAGCGGCATCTCAAAGCGCATGAAATGTCGAGTGAAATGCACTATTAAACTTCTAGGGTAGGGCGAACAGAGACTCGATTAGATCATTTTATATTATGGTTAATTTAAGAATTCAGCGGAATTCTATCACATTTGTTCAATTTACGTCGCTCCTATTTCAGATAGCGTACTGGGCTAGACGGCATCTTAAAGCGCGTGGAAGGGCGAGTAAAATGCACTACTAAACTTCTATGATAGGGCAATCAGAGACCCGATTAGATCATTTTATATATTGTTCAATATAAGATTTCGGGGAAATTCTATCACATTTGTTCAATTTACGTCGCTCTATTTCAGATAGCGTATTGGGCTAGACGGTATCTTAAAGCGCCTGGAAGGGCGAGTAAAATGCACTACTAAACTTCTATGATAGGGCAATCAGAGCCCCAATTAGATCATTTTATATTTTGTTCAATATAAGATTTCAGGGAAATTCTATCACATTTGTTCAATTTACGTCGCTCCAATTTCAGATAGCGTAATGGGCTAAGCGGCATCTCAAACCGCATGAAATGGCGAATAAAATGCACCATTAAACTTCTAGGCTAGGGCGAGCGGAGACCCGATTAGATCATTTTACATTACGGTTAATATAAGATTTCAGGGAAATTCCAGCACATTTGTTCAATTTACGTCGCTCCTATTTCAGATGGCGTATTGGGCTAAGCGGCATCTCGAAGCGCATGAAATGGCGAGTATAATGCACTATTAAACTTCTAGGATAAGGCAAACAGAGACCCGATTAGATCATTTTATATTACGGTTAATATAAGAATGCAGCGTAATTCTATCACATTTGTACAACTTACGTCGCTCCTATTTCAGATAGCGTACTGGGCTAGGCGGCATCTCAAAGCGCATGAAATGGCGAGTAAAATGCACTATTAAACTTCTAGGGTAGGACAAACAGAGACCCGATTAGATCATTTTATATTATGGTTAATTTAAGAATTCAGCGAAATTCTATCACATTTGTTCAATTTACGTCGCTCCTATTTCAGATGGCGTACTGGGCTAGGCGGCATCTTAAAGCGCGTGGAATGGCGAGTAAAATGCACTATTAACCTTCTATGATAGGGCAATCAGAGACTAGATTAGATCATTTTATACTTTGGTTAATATAAGAATTCAGCGAAATTCTATCACATTTGTTCAATTTACGTCGCTCCTATTTTAGATATCGTATTGGGCTAAGCGGCATCTCAAAGCGCATGAAATGACGAGTGAAATGCACTATTCAACTTCAAGGGTAGGGCAAACAGGGACCCGATTAGATCATTTTATATTATGCTTAATTTAAGAATTCAGCGAAATTCTATCACATTTGTTCAATGTACGTCGTTCCTATTTCAGATAGCGTATTGTGCTAAGCGGCATCTCAAAGCGCATGAAATGGCAAGTAAAATGCTCTATTAAACTTCTAGGATAGGGCAATCAGTGACCCGATTAGATCATTTTATATTATAGTTAATTTAAGAATTCAGCGAAATTCTATCACATTTGTTCAATTTACGTCGCTCCTATTTCATATAGCTAATTGGGCTATGCGGCATCTCAAAGCGCATGCAATTACGAGTGAAATGCACTATTAAACTTCTATGGTAGGGCGAACAGTGACCCGATTAGATCATTTTACATTAAGGTTAATATAAGAATTCGGGGAAATTATATCACATTTGTTCAATTTACGTCGCTGCTATTTCAGATAGCGTATTGGGCTAAGCGGCATCTCAAAGCGCATGAAATGGCGAGCAAAATCCACTATTAAACTTCTAGGGTATGGCAAACAGAGCCCCGATTAGATCATTTTATATTATGGTTAATATAAGAATTCAGGGAAATTATATCACATTTGTTCAATTTACGTCGCTGCTATTTCAGAGAGCGTACTGGGCTAGGCGGCATCTCAAAGCGCATGAAATGGCGAGTGAAATGCACTATTAAACTTCTAGGGTAGGGCGAACAGAGACCCGATTAGATCATTTTACATTAAGATTAATATAAGAATTCAGGGAAATTCTATCACATTTGTTCAATTTACGTCTCTCCTATTTCAGATAGCGTATTGGGCTAGGCGGCATCTCGAAGCGCATGAAATGTCGAGTAAGATGTACTATTAAACTTCTAGGATAAGGCAAACAGAGAACCGATTAGATCATTTTATATTACGGATAATATAAGAATTCAGCGTAATTCTATCACATTTGTTCAACTTACGCCGCTCCTGCTTGAGATAGCGTACTGGACTAGGCGGCAACTTAAAGCGCGTGGAATGGCGAGTAAAATGCAGTACTAAACTTCTATGATAGGGCAATCGGAGTCCCGATTAGATCATTTTATATTTTGTTTAATATAAGATTTCAGGGAAATTCTATCACATTTGTTCAATTTACGTCGCTCCTATTTCAGATAGCGTATTGGGCTAAGCGGCATCTCAAAGCGCATGAAATGTCGAATATAATGCACTATTAAACTTCTAGGCTAGGGCAAACAGAGACCCGATTAGATCATTTTACATTAAGGTTAATATAAGAATTCAGGGAACTTCTATCACATTTGTTCAATTTACGTCGCTCCTATTTCAGATAGCGTATTGGGCTAAGCGGCATCTCAAAGCGCATTAAATGGCGAGCAAAATGCACTATTAAACTTCAAGGGTATGGCAAACAGAGACCCGATTATATCATTTTATATTATGGTTAATTTAAGAATTCAACGAAATTCTATCACACTTGTTCAATTTACGTCGCTCCTATTTCAGAAAGCGTATTGGGCTAAGCGGCATCTCAAAGCGCATGAAATGGCGAGCAAAATGCACTATTAAACTTCTAGGGTAGGGCAAACAGAGACCCGATTAGATCATTTTATATTATTGTTAATTTAATCATTAAGCAAAATTCTATCACATTTGTTCAATTTACGTCGTTCCTATTTCAGATAGCGTACTGGGCTAGGCGGCATCTCAAAGCGCATGAAATAGCGAGTGAAATGCACTATTAAACTTCTAGGGTAGGGCGAACAGAGACCCGATGAGATCATTTTATATTATGGTTAATTTAAGAATTCAACGAAATTCTATCACACTTGTTCAATTTACGTCGCTCCTATTTCAGATAGCGTATTGGGCTAAACGGCACCTCAAAACGCATGAAATGGCGAGTACAATGCACCATTAAACTTCTAGGGTAAGGCAAACAGGGACCCGATTAGATCATTTTATATTACGGGTAATATAAGAATTCAGCGTAATCCTATCACATTTGTTAAACTTACGTCGCTCCTATTTCAGATAGCGTACTGGGCTAGGCGGCATCATATAGCACGTGGAAGGGCGAGTAAAATGCACTATTAAACTTCTAGGGTAGGGCAAACAGAGACCCTATTAGATCATTTTATATTAAGGTTAATTTAAGAATTCAGCAAAATTCTATCACATTTGTTCAACTTACGTCGCTCCTATTTCAGATAGCGTACTGGGCTAGGCGGCATCTTAAATCGCGTGGAATGGCGGGTAAATTGCACTATTAAACTTCTATGATAAGGCAATGAGAGACCCAATTAGATCATTTTATATTTTGTTCAATATAAGATTTCAGGGAAATTCTATCACATTTGTTCAATTTACGTCGCTCCTATTTCAGATAGCGTATTGGGCTACGCGGCATCTCAAAGCGCATGAAATGGCGAATAAAATGCACTACTAAACTTCTAGGCTAGGGCGAACAGAGACCCGATTACATCATTTTAAATTATGGTTAATAAAAGAATTCAGCGAAATTCTATCACATTTGTTCAATTTACGTCATTCCTATTTCAGATAGCGTACTGGGCTGGGCGGCATCTTAAAGCGCGTGGAATGCCGAGTAAAATGCACTATTAAACTTCTAGGGTAGGGCAAACAGAGACCCTATTAGATCATTTTATATTATGGTTAATTTAAGAATTCAGCAAAATTCAATCACATTTGTGCAATTTACGTCGCTCCTATTTCAGATAGCGTACTGGGCTAGGCGGCATCTTAAACCGCGTGGAATGGCGAGTAAAATGCACTATTAAACATCTATGATAGGGCAATCAGAGACCCCATTAGTTCATTTTATATTTTTGTCAATATATGAATTCAACAAAATTCTATCACATTTGTTCAATTTACGTCGCTCCTATTTCAGATAGCGTATTGGGCTAAGCGGCATCTCAAAGCGTATGAAATGGCGAATAAAATGCACTATTAAAGTTCTATGATAGGGCAATCAGAGACACGATTAGATCATTTTACATTATGGTTAATAAAAGAATTCAGCGAAATTCTATCACATTTGTTCAATTTACATCGCTCCTATTCCAGATAGCGTATTGGGATAAGCGGCATCTCAAAGCGCATGAAATGTCTAATAAAATGCACTATTAAACTTCTAGGCTAGGGCAAACAGAGGCCCGATTAGATCATTTTACATTGAGGTTAATATAAGAATTCAGGGAAATTCTATCACATTTGTTCAATTTAGGTGGCTCCTATTTCAGATAGCGTATGGGGCTAAG
Source organism: Macropis europaea (assembly GCA_916610135.2). Lineage (NCBI taxonomy): Eukaryota > Metazoa > Arthropoda > Insecta > Hymenoptera > Melittidae > Macropis > Macropis europaea. The sequence continues at coordinate 208,884 of CAKAJE020001996.1, forward strand.
CGGCATCTCAAAGCGCATGAAATGGCCAGTAAAATGCACTATTAAACTTCTAGGGTAAGGCAAACAGAGACCCGATTAGATCATTTTATATTACGGTTAATATAAGAATGCAGCGTAATTCTATCACATTTGTTCAATTTACGTCGCTCCTATTGCAGATAGCGTATTGGGCTAAGCGGCATCTCAAAGCGCATGAAATGGCGAGTGAAATGCACTATTACACTTCTAGGGTAGGGCGAACAGAGACCCGATTAGATCATTTTACATTAAGGTTAATATAAGAATTCACGGAAATTCTATCACATTTGTTCAATTTACGTCGCTCCGATTTCAGATAGCGTACTGGGCTAGGCGGCATCTTAAAGCGCGTGGAATGCCGAGTGAAATTCACTATTTAACTTCGATGATAGGGCAATCAGAGACCCGATTAGATCATTTTATATTTGGGTTAATATAAGAATTCAGCGAAATTCTATCACATTTGTTCAATTTACGTCGCTCCTATTTCAGGTAGCGTATTGGGCTAAGCGGCATCTCAAAGCGCATGAAATGGCGAGTGAAGTGCACTGTTAAACTTCTAGGGTAAGGGAAAGAGAGACCCGATTAGAACATTTTATATTACGGTTAATATAAGAATTAAGCGTAATTCTATCACATTTGTTGAATTTACGTCACTCCCATTTCAGATAGCATATTGGGCTAAGCAGCATCTCAAAGCGCATGAAATGGCGAATAAAATGCACTATTAATCTTCTCGGCTAGGGCGAACAGAAACCCGATTAGATCATTTTATATTATGGTTAATTTAAGAATTCAGGGAAATTCTATCACATTTGTTCAATTTACGTCGCTCCTGTTTCAGATAGCGTACTGGGCTAGGCGGCATCTTAAAGCGCGTGGAATGGCGAGTGAAATTCACTATTTAACTTCGATGATAGGGCAATCAGGGACCCGATTAGATCATTTTATATTTGGGTTAATATAATAATTCAGGGAAATTCTATCACATTTGTTCAATTTACGTCGCTCCCATTTCAGATAGCGTATTGGGCTACGCGGCATCTCAAAGCGCATGAAATGTCGAGTACAATGCACTATTAAACTTCTAGGGTAAGGCAAACAGAGACCCGGTTAGATCATTTTATATTACGGTTAATATAAGAATTCAGCGTAATTCTATCACATTTGTTCAACTTACGTCGCTCCTATTTCAGATAGCGCACTGGGCTAGGCGGCATCTTAAAGCGCGTGGAATGGCGTGTAAAATGCTCTACTAAACTTCTATGATAGGGCAATCAGAGACCCGATTAGATCATTTTATATTATGGTTAATTTAAGAATTCAGCGAAATTCTATCACATTTGTTCAATTTACGTCGCTCCTATTTCAGATAGCGTATTGGGCTAAGCGGCATTTCAAAGCGCATGAAATGGCGAGTAAAATGCAGTATTAAACTTCTAGGATAAGCCAAACAGAGACCCGATTAGATCATTTTATATTACGGTTAATATAAGGATGCAGCGAAATTCTATCACATTTGTTCCACTTCCGTCGCTCCTATTTAAGATAGCGTATCGGGCTAAGCGGCATCTCAAAGCGCATGAAATGGCGAGTAAAATGCACTATTAAACTTCTACGGCAGGGCAAACAGAGACCCGATTAGATCATTTTATATTATGGTTAATTTAAGAATTCAGCAAAATTCTATCACATTTGTTCAATTTACGTCACTCCTGTTTCAGATAGCGTACTGGGCTAGGCGGCATCTTAAAGCGCGTGGAATGGCGAGTGAAATTCACTATTTAGCTTCGATGATAGGGCAATCAGAGACCCGATTAGATCATTTTATATTTGGGTTAATATAAGAATTCAGCGAAATTCTATCACATTTGTTCAATTTACGTCGCTCCTATTTCAGGTAGCGTATTGGGCTAAGCGGCATCTCAAAGCGCATGAAATGGCGAGTGAAGTGCACTGTTAAACTTCTAGGGTAAGGGAAAGAGAGACCCGATTAGAACATTTTATATTACGGTTAATATAAGAATTAAGCGTAATTCTATCACATTTGTTGAATTTACGTCACTCCCATTTCAGATAGCGTATTGGGCTAAGCAGCATCTCAAAGCGCATGAAATGGCGAATAAAATGCACTATTAATCTTCTCGCCTAGGGCGAACAGAAACCCGATTAGATCATTTTATATTATGGTTAATTTAAGAATTCAGGGAAATTCTATCACATTTGTTCAATTTACGTCGCTCCTGTTTCAGATAGCGTACTGGGCTAGGCGGCATCTTAAAGCGCGTGGAATGGCGAGTGAAATTCACTATTTAACTTCGATGATAGGGCAATCAGGGACCCGATTAGATCATTTTATATTTGGGTTAATATAATAATTCAGGGAAATTCTATCACATTTGTTCCATTTACGTCGCTCCTATTTCAGGTAGCGTATTGGGCTAAGCGGCATCTCAAAGTGCATGAAATGGCGAGTAAAATCCACTATTAAACTTCTAGGGTATGGCAAACAGAGACCCGATTAGATCATATTAGATTATGGTTAATAAAAGAATTAAGAGTAATTCTATCACATTTGTTCAATTTACGTCACTCCTATTGCAGATAGCCTACTGGGCTAGCCGGCACCTTAAAGCGCGTGGAATAGCGAGGAAAATGCACTATTAGCCTTCTATGATAGGGCAATCAGAGACCCGATTAGATCATTTTATATTTTGGTTAATATAAGAATTCAGCGAAATCCTATCACGTTTGTTCAATTTACGTCGCTCCTATTCCAGATAGCGTATTGGGCATAGCGGCATCTTAAAGCGCGTGGAATGGCGAGTAAAATGCTCTACTAAACTTCTATGGTAGGGCAATCAGAGACCCGATTAGATCATTTTATATTTTGTTTAATATAAGATTTCAGGGAAATTGTATCACATTTGTTCAATTTACGTCGCTCCTATTTCAGATAGCGTATTCGGCTAAGCGGCATCTCAAAGCGCATGAAGTGGCGAATAAAATTCACTATTAAACTTCTAGGCTAGGGCGAACAGAGACCCGATCAGATCATTTTACATTATGGTTAATAAAAGAATTCAGCGAAATTCTATTACATTTGTTCAACTTACGTCGGTCCTATTTCAGACAGCGTATTGGGCTAAGCGGCATCTCAAAGCGCATGAAATGGCGAGTGAAATGCACCATTAGACTTCTATGGTAAGGCGAACAGAGACCCGATTAGATCATATTACATTATGGTTAATAAAAGAATTAAGAGTAATTCTATCACATTTGTTCAATTTACGTCACTCCTATTTGAGATAGCCTACTGGGCTAGCCGGCATCTTAAAGCGCATGGAATAGCGAGTAAAATGCACTATTAGCCTTCTATGATAGGGCAATCAGAGACCCGATTAGATCATTTTATATTTTGGTTAATATAAGAATTCAGCGAAATCCTATCACGTTTGTTCAATTTACGTCGCTCCAATTCCAGATAGCGTATTGGGCTAAGCGGCATCTCAAAGCGCATGAAATGGCGAATAAAATGCACTATTAAACTTCTCGGCTAGGGCGAACAGAGACCCGATTAGATCATTTTATATTATGGTCAATTTAAGAATTCAGCAAAATTCTATCACATTTGTTCAATTTACGTCGTTCCTATTTCAGATAGCGTACTGGGCTATGCGGCATCTCAAAGCGCATGAAATGGCGAGTGAAATGCACTATTAAACTTCTCGGCTAGGGCGAACAGAGACCCGATTAGATCATTTTATATTATGGTCAATTTAAGAATTCAGCAAAATTCTATCACGTTTGTTCAATTTACGTCGTTCCTATTTCAGATAGCGTACTGGGCTAGGCGGCATCTTAAAGCGCGTGGAATGGCGAGTAAAATGCACTATGAAACTACAATGATAGGGCAATAAGAGACCCGATTAAATCATTTTATATTTTGGTTAATATAAGGATTCAGCGAAATTCTATCACATTTGTTCAACTTACGCCGCTCCTGCTTGAGATACCGTACTGGACTAGGCGGCATCTTAAAGCGCGTGGAATGGCGAGTAAAATGCTCTACTAAACTTCTATGGTAGGGCAATCAGAGACCCGATTAGATCATTTTATATTTTGTTTAATATAAGATTTCAGGGAAATTCTATCACATTTGTTCAATTTACGTCGCTCCTATTTCAGATAGCGTACTGGGCTAAGCGGCATCTCAAAGCGCATGAAATGTCGAATACAATGCACTATTAAACTTCTAGACTAGGGCAAACAGAGACCCGATTAGATCATTTTACATTAAGGTTAATATAAGAATTCTGCGAAATTCTATCACATTTGTTCAATTTACGTCGCTCCTATTTCAGATAGCGTACTGGGCTAGGCGTCATCTTAAAGCGCGTGGAATGGCGAGTAAAATGCACTATTAAACTTCTATGGTAAGGCGAACAGAGACCCGATTAGATCATTTTATATTTTGGTTAATATAAGGATTCAGCGAAATTCTATCACATTTGTTCAATTTACGTCGCTCCTATTTCAGATAGCCTACTGGGCTAGCCGGCATCTTAAAGCGCGTGGAATAGCGAGTAAAATGCACTATTAGCCTTCTATGATAGAGCAATCAGAGACCCGATTAGATCATTTTATATTTTGGTTAATATAAGAATTCAGCGAAATCCTATCACGTTTGTTCAATTTACGTCGCTCCAATTCCAGATAGCGTATTGGGCTAAGCGGCATCTCAAAGCGCATGAAATGGCGAATAAAATGCGCCATTAAACGTCTAGGCTAGGGCGAACAGAGACCCGATTAGATCATTGTATATTATGGTTAATTTAAGAATTCAACGAAATTCTATCACATTTGTTCGATTTACGTCGCTCCTATTTCAGATAGCGTATTGGGCTGAGCGGCATCTCAAAGCGGATGAAATGGCGAGTAAAATGCACTATTAAACTTCTAGGGTAAGGCAAACAGAGACCCGATTAGATCATATTACATTATTGTTAATAAAAGAATTAAGAGTAATTCTATCACATTTGTTCAATTTACGTCGCTCCTATTTCAGATTGCGTATTGGGCTAAGCGGCATCTCAAAGCGCATGAAATGACGAGTGAAAGGCACTATTAAACTTCTAGGGTAGGGCGAACAGAGAACCGATTAGATCATTTTACATTAAGGTTAATATAAGAATTCAGGGAAATTCTATCACGTTTGTTCAATTTACGTCGCTACTATTTCAGATAGCGTATTGGGCTAAGCGGCATCTCAAAGCGCATGAAATGGCGACTAAAATGCACTGTTAAACTTCTAGGGTAGGGCAAACAGAGACCCGATTAGATCATTTCATATTATGGTTTATTTAAGAATTGAGAAAAATTCTATCACATGTGTTCAATTTACGTCGCCCCTATTTCAGATAGCTTATTGGGCTAAGCGGCATCTCAAAGCGCATTGAATGACGAGTGAAATGCACTACTGAACTTCTAGGATAAGGCAAACAGAGACCCGGTCAGATCATTTTATATTACGGTTAATATAAGAATTCAGCGTAATTCTATCACATTTGTTCAATTTACGTCGCTGATATTTCAGATAGCGTATTGGGCTAAGCGGCATCTCAAAGCGCAAGAAATGGCGAGTAAAATGCACTATTAAACTTCTAGGGTAGGGCAAACAGAGACCCGATAAGATCATTTTATATTATGGTTAATTTAAGAATTCAGCGAAACTCTATCACATTTGTTCAATTTATGTCGCTCCTATTTCAGATAGCGTATTGGGCTAACCGGCATCTCAATGTGCATGAAATGGCGAGTACAATGCACTATTATACTTCTAGGATAAGGCAAACGGAGACCCGATTAGATCATTTTATATTACGGTTAATATAAGAATTCAGCGTAATTCTATCACATTTGCTCAACTTACGTCGCTCCTATTTCAGATAGCATACTGGGCTAGGCGGCATCTTAAAGCGCGTGGAATGGCGAGTAAAATGCACAATTAAACTTCTATGATAGGGCTATCAGAGACCCGATTAGATCATTTTATATTTTGGTTAATATAAGAATTCAGCGACATTCTGTCACATTCGTTCAATTTACGTCGCTCCTATTTCAGATAGCGTATTGGGCTAAGCGGCATCTCAAAGCGCATGAAATGGCGAGTAAAATGCACTATTAAACTTCTAGGGTTGGGCGAACAAAGACCCGATTAGATCATTTTACATTAAGGTTAATCTAAGAATTCAGGCAAATTCTATCACATTTGTTCAATTTACGTCGCTCCTATTTCAGATAGCGTATTGGGCTAAGCGCCATCTCAAAGCGCATGAAATGGCGAGTAAAATGCACTATTAAACTTCTAGGGTAGGGCAAACAGAGACCCGATTAGATCATTTTATATTATGGTTAATTTAAGAATTCAGCCAAATTCTATCACATTTGTTCAATTTACGTCGCTCCTATTTCAGATAGCGTACTGCGCTAGGCGGAATCTTAAAGCGCGTGGATTGGCGAGTAAAATGCACTATTAATCTTCTAGGGTAGGGCAATCAGAGACCCGATTAGATGATTTTATATTATGGTTAATTTAAGAATTCAGCAAAATTCCATCACATTTGTTCAATTTACGTCGTTCCTATTTCAGATAGCATACTGGGCTAGGCGGCACCTTAAAGCGCGTGGAATGGCGAGTAAAATGCACTATTAATCTTCTATGATAGGGCAATCAGAGTCCCGATTAGATCATTTTATATTTTGGTTAATATAAGAATTCAGCGTAATTCTATCGCATTTGTTCAATTTACGTCGCTCCTATATCAGATAGCATATTGGGCTAAGCGGCATCTCAAAGCGCATGAAATGACGAGTGAAATGCACTATTAAACTTCTAGGGTAGGGCGAACAAAGACCCGATTAGATCATTTTACATTAAGGTTAATATAAGAATTCAGCGAAATTCTATCACATTTGTTCAATTTACATCGCTCCTATATCAGATAGCGACTTGTGCTAAGCGTCATCTCAAAGCGCAAGAAATGGCGAGTAGAATGCACTATTAAACTTCTAGGATAAGGCAAACAGAGACCCGATTAGATCATTTTATATTACGGTTAATTTAAGAATTCAGCGTAATTCTGTGACATTTGTTCAACTTACGTAGCTCCTATTTCAGATAGCGTACTGGGCTAGGCGGCAACTTAAAGCGCGTGGAATGGCGAGTAAAACGCACTATTAAGCTTCTATGATAGGGCAATCAGAGACCCGCTTAGATCATTTTATATTTTGGTTAATATAAGAATTCAGCGAAATTCTATCACATTTGTTCAATTTACGTCGCTCCTATTTCAGATAGCGTATTGGGATAAGCGGCATCTCAAGGCGCATGAAATGGCGAGTAAAATGCACTACTAAACTTCTAGGGTAGGGCAATCAGAGACCCGATTAGATCATTTTATATTATGGTTAATATAAGAATTCAGCGAAATTCTATCACATTTGTTCAATTTACGTCGCTCCTATTTCAGATAGCGTATTGGGCTAAGCGTCATCTCAAAGCGCAAGAAATGGCGAGTAAAATGCACTATTAAACTTCTAGGATAAGGCAAACAGAAACCCGATTAGATCATTTTATATTACGGTTAATATACGAATTCAGCGTAATTCTGTGACATTTGTTCAACTTACGTAGCTCCTATTTCGGATAGCGTGCTGGGCTAGGCGGCAACTTAAAGCGCGTGGAATGGCGGGTAAAATGCACTATTAAACTTCTATGATAGGGCAATCAGAGACCCGATTAGATTATTTTATATTTTGGTTAATATAAGAATTCAGCGAAATTCTATCACATTTGTTCAATTTACGTCGCTCCTATTTCAGACAGCGTATTGGGCTAAGCGGCATCTTAAAGCGCGCGGAATGACGAGTAAAATGCACTATTAAACTTCTAGGGTAGGGCAAACAGAGACTCGATTAGATCATTTTATATTATGGTTAATTTATCAATTCAGCGAAATTCTATCACATTTGTTCAATTTACGTCGCTCCTATTTCAGATAGCTTATTGGGCTAAGCGGCATCTCAAAGCGCATGAAATGGCGAGCAAAATCCACTATTAAACTTCTAGGGTATGGCAAACAGAGCCCCGATTAGATCATTTTATATTATGGTTAATATAAGAATTCAGGGAAATTATATCACATTTGTTCAATTTACGTCGCTGCTATTTCAGAGAGCGTACTGGGCTAGGCGGCATCTCAAAGCGCATGAAATGGCGAGTGAAATGCACTATTAAACTTCTAGGGTAGGGCGAACAGAGACCCGATTAGATCATTTTACATTAAGATTAATATAAGAATTCAGGGAAATTCTATCACATTTGTTCAATTTACGTCTCTCCTATTTCAGATAGCGTATTGGGCTAGGCGGCATCTCGAAGCGCATGAAATGTCGAGTAAGATGTACTATTAAACTTCTAGGATAAGGCAAACAGAGAACCGATTAGATCATTTTATATTACGGATAATATAAGAATTCAGCGTAATTCTATCACATTTGTTCAACTTACGCCGCTCCTGCTTGAGATAGCGTACTGGACTAGGCGGCAACTTAAAGCGCGTGGAATGGCGAGTAAGATGCAGTACTAAACTTCTATGATAGGGCAATCGGAGTCCCGATTAGATCATTTTATATTTTGTTTAATATAAGATTTCAGGGAAATTCTATCACATTTGTTCAATTTACGTCGCTCCTATTTCAGATAGCGTATTGGGCTAAGCGGCATCTCAAAGCGCATGAAATGTCGAATATAATGCACTATTAAACTTCTAGGCTAGGGCAAACAGAGACCCAATTAGATCATTTTACATTAAGGTTAATATAAGAATTCAGGGAACTTCTATCACATTTGTTCAATTTACGTCGCTCCTATTTCAGATAGCGTATTGGGCTAAGCGGCATCTCAAAGCGCATGAAATGGCGAATAAAATGCACTACTAAACTTCTAGGCTAGGGCGAACAGAGACCCGATTTCATCATTTTAAATTATGGTTAATAAAAGAATTCAGCGAAATTCTATCACATTTGTTCAATTTACGTCATTCCTATTTCAGATAGCGTACTGGGCTGGGCGGCATCTTAAAGCGCGTGGAATGCCGAGTAAAATGCACTATTAAACTTCTAGGGTAGGGCAAACAGAGACCCTATTAGATCATTTTATATTATGGTTAATTTAAGAATTCAGCAAAATTCAATCACATTTGTGCAATTTACGTCGCTCCTATTTCAGATAGCGTACTGGGCTAGGCGGCATCTTAAAACGCGTGGAATGGCGAGTAAAATGCACTATTAAACTTCTATGATAGGGCAATCAGAGACCCCATTAGTTCATTTTATATTTTTGTCAATATATGAATTCAACAAAATTCTATCACATTTGTTCAATTTACGTCGCTCCTATTTCAGATAGCGTATTGGGCTAACCGGCATCTCAAAGCGTATGAAATGGCGAATAAAATGCACTATTAAAGTTCTATGATAGGGCAATCAGTGACACGATTAGATCATTTTACATTATGGTTAATAAAAGAATTCAGCGAAATTCTATCACATTTGTTCAATTTACATCGCTCCTATTCCAGATAGCGTATTGGGATAAGCGGCATCTCAAAGCGCATGAAATGTCTAATAAAATGCACTATTAAACTTCTAGGCTAGGGCAAACAGAGGCCCGATTAGATCATTTTACATTGAGGTTAATATAAGAATTCAGGGAAATTCTATCACATTTGTTCAATTTAGGTGGCTCCTATTTCAGATAGCGTATGGGGCTAAGCGGCATCTCAAAGCGCATGAAATGGCGAGTAAAATGCACTATTAAACTTCTAGGGTAAGGCAAACAGAGACCCGATTAGATCATTTTATATTACGGTTAATATAAGAATGCAGCGTAATTCTATCACATTTGTTCAATTTACGTCGCTCACGTTTCAGATAGCGTATTGGGCTAAGCGGCATCTCAAAGCGCATGAAATGGCGAGTAAAATGCACTATGAAACTTCTAGGGTAGGGCAAACAGAGACCCGATTAGATCATTTTATATTACCGTTAATTTAAGGATTCAGCAAAATTCTATCACATTTGTTCAATTTACGTCGCTCCTATTTTAGATAGCGTACTGGGCTAGGCGGTAACTTAAAGCGCATGAAATGGCGAGTGAAATGCACTATTAGACTTCTATGGTAGGGCGATCAGAGACCCGATTAGATCATTTTACATTAAGGTTAATATAAGAATTCACGGAAATTCTATCACATTTGTTCAATTTACGTCGCTCCGATTTCAGATAGCGTACTGGGCTAGGCGGCATCTTAAAGCGCGTGGAATGGCGAGTGAAATTCACTATTTAACTTCGATGATAGGGCAATCAGAGACCCGATTAGATCATTTTATATTTGGGTTAATATAAGAATTCAGCGAAATTCTATCACATTTGTTCAATTTACGTCGCTCCTATTTCAGGTAGCGTATTGGGCTAAGCGGCATCTCAAAGCGCATGAAATGGCGAGTGAAGTGCACTGTTAAACTTCTAGGGTAAGGGAAAGAGAGACCCGATTAGAACATTTTATATTACGGTTAATATAAGAATTAAGCGTAATTCTATCACATTTGTTGAATTTACGTCACTCCCATTTCAGATAGCATATTGGGCTAAGCAGCATCTCAAAGCGCATGAAATGGCGAATAAAATGCACTATTAATCTTCTCGGCTAGGGCGAACAGAAACCCGATTAGATCATTTTATATTATGGTTAATTTAAGAATTCAGGGAAATTCTATCACATTTGTTCAATTTACGTCGCTCCTGTTTCAGATAGCGTACTGGGCTAGGCGGCATCTTAAAGCGCGTGGAATGGCGAGTGAAATTCACTATTTAACTTCGATGATAGGGCAATCAGGGACCCGATTAGATCATTTTATATTTGGGTTAATATAATAATTCAGGGAAATTCTATCACATTTGTTCAATTTACGTCGCTCCTATTTCAGATAGCTTATTGGGCTAAGCGGCATCTCAAAGCGCATGAAATGTCGAGTGAAATGCACTATTAAACTTCTAGGGTAGGGCGAACAGAGACTCGATTAGATCATTTTATATTATGGTTAATTTAAGAATTCAGCGAAATTCTATCACATTTGTTCAATTTACGTCGCTCCCATTTCAGATAGCGTATTGGGCTACGCGGCATCTCAAAGCGCATGAAATGTCGAGTACAATGCACTATTAAACTTCTAGGGTAAGGCAAACAGAGACCCGGTTAGATCATTTTATATTACGGTTAATATAAGAATTCAGCGTAATTCTATCACATTTGTTCAACTTACGTCGCTCCTATTTCAGATAGCGCACTGGGCTAGGCGGCATCTTAAAGCGCGTGGAATGGCGTGTAAAATGCTCTACTAAACTTCTATGATAGGGCAATCAGAGCCCCAATTAGATCATTTTATATTTTGTTCAATATAAGATTTCAGGGAAATTCTATCACATTTGTTCAATTTACGTCGCTCCTATTTCAGATAGCGTATTGGGCTAAGTGGTATCTCAAAGCGCATGAAATGGCGAATAAAATGCACCATTAAACTTCTAGGCTAGGGCGAACGGAGACCCGATTAGATCATTTTACGTTATGGTCAATATATGAATTCAGCGAAATTCTATCACATTTGTTCAATTTACATCGCTCCTATTTCAGATAGCGTATTGGGCTAAGCGGCATCTCAAAGCGCATGAAATGGCGAGTAAAATGCACTATTAATCTTCTAGGGTAAGGCAAACAGAGACCCGATTGGATCATTTTATATTATGGTTAATATAAGAAATCAGCGAAATTCTATCACATTTGTTCAATTTACGTCGCTCCTATTTCAGATGGCGTACTGGCCTAGACGGCATCTTAAAGCGCGTGGAAGGGCGAGTAAAATGCACTATTAAACTTCTAGGATAAGCCAAACAGATACCCGATTAGATCATTTTATATTACGGTTAATATAAGAATGCAGCGTAATTCTATCACATTTGTTCAACTTACGTCGCTCCTATTTAAGATAGCGTATCGGGCTAAGCGGCATCTCAAAGCGCATGAAATGGCGAGTAAAATGCACTATTAAACTTCTACGGTAGGGCAAACAGAGACCCGATTAGATCATTTTATATTATGGTTAATTTAAGAATTCAGCAAAACTCACATTTGTTCAATTTACGTCGCTCACGTTTCAGATAGCGTATTGGGCTAAGCGGCATCTCAAAGCGCATGAAATGGCGAGTAAAATGCACTATGAAACTTCTAGGGTAGGGCAAACAGAGACCCGTTTAGATCATTTTATATTACCGTTAATTTAAGGATTCAGCAAAATTCTATCACATTTGTTCAATTTACGTCGCTCCTATTTTAGATAGCGTACTGGGCTAGGCGGTAACTTAAAGCGCGTGGAATGGCGAGTAAAATGCACTATTAAACCTCTAGGCTACGGCGAACAGAGACCCGATTAGATCATTTTACATTATGGTTCATAAAAGAATTCAGCGAAATTCTATCACATTTGTTCAACTTACGTCGCTCCTATTTGAGATAGCGTATTGGGCTAAGAGGCATCTCAAAGCGCATGAAATGGCGAGTGAAATGCACTATTAGACTTCTATGGTAGGGCGATCAGAGACCCGATTAGATCATTTTACATTAAGGTTAATATAAGAATTCACGGAAATTCTATCACATTTGTTCAATTTACGTCGCTCCTATTTCAGATAGCGTATTGGGCTATGCGGCATCTCGATGCACATGCAATGGCGAGTAAAATGCACTATTAAACTTCTAGGGTAGGGCAAACAGAGACCCGATTAGATCATTTTATATTACGGTTAATATAAGATTTCAGGGAAATTCCAGCACATTTGTTCAATTTACGTCGCTCCTATTTCAGATGGCGTATTGGGCTAAGCGGCATCTCGAAGCGCATGAAATGGCGAGTATAATGCACTATTAAACTTCTAGGATAAGGCAAACAGAGACCCGATTAGATCATTTTATATTACGGTTAATATAAGAATGCAGCGTAATTCTATCACATTTGTTCAACTTACGTCGCTCCTATTTCAGATAGCGTACTGGGCTAGGCGGCATCTCAAAGCGCATGAAATGGCGAGTAAAATGCACTCTTAAACTTCTAGGGTAGGACAAACAGAGACCCGATTAGATCATTTTATATTATGGTTAATTTAAGAATTCAGCGAAATTCTATCACATTTGTTCAATTTACGTCGCTCCTATTTCAGATAGCGTATTGGGCTAAGCGGCATTTCAAAGCGCATGAAATGGCGAGTAAAATGCAGTATTAAACTTCTAGGATAAGCCAAACAGAGACCCGATTAGATCATTTTATATTACGGTTAATATAAGGATGCAGCGAAATTCTATCACATTTGTTCCACTTACGTCGCTCCTATTTAAGATAGCGTATCGGGCTAAGCGGCATCTCAAAGCGCATGAAATGGCGAGTAAAATGCACTATTAAACTTCTACGGCAGGGCAAACAGAGACCCGATTAGATCATTTTATATTATGGTTAATTTAAGAATTCAGCAAAATTCTATCACATTTGTTCAATTTACGTCACTCCTGTTTCAGATAGCGTACTGGGCTAGGCGGCATCTTAAAGCGCGTGGAATGGCGAGTGAAATTCACTATTTAGCTTCGATGATAGGGCAATCAGAGACCCGATTAGATCATTTTATATTTGGGTTAATATAAGAATTCAGCGAAATTCTATCACATTTGTTCAATTTACGTCGCTCCTATTTCAGGTAGCGTATTGGGCTAAGCGGCATCTCAAAGCGCATGAAATGGCGAGTGAAGTGCACTGTTAAACTTCTAGGGTAAGGGAAAGAGAGACCCGATTAGAACATTTTATATTACGGTTAATATAAGGATTAAGCGTAATTCTATCACATTTGTTGAATTTACGTCACTCCCATTTCAGATAGCGTATTGGGCTAAGCAGCATCTCAAAGCGCATGAAATGGCGAATAAAATGCACTATTAATCTTCTCGCCTAGGGCGAACAGAAACCCGATTAGATCATTTTATATTATGGTTAATTTAAGAATTCAGGGAAATTCTATCACATTTGTTCAATTTACGTCGCTCCTGTTTCAGATAGCGTACTGGGCTAGGCGGCATCTTAAAGCGCGTGGAATGGCGAGTGAAATTCACTATTTAACTTCGATGATAGGGCAATCAGGGACCCGATTAGATCATTTTATATTTGGGTTAATATAATAATTCAGGGAAATTCTATCACATTTGTTCCATTTACGTCGCTCCTATTTCAGGTAGCGTATTGGGCTAAGCGGCATCTCAAAGTGCATGAAATGGCGAGTAAAATGCACTATTAAACTTCTACGGTAGGGCAAACAGAGACCCGATTAGATCATTTTATATTTATGGTTAATTTAAGAATTCAGCAAAATTCTGTCACATTTGTTCAATTTACGTCGCTCCTATTTCAGATAGGGTACTGGGCTAGGCGGCATCTTAATGCGCGTGGAATGGCGAGTGAAATTCACTATTTAACATCGATGATAGGGCAATCAGAGACCCGATTAGATCATTTTATATTATGGTTCATAAAAGAATTCAGCGAAATTCTATCACATTTGTTCAATTTACGTCGCTCCTATTTCAGATAGCGTATTGGGCTATGCGGCATCTCAATGCACATGCAATGGCGAGTAAAATGCACTATTAAACTTCTAGGCTAGGGCGAACGGAGACCCGATTAGATCATTTTACATTATGGTCAATATATGAATTCAGCGAAATTCTATCACATTTGTTCAATTTACATCGCTCCTATTTCAGATAGCGTATTGGGCTAAGCGGCATCTCAAAGCGTATGAAATGGCGAATAAAATGCACTATTAAAGTTCTATGATAGGGCGAACAGAGACCCGATTAGATCATTTTACATTAAGGTTAATATAAGAATTCAGCGAAATTCTATCACATTTGTTCAATTTACGTCGCTCATATTTCAGATAGCGTATTGGGCTAAGCGGCACCTCAAAGCGCATGAAATGGCGAGTAAAATGCACTATTAAACTTGTAGGGTAGGGCAATCAGAGACCCGATTAGATCATTTTATATTTTGGTTAATATAAGAAATCAGCGAAATTCTATCACATTTGTTCAATTTACGTCGCTCCTATTTCAGATGGCGTACTGGGCTAGACGGCATCTTAAAGCGCGTGGAAGGGCGAGTAAAATGCACTATTAAACTTCGATGATAGGGCAATCAGAGACCCGATTAGATCATTTTATATTTTGGTTAATATAAGGATTCAGCGAAATTCTATCACTTTTGTTCAACTTACGTCGCTCCTATTTCAGGTAGCGTACTGGGCTATGCGGCATCTCAAAGCGCATGAAATGGCGAGCAAAATCCACTATTAAACTTCTATGGTAAGGCGAACAGAGACCCGATTAGATCATATTACATTATGGTTAATAAAAGAATTAAGAGTAATTCTATCACATTTGTTCAATTTACGTCACTCCTATTTGAGATAGCCTACTGGGCTAGCCGGCATCTTAAAGCGCATGGAATAGCGAGTAAAATGCACTATTAGCCTTCTATGATAGGGCAATCAGAGAACCGATTAGATCATTTTATATTTTGGTTAATATAAGAATTCAGCGAAATCCTATCACGTTTGTTCAATTTACGTCGCTCCAATTCCAGATAGCGTATTGGGCTAAGCGGCATCTCAAAGCGCATGAAATGGCGAATAAAATGCACTATTAAGCTTCTCGGCTAGGGCGAACAGAGACCCGATTAGATCATTTTATATTATGGTCAATTTAAGAATTCAGCAAAATTCTATCACATTTGTTCAATTTACGTCGTTCCTATTTCAGATAGCGTACTGGGCTATGCGGCATCTCAAAGCGCATGAAATGGCGAGTGAAATGCACTATTAAACTTCTCGGCTAGGGCGAACAGAGACCCGATTAGATCATTTTATATTATGGTCAATTTAAGAATTCAGCAAAATTCTATCACGTTTGTTCAATTTACGTCGTTCCTATTTCAGATAGCGTACTGGGCTAGGCGGCATCTTAAAGCGCGTGGAATGGCGAGTAAAATGCACTATGAAACTACAATGATAGGGCAATAAGAGACCCGATTAAATCATTTTATATTTTGGTTAATATAAGGATTCAGCGAAATTCTATCACATTTGTTCAACTTACGCCGCTCCTGCTTGAGATACCGTACTGGACTAGGCGGCATCTTAAAGCGCGTGGAATGGCGAGTAAAATGCTCTACTAAACTTCTATGGTAGGGCAATCAGAGACCCGATTAGATCATTTTATATTTTGTTTAATATAAGATTTCAGGGAAATTCTATCACATTTGTTCAATTTACGTCGCTCCTATTTCAGATAGCGTACTGGGCTAAGCGGCATCTCAAAGCGCATGAAATGTCGAATACAATGCACTATTAAACTTCTAGACTAGGGCAAACAGAGACCCGATTAGATCATTTTACATTAAGGTTAATATAAGAATTCTGCGAAATTCTATCACATTTGTTCAATTTACGTCGCTCCTATTTCAGATAGCGTACTGGGCTAGGCGTCATCTTAAAGCGCGTGGAATGGCGAGTAAAATGCACTATTAAACTTCTATGGTAAGGCGAACAGAGACCCGATTAGATCATTTTACATTAAGGTTAATATAAGAATTCTGCGAAATTCTATCACATTTGTTCAATATACGTCGCTCCTATTTCAGATAGCCTACTGGGCTAGCCGGCATCTTAAAGCGCGTGGAATAGCGAGTAAAATGCACTATTAGCCTTCTATGATAGAGCAATCAGAGACCCGATTAGATCATTTTATATTTTGGTTAATATAAGAATTCAGCGAAATCCTATCACGTTTGTTCAATTTACGTCGCTCCAATTCCAGATAGCGTATTGGGCTAAGCGGCATCTCAAAGCGCATGAAATGGCGAATAAAATGCGCCATTAAACGTCTAGGCTAGGGCGAACAGAGACCCGATTAGATCATTGTATATTATGGTTAATTTAAGAATTCAACGAAATTCTATCACATTTGTTCGATTTACGTCGCTCCTATTTCAGATAGCGTATTGGGCTGAGCGGCATCTCAAAGCGGATGAAATGGCGAGTAAAATGCACTATTAAACTTCTAGGGTAAGGCAAACAGAGACCCGATTAGATCATATTACATTATTGTTAATAAAAGAATTAAGAGTAATTCTATCACATTTGTTCAATTTACGTCGCTCCTATTTCAGATTGCGTATTGGGCTAAGCGGCATCTCAAAGCGCATGAAATGACGAGTGAAAGGCACTATTAAACTTCTAGGGTAGGGCGAACAGAGAACCGATTAGATCATTTTACATTAAGGTTAATATAAGAATTCAGGGAAATTCTATCACGTTTGTTCAATTTACGTCGCTACTATTTCAGATAGCGTATTGGGCTAAGCGGCATCTCAAAGCGCATGAAATGGCGACTAAAATGCACTGTTAAACTTCTAGGGTAGGGCAAACAGAGACCCGATTAGATCATTTCATATTATGGTTTATTTAAGAATTGAGAAAAATTCTATCACATTTGTTCAATTTACGTCGCCCCTATTTCAGATAGCTTATTGGGCTAAGCGGCATCTCAAAGCGCATTGAATGACGAGTGAAATGCACTACTGAACTTCTAGGATAAGGCAAACAGAGACCCGGTCAGATCATTTTATATTACGGTTAATATAAGAATTCAGCGTAATTCTATCACATTTGTTCAATTTACGTCGCTGATATTTCAGATAGCGTATTGGGCTAAGCGGCATCTCAAAGCGCAAGAAATGGCGAGTAAAATGCACTATTAAACTTCTAGGGTAGGGCAAACAGAGACCCGATAAGATCATTTTATATTATGGTTAATTTAAGAATTCAGCGAAACTCTATCACATTTGTTCAATTTATGTCGCTCCTATTTCAGATAGCGTATTGGGCTAACCGGCATCTCAATGTGCATGAAATGGCGAGTACAATGCACTATTATACTTCTAGGATAAGGCAAACGGAGACCCGATTAGATCATTTTATATTACGGTTAATATAAGAATTCAGCGTAATTCTATCACATTTGTTCAACTTACGTCGCTCCTATTTCAGATAGCATACTGGGCTAGGCGGCATCTTAAAGCGCGTGGAATGGCGAGTAAAATGCACAATTAAACTTCTATGATAGGGCTATCAGAGACCCGATTAGATCATTTTATATTTTGGTTAATATAAGAATTCAGCGACATTCTGTCACATTCGTTCAATTTACGTCGCTCCTATTTCAGATAGCGTATTGGGCTAAGCGGCATCTCAAAGCGCATGAAATGGCGAGTAAAATGCACTATTAAACTTCTAGGGTTGGGCGAACAAAGACCCGATTAGATCATTTTACATTAAGGTTAATCTAAGAATTCAGGCAAATTCTATCACATTTGTTCAATTTACGTCGCTCCTATTTCAGATAGCGTATTGGGCTAAGCGCCATCTCAAAGCGCATGAAATGGCGAGTAAAATGCACTATTAAACTTCTAGGGTAGGGCAAACAGAGACCCGATTAGATCATTTTATATTATGGTTAATTTAAGAATTCAGCCAAATTCTATCACATTTGTTCAATTTACGTCGCTCCTATTTCAGATAGCGTACTGCGCTAGGGGGAATCTTAAAGCGCGTGGATTGGCGAGTAAAATGCACTATTAATCTTCTAGGGTAGGGCAATCAGAGACCCGATTAGATGATTTTATATTATGGTTAATTTAAGAATTCAGCAAAATTCCATCACATTTGTTCAATTTACGTCGTTCCTATTTCAGATAGCATACTGGGCTAGGCGGCACCTTAAAGCGCGTGGAATGGCGAGTAAAATGCACTATTAATCTTCTATGATAGGGCAATCAGAGTCCCGATTAGATCATTTTATATTTTGGTTAATATAAGAATTCAGCGAAATTCTATCACATTTGTTCAATTTACGTCGCTCCTATTTCAGATAGCGTATTGGGCTAAGCGCCATCTCAAAGCGCATGAAATGGCGAGTAAAATGCACTATTAAACTTCTAGGGTAGGGCAAACAGAGACCCGATTAGATCATTTTATATTATGGTTAATTTAAGAATTCAGCCAAATTCTATCACATTTGTTCAATTTACATCGCTCCTATTTCAGATAGCGACTTGTGCTAAGCGTCATCTCAAAGCGCAAGAAATGGCGAGTAGAATGCACTATTAAACTTCTAGGATAAGGCAAACAGAGACCCGATTAGATCATTTTATATTACGGTTAATTTAAGAATTCAGCGTAATTCTGTGACATTTGTTCAACTTACGTAGCTCCTATTTCAGATAGCGTACTGGGCTAGGCGGCAACTTAAAGCGCGTGGAATGGCGAGTAAAACGCACTATTAAGCTTCTATGATAGGGCAATCAGAGACCCGCTTAGATCATTTTATATTTTGGTTAATATAAGAATTCAGCGAAATTCTATCACATTTGTTCAATTTACGTCGCTCCTATTTCAGATAGCGTATTGGGATAAGCGGCATCTCAAGGCGCATGAAATGGCGAGTAAAATGCACTACTAAACTTCTAGGGTAGGGCAATCAGAGACCCGATTAGATCATTTTATATTATGGTTAATATAAGAATTCAGCGAAATTCTATCACATTTGTTCAATTTACGTCGCTCCTATTTCAGACAGCGTATTGGGCTAAGCGGCATCTTAAAGCGCGCGGAATGACGAGTAAAATGCACTATTAAACTTCTAGGGTAGGGCAAACAGAGACTCGATTAGATCATTTTATATTATGGTTAATTTATCAATTCAGCGAAATTCTATCACATTTGTTCAATTTACGTCGCTCCTATTTCAGATAGCTTATTGGGCTAAGCGGCATCGCAAAGCGCATGAATTGACGAGTAAAATGCACTATTAAACTTCTAGGATAAGGCAAACAGAGACCCGATTAGATCATTTTATATTACGGTTAATATAAGGATTCAGCGTAATTCTGTGACATTTGTTCAACTTACGTAGCTCCTATTTCAGATAGCGTACTGGGCTAGGCGGCAACTTAAAGCGCGTGGAATGGCGAGTAAAATGCACTATTAAGCTTCTATGATAGGGCAATCAGAGACCCGCTTAGATCATTTTATATTTTGGTTAATATAAGAATTCAGCGAAATTCTATCACATTTGTTCAATTTACGTCGCTCCTATTTCAGATAGCGTATTGGGATAAGCGGCATCTCAAGGCGCATGAAATGGCGAGTAAAATGCACTACTAAACTTCTAGGGTAGGGCAATCAGAGACCCGATTATATCATTTTATATTATGGTTAATTTAAGAATTCAGCAAAATTCTAACACATTTGTTCAATTTACGTCCCTCCTATTTCAGATAGCGTACTCGGATAGGCGGCATCTTGAAGCGCGTGGAGTGGCGATTAAATGTACTATTAAACTTCTATGATAGGGCAATCAGAGACCCGGTTAGATCATTTTATATTTTCGTTAATATAAGAATTCAGCGTAATTCTATCACATTTGTTCAATTTACGTCGCTCCTATTTCAGATAGCGTATTGGGCTAAGCGGCATCTCAAAGCGCATGGAATGGCGAGTGAAAGGCACTATTAAACTTATAGGGTAGGGCGAACAGAGACCCGAATAGATCATTTTATATTACGGTTAATATAAGAATTCAGCGGAATTCTATCACATTTGTTCAACTAACGTCGCTCCTATTTCAGATAGCGTACTGCGCTAGGCGGCATCTTAAAGCGCGTGGAAGGGCGAGTAAAATGCACTACTAAACTTCTATGATAGGGCAATCAGAGTTCCGAATAGATCATTTTATATTTTGTTTACTATAACATTTCAGGGAAATTCTATCACATTTGTTCAATTTACGTCGCTCCTATTTCAGATAGCGTATTGGGCTAAGCGGCATCTCAAAGCGCAGGAAATGGCGAGTAAAATGCACTATTAAGCTTCTAGGGTTGGGCACATAGAGACCCGATTAGATCATTTTATATTATGGTTAATTTAAGAATTCAGCGAAATCCTATTACATTTGTTCATTATACGTCGCTCCTATTTCAGATAGCGTATTGGGCTAAGCGGCATCTCAAAGCGCATGAAATGGCGAGTAAAATGCACTATTAAACTTCTAGGGCAGGGCGAACAGAGACCCGATTAGATCATTTTACATTAAGGTTAATATAAGTATTCAGGGAACTTCTATCACATTTGTTCAATTTACGTCGCTCCTATTTCAGACAGCTTATTGGGCTAAGCGGCATCTCAAAGCGCATGAAATGACGAGTAAAATGCACTATTAAACTTCTAGGGTAGGGCAATCAGAGACCCGATTAGATCATTTTATATTATGGTTAATTTAAGAATTCAGCAAAATTCTATCACATTTGTTCAATTTACGTCGTTCCTATTTCAGATAGCATACTGGGCTAGGCGGCATCTTAAAGCGCGTGGAATGGCGAGTAAAATGCACTATTAATCTTCTATGATAGGGCAATCAGAGACCCGATTAGATCATTTTATATTTTGGTTAATATAAGAATTCAGCGTAATTCTATCACATTTGTTCAATTTACGTCGCTCCTATATCAGATAGCATATTGCGCTAAGCGGCATCTCAAAGCGCATGAAATGGCGAGTAAAATGCACTATTAAACTTCTAGGGTAAGGCAAACAGAGACCCGATTAGATGATTTTATATTACGGTTAATATAAGAATTCAGCGAAATTCTATCACATTTGTTCAATTTACGTCGCTCCTATTTCTGATAGCGAATTGGGCTAAGCGGCATCTCAAACCGCACGAAAGGGCGAGTAAAATGCACTATTAAACTTCTAGGGTAGGGCAATCAGAGACCCGATTAGATCATTTTACATGAAGGCTAAGATAAGAATGCAGCGAAATTCTATCACATTTGTTCAATTTACGTCGCTCCTATTTCAGATAGCGTATTGGGCTAAGCGGCATCTCAAAGCGCACGAAAGGGCGAGTAAAATGCACTATTAAACTTCTAGGGTAGGGCAAACAGAGACCCCATTAGATCATTTTATATTTTGGTTAATATAAGAATTCAGCGAAATTCTATCACATTTTTTCAATTTACGTCGCTCCTATTTCAGATAGTGTACTGGGCTAGGCGGCATCTTAAAGCGCGTGGAAGGGCGAGTAAAATGCACTACTAAACTTCTATGATAGGGCAATCAGAGTCCCGTTTAGATCATTTTATATTTTCTTTAATATAAGATTTCAGGGAAATTCTATCACATTTGTTCAATTTACGTCGCTCCTATTTCAGATAGCTATTGGGCTAAGCGACATCTCAAAGCGCATGAAATGACGAGAGAAATGTACTATTAAACTTCTTGGGTAGGGCGAACAGAGACCCGATTACATCATTTTATATTATGGTTAATTTAAGAATTCAGCAAAATTCTATCACATTTGTTCAATTTACATCGCTCCTATTTCAGATAGCGTATTGGGCTAAGCGGCATCTCAAAGCGCATGGAATGACGAGTAAAATGCACTAATAAACTTCTAGGATAAGGCAAACGGAGATCCGATTAGACCATTTTATATTACGGTTAATATAAGAATTCAGCGGAATTCTAACACATTTGTTCAACTTACGTCGCTCCTATTTCAGATAGCGTACTGGGCTAGGCGGCATCTCAAAGCGCGTGGAATGGCGAGTAAAATGCACTCTTAAACATCTATGATAGGGCAATCAGAGACCCGATGAGATCATTTTATATTTTGGTTAATATAAGAATTCAGCGAAATTCTATCACATTTGTTCAATTTACGTCGCTCCTATTTCAGATAGCGTATTGGGCTAAGCTGCATCTCAAAGCGCAAGAAATGGCTCGTAAAATGCACTATTAAACTTCTAGGGTAGGGCAAACAGAGACCCCATTAGATCATTTTATATTTTGGTTAATATAAGAATTCAGCGGAATTCTAACACATTTGTTCAACTTACGTCGCTCCTATTTCAGATAGCGTACTGCGCTAGGCGGCATCTTAAAGCGCGTGGAACGGCGAGTAAAATGCACTACTAAACTTCTATGATAGGGCAATCAGAGTTCCGAATAGATCATTTTATATTTTGTTTACTATAACTTTTCAGGGAAATTCTATCACATTTGTTCAATTTACGTCGCTCCTATTTCAGATAGCGTATTGGGCTAAGCGGCATCTCAAAGCGCAAGAAATGGCGAGTAAAATGCACCATTAAGCTTCTAGGGTTGGGCACATAGAGACCCGATTAGATCATTTTATATTATGGTTAATTTAAGAATTCAGCGAAATCCTATCACATTTGTTCATTTTACGTCGCTCCTATTTCAGATAGCGTATTGGGCTAAGCGGCATCTCAAAGCGCATGAAATGGCGAGTACAATGCACTATTAAACTTCTAGGATAAGGCAAACAGAGACCCGATTAGATCATTTTATATTTTGGTTAATATAAGAATTCAGCGAAATCCTATCACATTTGTTCAATTTTCGTCGCTCCTATTTCAGATAGCGTATTGGGCTAAGCGGCATCTCAAAGCGCATGGAATGGCGAGTGAAAGGCACTATTAAACTTATAGGGTAGGGCGAACAGAGACCCGAATAGATCATTTTATATTACGGTTAATATAAGAATTCAGCGTAATTCTATCACATTTGTTCAATTTACGTCGCTCCTATTTCAGATAGCGTATTGGGCTAAGCGGCATCTCAAAGCGCAGGAAATGGCGAGTAAAATGCACTATTAAGCTTCTAGGGTTGGGCACATAGAGACCCGATTAGATCATTTTATATTATGGTTAATTTAAGAATTCAGCGAAATCCTATCACATTTGTTCATTATACGTCGCTCCTATTTCAGATAGCGTATTGTGCTAAGCGGCATCTCAAAGCGCATGAAATGGCGAGTAAAATGCACTATTAAACTTCTAGGGCAGGGCGAACAGAGACCCGATTAGATCATTTTACATTAAGGTTAATATAAGTATTCAGGGAACTTCTATCACATTTGTTCAATTTACGTCGCTCCTATTTCAGACAGCTTATTGGGCTAAGCGGCATCTCAAAGCGCATGAAATGACGAGTAAAATGCACTATTAAACTTCTAGGGTAGGGCAATCAGAGACCCGATTAGATCATTTTATATTATGGTTAATTTAAGAATTCAGCAAAATTCTATCACATTTGTTCAATTTACGTCGTTCCTATTTCAGATAGCATACTGGGCTAGGCGGCATCTTAAAGCGCGTGGAATGGCGAGTAAAATGCACTATTAATCTTCTATGATAGGGCAATCAGAGACCCGATTAGATCATTTTATATTTTGGTTAATATAAGAATTCAGCGTAATTCTATCACATTTGTTCAATTTACGTCGCTCCTATATCAGATAGCATATTGCGCTAAGCGGCATCTCAAAGCGCATGAAATGGCGAGTAAAATGCACTATTAAACTTCTAGGGTAAGGCAAACAGAGACCCGATTAGATGATTTTATATTACGGTTAATATAAGAATTCAGCGAAATTCTATCACATTTGTTCAATTTACGTCGCTCCTATTTCTGATAGCGAATTGGGCTAAGCGGCATCTCAAACCGCACGAAAGGGCGAGTAAAATGCACTATTAAACTTCTAGGGTAGGGCAATCAGAGACCCGATTAGATCATTTTACATGAAGGCTAAGATAAGAATGCAGCGAAATTCTATCACATTTGTTCAATTTACGTCGCTCCTATTTCAGATAGCGTATTGGGCTAAGCGGCATCTCAAAGCGCACGAAAGGGCGAGTAAAATGCACTATTAAACTTCTAGGGTAGGGCAAACAGAGACCCCATTAGATCATTTTATATTTTGGTTAATATAAGAATTCAGCGAAATTCTATCACATTTTTTCAATTTACGTCGCTCCTATTTCAGATAGTGTACTGGGCTAGGCGGCATCGTAAAGCGCGTGGAAGGGCGAGTAAAATGCACTACTAAACTTCTATGATAGGGCAATCAGAGTCCCGTTTAGATCATTTTATATTTTGTTTAATATAAGATTTCAGGGAAATTCTATCACATTTGTTCAATTTACGTCGCTCCTATTTCAGATAGCTATTGGGCTAAGCGACATCTCAAAGCGCATGAAATGACGAGAGAAATGTACTATTAAACTTCTTGGGTAGGGCGAACAGAGACCCGATTACATCATTTTATATTATGGTTAATTTAAGAATTCAGCAAAATTCTATCACATTTGTTCAATTTACATCGCTCCTATTTCAGATAGCGTATTGGGCTAAGCGGCATCTCAAAGCGCATGGAATGACGAGTAAAATGCACTAATAAACTTCTAGGATAAGGCAAACGGAGATCCGATTAGACCATTTTATATTACGGTTAATATAAGAATTCAGCGGAATTCTAACACATTTGTTCAACTTACGTCGCTCCTATTTCAGATAGCGTACTGGGCTAGGCGGCATCTCAAAGCGCGTGGAATGGCGAGTAAAATGCACTCTTAAACATCTATGATAGGGCAATCAGAGACCCGATGAGATCATTTTATATTTTGGTTAATATAAGAATTCAGCGAAATTCTATCACATTTGTTCAATTTACGTCGCTCCTATTTCAGATAGCGTATTGGGCTAAGCTGCATCTCAAAGCGCAAGAAATGGCTCGTAAAATGCACTATTAAACTTCTAGGGTAGGGCAAACAGAGACCCCATTAGATCATTTTATATTTTGGTTAATATAAGAATTCAGCGGAATTCTAACACATTTGTTCAACATACGTCGCTCCTATTTCAGATAGCGTACTGCGCTAGGCGGCATCTTAAAGCGCGTGGAACGGCGAGTAAAATGCACTACTAAACTTCTATGATAGGGCAATCAGAGTTCCGAATAGATCATTTTATATTTTGTTTACTATAACTTTTCAGGGAAATTCTATCACATTTGTTCAATTTACGTCGCTCCTATTTCAGATAGCGTATTGGGCTAAGCGGCATCTCAAAGCGCAAGAAATGGCGAGTAAAATGCACCATTAAGCTTCTAGGGTTGGGCACATAGAGACCCGATTAGATCATTTTATATTATGGTTAATTTAAGAATTCAGCGAAATCCTATCACATTTGTTCATTTTACGTCGCTCCTATTTCAGATAGCGTATTGGGCTAAGCGGCATCTCAAAGCGCATGAAATGGCGAGTACAATGCACTATTAAACTTCTAGGATAAGGCAAACAGAGACCCGATTAGATCATTTTATATTTTGGTTAATATAAGAATTCAGCGAAATCCTATCACATTTGTTCAATTTTCGTCGCTCCTATTTCAGATAGCGTATTGGGCTAAGCGGCATCTCAAAGCGCATGGAATGGCGAGTGAAAGGCACTATTAAACTTATAGGGTAGGGCGAACAGAGACCCGAATAGATCATTTTATATTACGGTTAATATAAGAATTCAGCGTAATTCTATCACATTTGTTCAATTTACGTCGCTCCTATTTCAGATAGCGTATTGGGCTAAGCGGCATCTCAAAGCGCAGGAAATGGCGAGTAAAATGCACTATTAAGCTTCTAGGGTTGGGCACATAGAGACCCGATTAGATCATTTTATATTATGGTTAATTTAAGAATTCAGCGAAATCCTATCACATTTGTTCATTATACGTCGCTCCTATTTCAGATAGCGTATTGTGCTAAGCGGCATCTCAAAGCGCATGAAATGGCGAGTAAAATGCACTATTAAACTTCTAGGGCAGGGCGAACAGAGACCCGATTAGATCATTTTACATTAAGGTTAATATAAGTATTCAGGGAACTTCTATCACATTTGTTCAATTTACGTCGCTCCTATTTCAGACAGCTTATTGGGCTAAGCGGCATCTCAAAGCGCATGAAATGACGAGTAAAATGCACTATTAAACTTCTAGGGTAGGGCAATCAGAGACCCGATTAGATCATTTTATATTATGGTTAATTTAAGAATTCAGCAAAATTCTATCACATTTGTTCAATTTACGTCGTTCCTATTTCAGATAGCATACTGGGCTAGGCGGCATCTTAAAGCGCGTGGAATGGCGAGTAAAATGCACTATTAATCTTCTATGATAGGGCAATCAGAGACCCGATTAGATCATTTTATATTTTGGTTAATATAAGAATTCAGCGTAATTCTATCACATTTGTTCAATTTACGTCGCTCCTATATCAGATAGCATATTGCGCTAAGCGGCATCTCAAAGCGCATGAAATGGCGAGTAAAATGCACTATTAAACTTCTAGGGTAAGGCAAACAGAGACCCGATTAGATGATTTTATATTACGGTTAATATAAGAATTCAGCGAAATTCTATCACATTTGTTCAATTTACGTCGCTCCTATTTCTGATAGCGAATTGGGCTAAGCGGCATCTCAAACCGCACGAAAGGGCGAGTAAAATGCACTATTAAACTTCTAGGGTAGGGCAATCAGAGACCCGATTAGATCATTTTACATGAAGGCTAAGATAAGAATTCAGCGAAATTCTATCACATTTGTTCAATTTACGTCGCTCCTATTTCAGATAGCGTATTGGGCTAAGCGGCATCTCAAAGCGCACGAAAGGGCGAGTAAAATGCACTATTAAACTTCTAGGGTAGGGCAAACAGAGACCCCATTAGATCATTTTATATTTTGGTTAATATAAGAATTCAGCGAAATTCTATCACATTTTTTCAATTTACGTCGCTCCTATTTCAGATAGTGTACTGGGCTAGGCGGCATCGTAAAGCGCGTGGAAGGGCGAGTAAAATGCACTACTAAACTTCTATGATAGGGCAATCAGAGTCCCGTTTAGATCATTTTATATTTTCTTTAATATAAGATTTCAGGGAAATTCTATCACATTTGTTCAATTTACGTCGCTCCTATTTCAGATAGCTATTGGGCTAAGCGACATCTCAAAGCGCATGAAATGACGAGAGAAATGTACTATTAAACTTCTTGGGTAGGGCGAACAGAGACCCGATTACATCATTTTATATTATGGTTAATTTAAGAATTCAGCAAAATTCTATCACATTTGTTCAATTTACATCGCTCCTATTTCAGATAGCGTATTGGGCTAAGCGGCATCTCAAAGCGCATGGAATGACGAGTAAAATGCACTAATAAACTTCTAGGATAAGGCAAACGGAGATCCGATTAGACCATTTTATATTACGGTTAATATAAGAATTCAGCGGAATTCTAACACATTTGTTCAACTTACGTCGCTCCTATTTCAGATAGCGTACTGGGCTAGGCGGCATCTTAAAGCGCGTGGAATGGCGAGTAAAATGCACTCTTAAACATCTATGATAGGGCAATCAGAGACCCGATGAGATCATTTTATATTTTGGTTAATATAAGAATTCAGCGAAATTCTATCACATTTGTTCAATTTACGTCGCTCCTATTTCAGATAGCGTATTGGGCTAAGCTGCATCTCAAAGCGCAAGAAATGGCTCGTAAAATGCACTATTAAACTTCTAGGGTAGGGCAAACAGAGACCCCATTAGATCATTTTATATTTTGGTTAATATAAGAATTCAGCGGAATTCTAACACATTTGTTCAACATACGTCGCTCCTATTTCAGATAGCGTACTGCGCTAGGCGGCATCTTAAAGCGCGTGGAACGGCGAGTAAAATGCACTACTAAACTTCTATGATAGGGCAATCAGAGTTCCGAATAGATCATTTTATATTTTGTTTACTATAACTTTTCAGGGAAATTCTATCACATTTGTTCAATTTACGTCGCTCCTATTTCAGATAGCGTATTGGGCTAAGCGGCATCTCAAAGCGCAAGAAATGGCGAGTAAAATGCACCATTAAGCTTCTAGGGTTGGGCACATAGAGACCCGATTAGATCATTTTATATTATGGTTAATTTAAGAATTCAGCGAAATCCTATCACATTTGTTCATTTTACGTCGCTCCTATTTCAGATAGCGTATTGGGCTAAGCGGCATCTCAAAGCGCATGAAATGGCGAGTACAATGCACTATTAAACTTCTAGGATAAGGCAAACAGAGACCCGATTAGATCATTTTATATTACGGTTAACATAAGAATGCAGCGTAATTCTGTGACATTTGTTCAACTTACGTAGCTCCTATTTCAGATAGCGTACTGGGCTAGGCGGCAACTTAAAGCGCGTGGAATGGCGAGTAAAATGCACTATTAAACTTCTATGATAGGGCAATCAGAGACCCGATTAGATCATTTTATATTTTGGTTAATATAAGAATCCAGCGAAATTCTATCACATTTGTTCAATTTACGTCGCTCCTATTTCAGATAGCGTATTGGGCTAAGCGGCATCTCACAGCGCACGAAAGGGCGAGTAAAATGCACTATTAAACTTCTAGGGTAGGGCAATCAGAGACCCGATAAGATCATTTCATATTTTGGTTAACATAAGAATTCAGCGAAATTCTATCACATTTGTTCAATTTACGTCGCTCCTATTTCAGATAGCGTATTGGGCTAAGCGGCATCTCAAAGCGCATGGAATGGCGAGTGAAATGCACTATTAAACTTCTAGGGTAGGGCGAACAGACACCCGAATAGATCATTTTATATTACGGTTAATATAAGAATTCAGCGTAATTCTATCACATTTGTTCAACTAACGTCGCTCCTATTTCAGATAGCGTATTGGGCTAAGCGGCATATCAAAGCGCATGGAATGACGAGTAAAATGCACTATTAAACTTCGAGGGTAATGCAAACAGAGACCCGATTAGATCATTTTATATTACGGTTAATATAAGATTTCAGGGAAATTCTATCACATTTGTTCAATTTACGTCGCTCCTATTTCAGATAGCTATTGGGCTAAGCGGCATCTCAAAGCGCATGAAATGACGAGAGAAATGCACTATTAAACTTCTTGGGTAGGGCGAACAGAGACCCGATTACATCATTTTATATTATGGTTAATATAAGAATTCAGCGATATTCTATCGCATTTGTTCAATTTGCGTCGCTCCTATTTCAGATAGCTATTGGGCTAAGCGGCATCTCAAAGCGCATGAAATGACGAGAGAAATGCACTATTAAACTTCTTGGGTAGGGCGAACAGAGACCCGATTACATCATTTTATATTATGGTTAATATAAGAATTCAGCGATATTCTATCACATTTGTTCAATTTACGTCGCTCCTATTTCAGATAGCGTATTGGGCTAAGCGGCATCTCAAAGCGCATGGAATGGCGAGTGAAATGCACTATTAAACTTCTAGGGTAGGGCGAACAGACACCCGAATAGATCATTTAACATTATGGTAAATAAAAGAATTCAGCGAAATTCTATCACATTTGTTCAATTTACGTCGCTCCTATTTCAGATAGCGTATTGGGCTAAGCGGCATCTCAAAGCACAAGAAATGGCGAGTAAAATGCACTATTAAGCTTCTAGGGTTGGGCACATATAGACCCGATTAGATCATTTTATATTATGGTTAATTTAAGAATTCCGCGAAATCCTATCACATTTGTTCATTTTACGTCGCTCCTATTTCAAATAGCGTATTGGGCTAAGCGGCATCTCAAAGCGCAAGAAATGGCGAGTAAAATTTACTATTAAACTTCTAGGGTAGGGCAAACAGAGACCCCATCAGATCATTTTATATTTTGGTTAATATAAGAATTCAGCGAAATTCTATCACATTTTTTCAATTTACGTCGCTCCTATTTCAGATAGTGTACTGGGCTAAGCGGCATCTCAAAGCGCATGAAATGGCGAGTAAAATGCACTATCAAACTTCTAGGATAAGGCAAACAGAGACCCGATTAGATCATTTTATATTACGGTTAATATAAGAATTCAGCGTAATTCTGTGACATTTGTTCAACTTACGTAGCTCCTATTTCAGATAGCGTGCTGGGCTAGGCGGCAACTTAAAGCGCGTGGAATGGCGAGTAAAATGCACTGTTAAACTTCTATGATAGGGCAATCAGAGACCCGATTAGATCATTTTATATTTTGGTTAATATAAGAATTCAGCGAAATTCTACCACATTTGTTCAATTTACGTCGCTCCTATTTCAGATAGCTTATTGGGCTAAGCGGCATCGCAAAGCGCATGAATTGACGAGTAAAATGCAGTATTAAACTTCTAGGATAAGGCAAACAGAGACCCGATTAGATCATTTTATATTACGGTTAATATAAGAATTCAACGTAATTCTGTGACATTTGTTCAACTTACGTAGCTCCTATTTCAGATAGCGTACTGGGCTAGGCGGCAACTTAAAGCGCGTGGAATGGTGAGTAAAATGCACTATTAAACTTCTAGGGTATGGCAATCAGAGACCCGATTAGATCATTTTATATTATGGTTAATATAAGAATTCAGCGAAGTTCTATCACATTTGTTTAATTTACGTCGCTCCTATTTCAGATAGCGTATTGGTCTAAGCGGCATCTCAAAGCGCATGAAATGGCGAGTAAAATGCACTATTAAACTTCTAGGGTAGGGCAATCAGAGACCCGATTAGATCATTTTATATTTTGGTTAATATAAGAATTCAGCGTAATTCTGTCACATTCGTTCAACTTACGTAGCTCCTATTTCAGATAGCGTACTGGGCTAGGCGGCATCTGAAAGCGCGTGGAATGGCGAGTAAAGTGCACTATTAAACTTCTATGATAGGGCAATCAGAGACCCGATTAGATCATTTTATATTTTGGTTAATATAAGAATTCAGCGAAATTCTATCACATTTGTTCAATATACGTCGCTCCAATTTCAGATAGCTTATTGGGCTAAGCGGCATCGCAAAGCGCATGAAATGACGAGTGAAATGCACTATTAAACTTCTTGGGTAGGGCGAACAAAGACTCGATTAGATCATTTTACATTAAGGTTAATATAAGAATTCAGCGAAATTCTATCACATTTGTTCAATTTACATCGCTCCTATTTCAGATAGCGACTTGTGCTAAGTGGCATCTCATAGCGCAAGAAATGCCGAGTAAAATGCACTATTAAACTTCTAGGGTAGGGCAAACAGAGACCCCATTAGATCATTTTATATTATGGTTAATTTAAGAATTCAGCGAAATTCTATCACATTTGTTCAATTTACGTCGCTCCTATTTCAGATAGCGTATTGGGCTAAGCGGCATCTCAAAGCGCATGAAATGGCGAGTAAAATCCACTATTAAACTTCTAGGGTAGGGCAATCAGAGACCCAATTAGATCATTTTATATTTTGGTTAATATAAGAATTCAGCGAAATTCTATCACATTTGTTCAATTTACGTCGCTCCTATTTCAGACAGCGTATTGGGCTAAGCGGCATCTCAAAGCGCATGAAATGGCGAGTAAAATGCACTCTTG
Organism: Macropis europaea; assembly: GCA_916610135.2. Classification (NCBI taxonomy): domain Eukaryota; kingdom Metazoa; phylum Arthropoda; class Insecta; order Hymenoptera; family Melittidae; genus Macropis; species Macropis europaea. Next base: position 241,479 of record CAKAJE020001996.1, read on the forward strand.
AACTTCTAGGATAAGGCAAACAGAGACCCGATTAGATCATTTTATATTACGGTTAACATAAGAATGCAGCGTAATTCTGTGACATTTGTCCAACTTACGTAGCTCCTATTTCAGATAGCGTACTGGGCTAGGCGGCAACTTAAAGCGCGTGGAATGGCGAGTAAAATGCACTATTAAACTTCTATGATAGGGCAATCAGAGACGCGATTAGATCATTTTATATTTTGGTTAATATAAGAATCCAGCGAAATTCTATCACATTTGTTCAATTTACGTCGCTCCTATTTCAGATAGCGTATTGGGCTAAGCGGCATCTCACAGCGCACGAAAGGGCGAGTAAAATGCACTATTAAACTTCTAGGGTAGGGCAATCAGAGACCCGATAAGATCATTCCATATTTTGGTTAATATAAGAATTCAGCGAAATTCTATCACATTTGTTCAATTTACGTCTCTCCTATTTCAGATAGCGTATTGGGCTAAGCTGCATCTCGAAGCGCAAGAAATGGCTCGTAAAATGCACTATTAAACTTCTAGGGTAGGGCAAACAGAGACCGGATTAGATCATTTTATATTTTGGTTAATATAAGGATTCAGCGAAATTCTATCACATTTGTTCAATTTACGTCGCTCCTATTTCAGATAGCGTATTGGGCTAAGCGGCATCGCAAAGCGCATGAAATGACGAGTGAAATGCACTATTAAGCTTCTTGGGTAGGGCGAACAAAGACCCGATTAGATCATTTTACATTAAGGTTAATATAAGAATTCAGCGAAATTCTATCACATTTGTTCAATTTACATCGCTCCAATTTCAGATAGCGACTTTTGCTAAGTGGCATCTCAAAGCGCAAGAAATGGCGAGTAAAATGCACTATTAAACTTCTAGGGTAGGGCAAACAGAGACCCCATTAGATCATTTTATATTATGGTTAATATAAGAATTCAGCGAAGTTCTATCACATTTGTTCAAGTTACATCGCTCCTATTGCAGATAGCTTATTGGGCTAAGCTGCATCTCAAAGCGCATGAGATGGCGAGTAAAATGCACTATTAAACTTCTAGGGTAAGGCAAACAGAGACCCGATTAGATCATTTTATATTACGGTTAATATAAGAATTCAGCGTAATTCTATCACATTTGTTCAACATACGTCGCTCCTATTTCAGATAGTGTACTGGGCTCGGCGGCATCTTAAAGCGCGTGGAAGGGCGAGTAAAATGCACTACTAAACTTCTATGGTAGGGCAATCAGAGTCCCGTTTAGATCATTTTATGTATTGTTTAATATAAGATTTCAGGGAAATTCTATCACATTTGTTCAATTTACGTCGCTCCTATTTCAGATAGCGTATTGGGCTGAGCGGCATCTCAAAGCGTATGAAATGACGAGAGAAATGCACTATTAAACTTCTTGGGTAGGGCGAACAGAGACCCGATTATGTCATTTCATATTATGGTTAATTTAAGAATTCAGCGAAATTCTATCACATTTGTTCAATTTACATCGCTCCTATTTCAAATAGCGTATTGGGCTAAGCGGCATCTCCATGCGCATGAAATGGCGAGTAAAATGCACTATTAAACTTCTAGGATAAGGCAAATGGAGACCCAATTAGACCATTTTATATTACGGTTAATATAAGAATTCAGCGTTATTCTATCACATTTGTTCAACTACGCCGCTCCTATTTCAGATAGCGTACTCAGATAGGCGGCATCTTAAAGCGCGTGGAAAGGCGAGTAAAATGCACTATTAAACTTCGAGGGTAATGCAAACAGAGACCCGATTAGATCATTTTATATTACGGTTAATATAAGATTTCAGGGAAATTCTATCACATTTGTTCAATTTACGTCGCTCCTATTTCAGATAGCTATTGGGCTAAGCGGCATCTCAAAGCGCATGAAATGACGAGAGAAATGCACTATTAAACTTCTTGGGTAGGGCGAACAGAGACCCGATTACATCATTTTATATTATGTTTAATATAAGAATTCAGCGATATTCTATCGCATTTGTTCAATTTGCGTCGCTCCTATTTCAGATAGCGTATTGGGCTAAGCGGCATCTCAAAGCGCATGAAATGACGAATAAACTGCACTATTAAGCTTCTACGGTAGGGCGAACAGAGACCCGATTAGATCATTTAACATTATGGTAAATAAAAGAATTCAGCGAAATTCTATCACATTTGTTCAATTTACGTCGCTCCTATTTCAGATAGCGTACTGGGCTAGGCGGCATCTCAAAGCGCATGAAATGACGAGTAAAATGCTCTATTAAACTTCTAGGGTAGGGCAAACAGAGACCCGATTAGGTCATTTCATATTATGGTTAATTTAAGAATTCAGCGAAATTCTATCACATTTGTTCAAGTTACATCGCTCCTATTGCAGATAGCTTATTGGGCTAAGCTGCATCTCAAAGCGCATGAAATGGCGAGTAAAATGCACTATTAAACTTCTAGGATAAGGCAAACAGAGACCCGATTAGATCATTTTATATTACGGTTAATATAAGAATTCAGCGTAATTCTGTCACATTTGTTCAAGTTACGTAGCTCCTATTTCAGATAGCGTACTGGGCTAGGCGGCAACTTAAACCGCGTGGCATGGCGAGTAAAATGCACTATTATACTTCTATGATAGGGCAATCAGAGACCCGATTAGTTCATTTTATATTTTGGTTAATATAAGAATCCAGCGACATTCTATCACATTTGTTCAATTTACGTCGCTCCTATTTCAGATAGCGTATTGGGCTAAGCGGCATCTCAAAGCGCACGAAAGGGCGAGTAAAATGCACTATTAAGCTTCTACGGTAGGGCGAACAGAGACCCGATTAGATCATTTAACATTATGGTAAATAAAAGAATTCAGCGAAATTCTATCACATTTGTTCAATTTACGTCGCTCCTATTTCAGATAGCGTACTGGGCTAGGCGGCATCTCAAAGCGCATGAAATGACGAGTAAAATGCTCTATTAAACTTCTAGGGTAGGGCAAACAGAGACCCGATTAGGTCATTTCATATTATGGTTAATTTAAGAATTCAGCGAAATTCTATCACATTTGTTCAAGTTACATCGCTCCTATTGCAGATAGCTTATTGGGCTAAGCTGCATCTCAAAGCGCATGAAATGGCGAGTAAAATGCACTATTAAACTTCTAGGATAAGGCAAACAGAGACCCGATTAGATCATTTTATATTACGGTTAATATAAGAATTCAGCGCAATTCTGTCACATTTGTTCAAGTTACGTAGCTCCTATTTCAGATAGCGTACTGGGCTAGGCGGCAACTTAAACCGCGTGGAATGGCGAGTAAAATGCACTATTATACTTCCATGATAGGGCAATCAGAGACCCGATTAGTTCATTTTATATTTTGGTTAATATAAGAATCCAGCGAAATTCTATCACATTTGTTCAATTTACGTCGCTCCTATTTCAGATAGCGTATTGGGCTAAGCGGCATCCCAAAGCGCACGAAAGGGCGAGTAAAATGCACTATTAAACTTCTAGGGTGGGGCAATCAGAGACCCGATGAGAACATTTTATATTATGGTTAATATAAGAATTCAGCGAAGTTCTATCACGTTTGTTCAATTTACGTCGCTCCTATTTCAGATAGCTTATTGGGCTAAGCGGCAACACAAAGCGCATGAAATGACGAGTGAAATGCACTATTAAACTTCTAGGGTAGGGCGAACAAAGACCCGATTAGATCATTTTACATTAAGGTTAAAATAAGAATTCAGCGAAATTCTATCACATTTGTTCAATTTACGTCGCTCCTATTTCAGATAGCGTATTGGGCTAAGCTGCATCTCAAAGCGCAAGAAATGGCTCGTACAATGCACTATTCAACTTCTAGGGTAGGGCAAACAGAGACCGGATTAGATCATTTTATATTTTGGTTAATATAAGAATTCAGCGATATTCTATCGCATTTGTTCAATTTGCGTCGCTCCTATTTCAGATAGCGTATTGGGCTAAGCGGCATCTCAAAGCGCATGAAATGACGAATAAAATGCACTATTAAGCTTCTACGGTAGGGCGAACAGAGACCCGATTAGATCATTTAACATTATGGTAAATAAAAGAATTCAGCGAAATTCTATCACATTTGTTCAATTTACGTCGCTCCTATTTCAGATAGCGTACTGGGCTAGGCGGCATCTCAAAGCGCATGAAACGACGAGTAAAATGCTCTATTAAACTTCTAGGGTAGGGCAAACAGAGACCCGATTAGGTCATTTCATATTATGGTTAATTTAAGAATTCAGCGAAATTCTATCACATTTGTTCAAGTTACATCGCTCCTATTGCAGATAGCTTATTGGGCTAAGCTGCATCTCAAAGCGCATGAAATGGCGAGTAAAATGCACTATTAAACTTCTAGGATAAGGCAAACAGAGACCCGATTAGATCATTTTATATTACGGTTAATATAAGAATTCAGCGTAATTCTATCACATTTGTTCATCTTACGTCGCTCCTATTTCAGATAGCCTACTGGGCTAGGCGGCATCTTAAAGCGCGTGGAAGGGCGAGTAAAATGCACTATTATACTTCTAGGGTAGGGCGAACAGAGACCCGAAGAGATCATTTTACATTAAGGTGAATATAAGAATGCAGCGTAATTCTGTCACATTTGTTCAACTTACGTCGCTCCTATTTCAGATAGCGTATTGGGTTAAGCGTCATCTCAAAGCGCATGAAATGTCGAGTGACATGCACTATTAAACTTCTAGGGTAGGGCGAACAGAGACCCGATTAGATCATTTTACATTAAGGTTAATATAAGTATTCAGCGAGATTCTATCACACTTGTTCAATTTGCGTCGCTTCTATTTCAGACAGCGTATTGGGCTAAGCGGCATCTCAAAGCGCATGAAATGGCGAATAAAATGCACTATTAAACTTCTAGGCTAGAGCGAACAGAGACCCGATTAGATCATTTTACATTATGGTTAATAAAAGAATTCAGCGAAATTCTATCACATCTGTTCAACTTACGTCGCTCCTATTTCAGGTAGCGTATGGGCTAACCGGCATCTCAAAGCGCATGAAATGGGGAATAAAATGCACTATTAAACTTCTCGGCTAGGGCGAACAGAGACCCGATTAGATCATTTTATATTATAGTTAATTTAAGAATTCAGCGAAATTATATCACATTTGTTCAATTTACGTCGCTCCTATTTCAGATAGCGTATTTGGATAAGCGGCATCTCAAAGCGCATGAAATGGCGAGTAAAATGCAATACTAAACTTCTAGGATAAGGCAAACAGAGACCCGATTAGATCATTTTATATTACGGTTAATATAAGAATTCAGCGTAATTCTATCACATTTGTTCAACTTACGTCGCTCCTATTTTAGATAGCGTACAGGGCTACGCGGCATCTTAAAGCGCGTGGAATGGCGAGTAAAATGCACTACTAAACTTCTATGATAGGGCAATCAGAGACCCGATTAGATCATTTTATATTTTGTTTAATATAAGATTTCACGGAAATTCTATCACATTTGTTCAATTTACGTCGCTCCTATTTCAGATAGCGTATTGGGCTAAGCGGCCTCTCAAAGCGCATGAAATGGCGAGTAAAATGCGCTATTAAACTTCTAGGATAAGGGAAACGGAGACCCGATTAGTTCATTTTATATTACGGTTAATATAAGAATTCAGCGTAATTCTATCACATTTGTTCATCTTACGTCGCTCCTATTTCAGATAGCCTACTGGGCTAGGCGGCATCTTAAAGCGCGTGGAAGGGCGAGTAAAATGCACTATTATACTTCTAGGGTAGGGCGAACAGAGACCCGAAGAGATCATTTTACATTAAGGTGAATATAAGAATGCAGCGTAATTCTGTCACATTTGTTCAACTTACGTCGCTCCTATTTCAGATAGCGTATTGGGTTAAGCGTCATCTCAAAGCGCATGAAATGTCGAGTGACATGCACTATTAAACTTCTAGGGTAGGGCGAACAGAGACCCGATTAGATCATTTTACATTAAGGTTAATATAAGTATTCAGCGAGATTCTATCACACTTGTTCAATTTGCGTCGCTTCTATTTCAGACAGCGTATTGGGCTAAGCGGCATCTCAAAGCGCATGAAATGGCGAATAAAATGCACTATTAAACTTCTAGGCTAGAGCGAACAGAGACCCGATTAGATCATTTTACATTATGGTTAATAAAAGAATTCAGCGAAATTCTATCACATCTGTTCAACTTACGTCGCTCCTATTTCAGGTAGCGTATGGGCTAACCGGCATCTCAAAGCGCATGAAATGGGGAATAAAATGCACTATTAAACTTCTCGGCTAGGGCGAACAGAGACCCGATTAGATCATTTTATATTATAGTTAATTTAAGAATTCAGCGAAATTATATCACATTTGTTCAATTTACGTCGCTCCTATTTCAGATAGCGTATTTGGATAAGCGGCATCTCAAAGCGCATGAAATGGCGAGTAAAATGCAATACTAAACTTCTAGGATAAGGCAAACAGAGACCCGATTAGATCATTTTATATTACGGTTAATATAAGAATTCAGCGTAATTCTATCACATTTGTTCAACTTACGTCGCTCCTATTTTAGATAGCGTACAGGGCTACGCGGCATCTTAAAGCGCGTGGAATGGCGAGTAAAATGCACTACTAAACTTCTATGATAGGGCAATCAGAGACCCGATTAGATCATTTTATATTTTGTTTAATATAAGACTTCAGGGAAATTCTATCACATTTGTTCAATTTACATCGCTCCTATTTCAGATAGGTTACATGGCTAAGCGGCATCTTAGAGCGCATGAAATGACGAGAGAAATGCACTATTAAACTTCTAGGGTAGGGCGAACAGAGACCCGATTAGATCATTTTACATTAAGGTTAATATAAGAATTCAGCGAAATTCTATCACATTTGTTCAATTTACGTCGCTCATATTTCAGATAGCCTACTGGGCTAGCCGGCATCTTAAAGCGCGTGGAATAGCGAGTGAAATGCACTATTAAACTTCTAGGATAGGGCGAACAGAGACCCGATTAGATCATTTTACATTAAGGTTAATATAAGAATTCAGCGAAATTCTATCACATTCGTTCAATTTACGTCGCTCATATTTCAGATAGCGTATTGGGCTCTGCGGCATCTCAAAGCGCATGAAATGGCGAGTGAAATGCACTATTAATCTTCTAGGGTAGGGCGAACAGAGACCCGATTAGATCATTTTACATTAAGATTAATATAAGAATTCAGGGAAATTCTATCACATTTGTTCAATTTACGTCTCTCCTATTTCAGATAGCGTACTGGACTAGGCGGCAACTTAAAGCGCGTGGAATGGCGAGTAAAATGCAGTACTAAACTTCTATGATAGGGAAATCGGAGTCCCGATTAGATCATTTTATATCTTGTTTAATATAAGATTTCAGGGAAATTCTATCACATTTGTTCAATTTACGTCGCTCCTATTTCAGATAGCGTATTGGGCTAAGCGGCATCTCAAAGCGCATGAAATGTCGAATAAAATGCACTATTAAACTTCTAGGCTAGGGCAAACAGAGACCCGATTAGATCATTTTACATTAAGGTTAATATAAGTATTCAGCGAGATTCTATCACACTTGTTCAATTTGCGTCGCTTCTATTTCAGACAGCGTACTGGGCTAGGCGGCATCTTAAAGCGCGTGGAATGGCGAGTAAAATGCACTATTAACCTTCTATGATAGGGCAATCAGAGACTAGATTAGATCATTTTATACTTTGGTTAATATAAGAATTCAGCGAAATTCTATCACATTTGTTCAATTTACGTCGCTCCTATTTCAGATAGCGTATTGGGCTAAGCGGCATCTCAAAGCGCATGAAATGACGAGTGAAATGCACTATTCAACTTCTAGGGTAGGGCAAACAGGGACCCGATTAGATCATTTTATATTATGGTTAATTTAAGAATTCAGCGAAATTCTATCACATTTGTTCAATTTACGTCGCTCCTATTTCAGATTGCGTATTGGGCTAAGCGGCATCTCAAAGCGCATGAAATGGTGAGTAAAATGCTCTATTAAACTTCTAGGATAGGGCAATCAGTGACCCGATTAGATCATTTTATATTATAGTTAATTTAAGAATTCAGCGAAATTCTATCACATTTGTTCAATTTACGTCGCTCCTATTTCAGATAGCGTATTGGGCTATGCGGCATCTTATCGCGCTCGGAATGGCGAGTAAAATGCACTATTAAACTTCTATGCTAGGGCAATCAGAGACCCGATTAGATCATTTTTTATTTTGGTTAATATATGAATTCAGGGAAATTGTATCACATTTGTTCAATTTACGTCGCTCCTATTTCAGATAGCGTATTGGGCTAAGCGGCATCTCAAAGCGCATGAAATGGCAAGTAAAATGCACTATTAAACTTCTAGGCTAGGGCAAACAGAGACCCGATTAGATCATTTTATATTACGGTTAATTTAAGAATTCAGCAAAATTCTATGACATTTGTTCAATTTACGTCGCTCCTATTTCAGATAGCGTATTGGGCTAAGCGGCTTCTTAAAGCGCATGAAGTGAGGAGTAAAATGCACTATTAAACTTTTAGGGTAGGGCAAGCAGAGACCCGATTAGATCATTTTATGTTATGGTTAATTTAAGAATTCAGCGAAATTCTATCACATTTGTTCAATTTACGTCGCTCCTATTTCAGATAGCGTATTTGGATAAGCGGCATCTCAAAGCGCATGAAATGGCGAGTAAAATGCAATACTAAACTTCTAGGATAAGGCAAACAGAGACCCGATTAGATCATTTTATATTACGGTTAATATAAGAATTCAGCGTAATTCTATCACATTTGTTCAACTTACGTCGCTCCTATTTTAGATAGCGTACAGGGCTACGCGGCATCTTAAAGCGCGTGGAATGGCGAGTAAAATGCACTACTAAACTTCTATGATAGGGCAATCAGAGACCCGATTAGATCATTTTATATTTTGTTTAATATAAGACTTCAGGGAAATTCTATCACATTTGTTCAATTTACATCGCTCCTATTTCAGATAGGTTACATGGCTAAGCGGCATCTTAGAGCGCATGAAATGACGAGAGAAATGCACTATTAAACTTCTAGGGTAGGGCGAACAGAGACCCGATTAGATCATTTTACATTAAGGTTAATATAAGAATTCAGCGAAATTCTATCACATTTGTTCAATTTACGTCGCTCATATTTCAGATAGCCTACTGGGCTAGCCGGCATCTTAAAGCGCGTGGAATAGCGAGTGAAATGCACTATTAAACTTCTAGGATAGGGCGAACAGAGACCCGATTAGATCATTTTACATTAAGGTTAATATAAGAATTCAGCGAAATTCTATCACATTCGTTCAATTTACGTCGCTCATATTTCAGATAGCGTATTGGGCTCTGCGGCATCTCAAAGCGCATGAAATGGCGAGTGAAATGCACTATTAATCTTCTAGGGTAGGGCGAACAGAGACCCGATTAGATCATTTTACATTAAGATTAATATAAGAATTCAGGGAAATTCTATCACATTTGTTCAATTTACGTCTCTCCTATTTCAGATAGCGTACTGGACTAGGCGGCAACTTAAAGCGCGTGGAATGGCGAGTAAAATGCAGTACTAAACTTCTATGATAGGGAAATCGGAGTCCCGATTAGATCATTTTATATCTTGTTTAATATAAGATTTCAGGGAAATTCTATCACATTTGTTCAATTTACGTCGCTCCTATTTCAGATAGCGTATTGGGCTAAGCGGCATCTCAAAGCGCATGAAATGTCGAATAAAATGCACTATTAAACTTCTAGGCTAGGGCAAACAGAGACCCGATTAGATCATTTTACATTAAGGTTAATATAAGTATTCAGCGAGATTCTATCACACTTGTTCAATTTGCGTCGCTTCTATTTCAGACAGCGTACTGGGCTAGGCGGCATCTTAAAGCGCGTGGAATGGCGAGTAAAATGCACTATTAACCTTCTATGATAGGGCAATCAGAGACTAGATTAGATCATTTTATACTTTGGTTAATATAAGAATTCAGCGAAATTCTATCACATTTGTTCAATTTACGTCGCTCTTATTTCAGATAGCGTATTGGGCTAAGCGGCATCTCAAAGCGCATGAAATGACGAGTGAAATGCACTATTCAACTTCTAGGGTAGGGCAAACAGGGACCCGATTAGATCATTTTATATTATGGTTAATTTAAGAATTCAGCGAAATTCTATCACATTTGTTCAATTTACGTCGCTCCTATTTCAGATTGCGTATTGGGCTAAGCGGCATCTCAAAGCGCATGAAATGGTGAGTAAAATGCTCTATTAAACTTCTAGGATAGGGCAATCAGTGACCCGATTAGATCATTTTATATTATAGTTAATTTAAGAATTCAGCGAAATTCTATCACATTTGTTCAATTTACGTCGCTCCTATTTCAGATAGCGTATTGGGCTATGCGGCATCTTATCGCGCTCGGAATGGCGAGTAAAATGCACTATTAAACTTCTATGCTAGGGCAATCAGAGACCCGATTAGATCATTTTTTATTTTGGTTAATATATGAATTCAGGGAAATTGTATCACATTTGTTCAATTTACGTCGCTCCTATTTCAGATAGCGTATTGGGCTAAGCGGCATCTCAAAGCGCATGAAATGGCGAGTAAAATGCACTATTAAACTTCTAGGCTAGGGCAAACAGAGACCCGATTAGATCATTTTATATTACGGTTAATTTAAGAATTCAGCAAAATTCTATGACATTTGTTCAATTTACGTCGCTCCTATTTCAGATAGCGTATTGGGCTAAGCGGCTTCTTAAAGCGCATGAAGTGAGGAGTAAAATGCACTATTAAACTTTTAGGGTAGGGCAAGCAGAGACCCGATTAGATCATTTTATGTTATGGTTAATTTAAGAATTCAGCGAAATTCTATCACATTTGTTCAATTTACGTCGCTCCTATTTCAGATAGCGTATTTGGATAAGCGGCATCTCAAAGCGCATGAAATGGCGAGTAAAATGCAATACTAAACTTCTAGGATAAGGCAAACAGAGACCCGATTAGATCATTTTATATTACGGTTAATATAAGAATTCAGCGTAATTCTATCACATTTGTTCAACTTACGTCGCTCCTATTTTAGATAGCGTACAGGGCTACGCGGCATCTTAAAGCGCGTGGAATGGCGAGTAAAATGCACTACTAAACTTCTATGATAGGGCAATCAGAGACCCGATTAGATCATTTTATATTTTGTTTAATATAAGACTTCAGGGAAATTCTATCACATTTGTTCAATTTACATCGCTCCTATTTCAGATAGGTTACATGGCTAAGCGGCATCTTAGAGCGCATGAAATGACGAGAGAAATGCACTATTAAACTTCTAGGGTAGGGCGAACAGAGACCCGATTAGATCATTTTACATTAAGGTTAATATAAGAATTCTGCGAAATTCTATCACATTCGTTCAATTTACGTCGCTCATATTTCAGATAGCGTATTGCGCTAGGCGGCATCTCAAAGCGCATGAAATGTCGAGTAAGATGTACTATTAAACTTCTAGGATAAGGCAAACAGAGAACCGATTAGATCATTTTATATTACGGATAATATAAGAATTCAGCGTAATTCTATCACATTTGTTCAACTTACGCCGCTCCTGCTTGAGATAGCGTACTGGACTAGGCGGCAACTTAAAGCGCGTGGAATGGCGAGTAAAATGCAGTACTAAACTTCTATGATAGGGAAATCGGAGTCCCAATTAGATCATTTTATATTTTGTTTAATATAAGATTTCAGGGAAATTGTATCACATTTGTTCAATTTACGTCGCTCCTATTTCAGATAGCGTATTGGGCTAAGCGGCATCTCAAAGCGCATGAAATGTCGAATAAAGTGCACTATTAAACTTCTAGGCTAGGGCAAACAGAGACCCGATTAGTTCATTTTACATTAAGGTTAATATAAGAATTCAGGGAACTTCTATCACATTTGTTCAATTTACGTCGCTCCTATTTCAGATAGCGTATTGGGCTAAGCGGCATCTCAAAGCGCATTAAATGGCGAGCAAAATGCACTATTAAACTTCTAGGGTATGGCAAACAGAGACCCGATTATATCATTTTATATTATGGTTAATTTAAGAATTCAACGAAATTCTATCACACTTGTTCAATTTACGTCGCTCCTATTTCAGAAAGCGTATTGGGCTAAGCGGCATCTCAAAGCGCATGAAATGGCGAGCAAAATGCACTATTAAACTTCTAGGGTAGGGCAAACAGAGACCCGATTAGATCATTTTATATTATTGTCAATTTAATCATTAAGCAAAATTCTATCACATTTGTTCAATTTACGTCGTTCCTATTTCAGATAGCGTACTGGGCTAGGCGGCATCTCAAAGCGCATGAAATAGCGAGTGAAATGCACTATTAAACTTCTAGGGTAGGGCGAACAGAGACCCGATGAGATCATTTTATATTATGGTTAATTTAAGAATTCAACGAAATTCTATCACACTTGTTCAATTTACGTCGCTCCTATTTCAGATAGCGTATTGGGCTAAACGGCATCTCAAAACGCATGAAATGGCGAGTACAATGCACTATTAAACTTCTAGGGTAAGGCAAACAGGGACCCGATTAGATCATTTTATATTACGGTTAATATAAGAATTCAGCGTAATCCTATCACATTTGTTAAACTTACGTCGCTCCTATTTCAGATAGCGTACTGGGCTAGGCGGCATCATATAGCACGTGGAAGGGCGAGTAAAATGCACTATTAAACTTCTAGGGTAGGGCAAACACAGACCCTATTAGATCAATTTATATTATGGTTAATTTAAGAATTCAGCAAAATTCTATCACATTTGTTCAACTTACGTCGCTCCTATTTCAGATAGCGTACTGGGCTAGGCGGCATCTTAAAGCGCGTGGAATGGCGGGTAAATTGCACTATTAAACTTCTATGATAGGGCAATCAGAGACCCAATTAGATCATTTTATATTTTGTCCAATATAAGATTTCAGGGAAATTCTATCACATTTGTTCAATTTACGTCGCTCCTATTTCAGATAGCGTATTGGGCTACGCGGCATCTCAAAGCGCATGAAATGGCGAATAAAATGCACTACTAAACTTCTAGGCTAGGGCGAACAGAGACCCGATTACATCATTTTAAATTATGGTTAATAAAAGAATTCAGCGAAATTCTATCACATTTGTTCAACTTACATCGCTCCTATTTCTGATAGCGTACTGGGCTAGGCGCCATCTTAAAGCGCGTGGCAGGGCGAGTAAAATGCACTATTAAACTTCTAGGGTAGGGCAAACAGAGACCCTATTAGATCATTTTATATTATGGTTAATTTAAGAATTCAGCAAAATTCAATCACATTTGTGCAATTTACGTCGCTCCTATTTCAGATAGCGTACTGGGCTACGCGGCATCTTAAAACGCGTGGAATGGCGAGTAAAATGCACTATTAAACTTCTATGATAGGGCAATCAGAGACCCCATTAGTTCATTTTATATTTTTGTCAATATATGAAATCAACGAAATTCTATCACATTTGTTCAATTTACGTCGCTCCTATTTCAGATAGCGTATTGGGCTAAGCGGCATCTCAAAGCGTATGAAATGGCGAATAAAATGCACTATTAAAGTTCTATGATAGGGCAATCAGAGACACGATTAGATCATTTTACATTATGGTTAATAAAAGAATTCAGCGAAATTCTATCACATTTGTTCAATTTACATCGCTCCTATTCCAGATAGCGTATTGGGCTAAGCGGCATCTCAAAGCGCATGAAATGTCTAATAAAATGCACTATTAAACTTCTAGGCTAGGGCAAACAGAGACCCGATTAGATCATTTTACATTGAGGTTAATATAAGAATTCAGGGAAATTCTATCACATTTGTTCAATTTAGGTGGCTCCTATTTCAGATAGCGTATTGGGCTATGCGGCATCTCAAAGCGCATGAAATGGCGAGGAAAATGCACTATTAAACTTCTAGGGTAGAGCAAACAGAGACCCGTTTAGTTCATTTTATATTATAGTGAATTTAAGAATTCAGCGAAATTCTCTCACATTTGTTCAAATAACGTCGATCCTATTTCAGATAGGGTATTGGGCTAAGCGGCATCTCAAAGCGCATGAAATGGCGAGTAAAATGCACTATTAAACTTCTAGGATAAGGCAAACAGAGACCCGATTAGATCATTTTATATTTCGGTTAATATAAGAATTCAGCGTAATTCTATCACATTTGTTCAACTTACGTCGCTCCTATTTCAGATAGCGTACTGGGCTAGGCGGCATCTTAAAGCGCGTGGAATGGCGAGTAAAATGCACTACTAAACTTCTATGATAGGGCAATCAGAGACCCAATTAGATCATTTTATATTTTGTTCAATATGAGATTTCAGGGAAATTCTATCACATTTGTTCAATTTACGTCGCTCCTATTTCAGATAGCGTATGGGGCTACGCGGCATCTCAAAGCGCATGAAATGGCGAATAAAATGCACTGCTAAACTTCTAGGCTAGGGCGAACAGAGACCCGATTACATCATTTTAAATTATGGTTAATAAAAGAATTCAGCGAAATTCTATCACATTTGTTCAACTTACATCGCTCCTATTTCTGATAGCGTACTGGGCTAGGCGCCATCTTAAAGCGCGTGGAATGGCGAGTAAAATGCACTATTAAACTTCTAGGGTAAGGCAAACAGAGACCCGATTAGATCATTTTATATTACGGTTAATATAAGAATTCAGCAAAATTCTATCACATTTGTTCAATTTACGTCGTTCCTATTTCAGATAGCATACTGGGCTAGGCGCATCTTAAAGAGCGTGGAATGGCGAGTAAAATGCACTATTAAACTTCTATGATAGGGCAATCAGAGACCCGATTAGATCATTTTATATTTTGGTTAATATAAGAATTCAGCGAAATTCTATCACATTTATTCAATTTACGTCGCTCCTATTTCAGATAGCGTATTTGGATAAGCGGCATCTCAAAGCGCATGAAATGGCGAGTAAAATGCAATACTAAACTTCTAGGATAAGGCAAACAGAGACCCGATTAGATCATTTTATATTACGGTTAATATAAGAATTCAGCGTAATTCTATCACATTTGTTCAACTTACGTCGCTCCTATTTTAGATAGCGTACAGGGCTACGCGGCATCTTAAAGCGCGTGGAATGGCGAGTAAAATGCACTACTAAACTTCTATGATAGGGCAATCAGAGACCCGATTAGATCATTTTATATTTTGTTTAATAGAAGACTTCAGGGAAATTCTATCACATTTGTTCAATTTACATCGCTCCTATTTCAGATAGGTTACATGGCTAAGCGGCATCTTAGAGCGCATGAAATGACGAGAGAAATGCACTATTAAACTTCTAGGGTAGGGCGAACAGAGACCCGATTAGATCATTTTACATTAAGGTTAATATAAGAATTCAGCGAAATTCTATCACATTTGTTCAATTTACGTCGCTCATATTTCAGATAGCCTACTGGGCTAGCCGGCATCTTAAAGCGCGTGGAATAGCGAGTGAAATGCACTATTAAACTTCTAGGGTAGGGCGAACAGAGACCCGATTAGATCATTTTACATTAAGGTTAATATAAGAATTCAGGGAAATTCTATCACATTTGTTCAATTTACGTCTCTCCTATTTCAGATAGCGTATTGGGCTAGGCGGCATCTCAAAGCGCATGAAATGTCGAGTAAGATGTACTATTAAACTTCTAGGATAAGGCAAACAGAGAACCGATTAGATCATTTTATATTACGGATAATATAAGAATTCAGCGTAATTCTATCACATTTGTTCAACTTACGCCGCTCCTGCTTGAGATAGCGTACTGGACTAGGCGGCAACTTAAAGCGCGTAGAATGGCGAGTAAAATGCAGTACTAAACTTCTATGATAGGGAAATCGGAGTCCCGATTAGATCATTTTATATTTTGTTTAATATAAGATTTCAGGGAAATTCTATCACATTTGTTCAATTTACGTCGCTCCTATTTCAGATAGCGTATTGGGCTAAGCGGCATCTCAAAGCGCATGAAATGGCGAGCAAAATGCACTATTAAACTTCTAGGGTAGGGCAAACAGAGACCCGATTAGATCATTTTATATTATTGTCAATTTAATCATTAAGCAAAATTCTATCACATTTGTTCAATTTACGTCGTTCCTATTTCAGATAGCGTACTGGGCTAGGCGGCATCTCAAAGCGCATGAAATAGCGAGTGAAATGCACTATTAAACTTCTAGGGTAGGGCGAACAGAGACCCGATGAAATCATTTTATATTATGGTTAATTTAAGAATTCAACGAAATTCTATCACACTTGTTCAATTTACGTCGCTCCTATTTCAGATAGCGTATTGGGCTAAACGGCATCTCAAAACGCATGAAATGGCGAGTACAATGCACTATTAAACTTCTAGGGTAAGGCAAACAGGGACCCGATTAGATCATTTTATATTACGGTTAATATAAGAATTCAGCGTAATCCTATCACATTTGTTAAACTTACGTCGCTCCTATTTCAGATAGCGTACTGGGCTAGGCGCCATCTTAAAGCGCGTGGCAGGGCGAGTAAAATGCACTATTAAACTTCTAGGCTAGGGCGAACAGAGACCCGATTAGATCATTTTATATTATGGTTAATTTAACAATACAGCAAAATTCTATCACATTTGTTCAATTTACGTCGTTCCTATTTCAGATAGCGTACTGGGCTGGGCGGCATCTTAAAGCGCGTGGAATGGCGAGTAAAATGCACTATTAAACTTCTAGGGTAGGGCAAACAGAGACCCTATTAGATCATTTTATATTATGGTTAATTTAAGAATTCAGCAAAATTCAATCACATTTGTGCAATTTACGTCGCTCCTATTTCAGATAGCGTACTGGGCTAGGCGGCATCTTAAAACGCGTGGAATGGCGAGTAAAATGCACTATTAAACTTCTATGATAGGGCAATCAGAGACCCGATTAGATCATTTTATATTTTGGTTAATATAAGAATTCAGCGAAATTCTATCACATTTATTCAATTTACGTCGCTCCTATTTCAGATAGCTTATTGGGCTAAGCGGCATCTCAAAGCGCATGAAATGACGAGTGAAATGCACTATTAAACTTCTAGGGTAGGGCGAACAGAGACTCGATTAGATCAGTTTACATTAATGTTAATATGAGAATTCAGCGAAATTCTATCACATTTGTTCAATTTACGTCGCTCCCATTTCAGATAGCGTATTGGGCTACGCGGCATCTCAAAGCGCATGAAATGGCGAGTACAATGCACTATTAAACTTCTACGGTAAGGCAAACAGAGACCCGATTAGATCATTTTATATTACGGTTAATCTAAGAATTCAGCGTAATTGTATCACATTTGTTCAACTTACGTCGCTCCTATTTCAGATAGCGTACTGGGCTCGACGGCATCTTAAAGCGCGTGGAAGGGCGAGTAAAATGCACTACTAAACTTCTATGATAGGGCAATCAGAGACCCGATTAGATCATTTTATATTTTGTTCAATATAAGATTTCGGGGAAATTCTATCACATTTGTTCAATTTACGTCGCTCCTATTGCAGATAGCGTATTGGGCTAAGCGGCATCTGAAAGCGCATGAAATGGCGAGTAAAATGCACTATTAATCTTCTAGGGTAAGGCAAACAGAGACCCGATTGGATCATTTTATATTATGGTTAATATAAGAATTCAGCGTAATTCTATCACATTTGTTCAAATTACGTCGCTCCTATTTCAGATAGCGTACTGGGCTAGACGGCATCTTAAAGCGCGTGGAAGGGCGAGTAAAATGCACTATTAAACTTCTAGGATAAGCCAAACAGATACCCGATTAGATCATTTTATATTACGGTTAATATAAGAATGCAGCGTAATTCTATCACATTTGTTCAACTTACGTCGCTCCTATTTAAGATAGCGTATCGGGCTAAGCGGCATCTCAAAGCGCATGAAATGGCGAGTAAAATGCACTATTAAACTTCTAGGATAATCCAAACAGAGACCCGATTAGATCATTTTATATTACGGTTAATATAAGAATGCAGCGTAATTCTATCACATTTGTTCAACTTACGTCGCTCCTATTTAAGATAGCGTATCGGGCTAAGCGGCATCTCAAAGCGCATGAAATGGCGAGTAAAATGCACTATTAAACTTCTACGGTAGGGCAAACAGAGACCCGATTAGATCATTTTATATTATGGTTAATTTAAGAATTCAGCAAAATTCTGTCACATTTGTTCAATTTACGTCGCTCCTATTTCAGATAGGGTACTGGGCTAGGCGGTAACTTAAAGCGCGTGGAATGGCGAGTAAAATGCACTATTAAACCTCTAGGCTAGGGCGAACAGAGACCCGATTAGATCATTTTACATTATGGTTCATAAAAGAATTCAGCGAAATTCTATCACATTTGTTCAACTTACGTCGCTCCTATTTCAGATAGCGTATTGGGCTAAGAGGCATCTCAAAGCGCATGAAATGGCGAGTGAAATGCACTATTAGACTTCTATGGTAGGGCGATCAGAGACCCGATTAGATCATTTTACATTAAGGTTAATATAAGAATTCACGGAAATTCTATCACATTTGTTCAATTTACGTCGCTCCTATTTCAGATAGCGTACTGGGCTAGGCGTCATCTTAAAGGGCGTGGAATGGCGAGTAAAATGCACTATTAAACTTCTAGGGTAGGGCGAACAGAGACTCGATTAGATCAGTTTACATTAATGTTAATATGAGAATTCAGCGAAATTCTATCACATTTGTTCAATTTACGTCGCTCCTATTTCAGATAGCTTATTGGGCTAAGCGGCATCTCAAAGCGCATGAAATGTCGAGTGAAATGCACTATTAAACTTCTAGGGTAGGGCGAACAGAGACTCGATTAGATCATTTTATATTATGGTTCATAAAAGAATTCAGCGAAATTCTATCACATTTGTTCAACTTACGTCGCTCCTATTTCAGATAGCGTATTGGGCTAAGAGGCATCTCAAAGCGCATGAAATGGCGAGTGAAATGCACTATTAGACTTCTATGGTAGGGCGATCAGAGACCCGATTAGATCATTTTACATTAAGGTTAATATAAGAATTCACGGAAATTCTATCACATTTGTTCAATTTACGTCGCTCCTATTTCAGATAGCGTACTGGGCTAGGCGTCATCTTAAAGCGCGTGGAATGGCGAGTAAAATGCACTATTAAACTTCTAGGGTAGGGCGAACAGAGACTCGATTAGATCAGTTTACATTAATGTTAATATGAGAATTCAGCGAAATTCTATCACATTTGTTCAATTTACGTCGCTCCTATTTCAGATAGCTTATTGGGCTAAGCGGCATCTCAAAGCGCATGAAATGTCGAGTGAAATGCACTATTAAACTTCTAGGGTAGGGCGAACAGAGACTCGATTAGATCATTTTATATTATGGTTAATTTAAGAATTCAGCGAAATTCTATCACATTTGTTCAATTTACGTCGCTCCCATTTCAGATAGCGTATTGGGCTACGCGGCATCTCAAAGCGCATGAAATGGCGAGTACAATGCACTATTAAACTTCTAGGGTAAGGCAAACAGAGACCCGGTTAGATCATTTTATATTACGGTTAATATAAGAATTCAGAGTAATTCTATCACATTTGTTCAACTTACGTCGCTCCTATTTCAGATAGCGTACTGGGCTAGGAGGCATCTTAAAGCGCGTGGAATGGCGAGTAAAATGCTCTACTAAGCTTCTATGATAGGGCAATCAGAGCCCCAATTAGATCATTTTATATTTTGTTCAATATAAGGTTTCAGGGAAATTCTATCACATTTGTTCAATTTACGTCGGTCCTATTTCAGATAGCGTATTGGGCTAAGCGGCATCTCAAAGCGCATGAAATGGCGAATAAAATGCACCATTAAACTTCTAGGCTAGGGCGAACGGAGACCCGATTAGATCATTTTACATTATGGTCAATATATGAATTCAGCGAAATTCTATCACATTTGTTCAATTTACATCGCTCCTATTTCAGATAGCGTATTGGGCTAAGCGGCATCTCAAAGCGTATGAAATGGCGAATAAAATGCACTATTAAAGTTCTATGATAGGGCGAACAGAGACCCGATTAGATCATTTTATATTACGGTTAATATAAGAAATCAGCGAAATTCTATCACATTTGTTCAATTTACGTCGCTCCTATTTCAGATGGCGTACTGGGCTAGACGGCATCTTAAAGCGCGTGGAAGGGCGAGTAAAATGCACTATTGAACTTCGATGATAGGGCAATCAGAGACCCGATTAGATCATTTTATATTTTGGTTAATATAAGGATTCACCGAAATTCTATCGCTTTTGTTCAACTTACGTCGCTCCTATTTCAGATAGCGTACTGGGCTAAGCGGCATCTCAAAGCGCATGAAATGGCGAGCAAAATCCACTATTAAACTTCTAGGGTATGGCAAACAGAGACCCGATTATATCAGTTTAGATTATGGTTAATAAAAGAATTAAGAGTAATTCTATCACATTTGTACAATTTACGTCACTCCTATTTCAGATAGCCTACTGGGCTAGCCGGCACCTTAAAGCGCGTGGAATAGCGAGTAAAATGCACTATTAGCCTTCTATGATAGGGCAATCAGAGACCCGATTAGATCATTTTATATTTTGGTTAATATAAGAATTCAGCGAAATACTATCACGTTTGTTCAATTTACGTCGCTCCTATTCCAGATAGCGTATTGGGCTTAGCGGCATCTTCAAGCGCGTGGAATGGCGAGTAAAATGCACTATTAAACTTCTAGGGTAGGGCAATCAGAGACCCGATTAGATCATTTTATATTTTGGTTAATATAAAAATTCAGCGAAATTCTATCACATTTGTTCAACTTACGTCGCTCCTATTTCAGATAGTGTATTGGGCTAAGCGGCATCTCAAAGCGCATGAAATGGCGAGTGAAATGCACCATTAGTCTTCTATGGTAAGGCGAACAGAGACCCGATTAGATCATTTTACATTAAGGTTAATATAAGAATTCACGGAAATTCTATTACATTTGTTCAATTTACGTCGCTCCTATTTCAGATAGCGTATTGGGCTATACGGCATCTCAAAGCGCATGAAATGGCGAGTAAAATGCACTATTAAAATTCTAGGGTAAGGCAAACAGGGACCCGGTTAGATCATTTTATATTACGGTTAATATAAGAATTCAGCGTAATTCTATCACATTTGTTAAACTTACGTCGCTCGTATTTCAGATAGCGTACTGGGCTAGGCGGCATCTTAAAGCGCGTGGAAGGGCGAGTAAAATGCACTATTAAACGTCTAGGCTAGGACGAACAGAGACCCGATTAGATCATTGTATATTATGGTTAATTTAAGAATTCAACGAAATTCTATCACATTTGTTCGATTTACGTCGCTCCTATTTCAGATAGCGTATTGGGCTAAGCGGCCTCTCAAAGCGGATGAAATGGCTAGTAAAATGCACTATTAAACTTCTAGGGTAAGGCAAACAGAGACCCGATTAGATCATATTACATTATGGTTATTAAAAGAATTAAGAGTAATTCTATCACATTTGTTCAATTTACGTCACTCCTATTTCAGATAGCCTACTGGGCTAGCCGGCATCTTAAAGCGCGTGGAATGGCGAGTAAAATGCACTACTAAACTTCTATGATAGGGCAATCAGAGACCCGATTAGATCATTTTACATTAAGGTTAATATAAGAATTCAGCGAAATTCTATCACATTTGTTCAATTTACGTCGCTCATATTTCAGATAGCGTATTGGGCTAAGCGGCATCTCAAAGCGCATGAAATGGCGAGTAAAATGCACTAGTAAACTTCTAGGGTAAGGCAAACAGGGACCCGATTAGATCATTTTATATTACGGTTAACATAACAATTCAGCGTAATTCTATCACATTTGTTAAACTTACGTCGCTCCTATTTCAGATAGCGTACTGGGCTAGGCGGCATCTCAAAGCGCATGAAATGGCGAGTGAAATGCACTATTAAACTTCTAGGCTAGGGCGAACAGAGACCCGATTAGATCATTTTACATTATGGTTCATAAAAGAATTCAGCGAAATTCTATCACATTTGTTCAATTTACGTCGCTCCCATTTCAGATAGCGTATTTGGCTACGCGGCATCTCAAAGCGCATGAAATGGCGAGTACAATGCACTATTAAACTTCTACGGTAAGGCAAACAGAGACCCGATTAGATCATTTTATATTACGGTTAATCTAAGAATTCAGCGTAATTGTATCACATTTGTTCAACTTACGTCGCTCCTATTTCAGATAGCGTACTGGGCTAGACGGCATCTTAAAGCGCGTGGAAGGGCGAGTAAAATGCACTACTAAACTTCTATGATAGGGCAATCAGAGACCCCATTAGATCATTTTATATTTTGTTCAATATAAGATTTCGGGGAAATTGTATCACATTTGTTCAATTTACGTCGCTCCTATTTCAGATAGCGTATTGGGCTAGACGGTATCTTAAAGCGCCTGGAAGGGCGAGTTAAATGCACTACTAAACTTCTATGATAGGGCAATCAGAGCCCCAATTAGATCATTTTATATTTTGTTCAATATAAGATTTCAGGGAAATTCTATCACATTTGTTCAATTTACGTCGCTCCTATTTCAGATAGCGTATTGGGCTAAGCGGCATCTCAAAGCGCATGAAATGGCGAATAAAATGCACCATTAAACTTCTAGGCTAGGGCGAACGGAGACCCGATTACATCATTTTACATTATGGTTAATAAAAGAATTCAGCGAAATTCTATCACATTTGTTCAATTTACATCGCTCCTACTTCAGATAACGTATTGGGCTAACCTGCCTCTTCCAGCGCATGAAATGACGAGTAAAATGCACTATTAAACTTCTATGGTAGGGCAAACAGAGACCCGATTAGATACTTTTATATTATAGTTAATTTGAGAATTCAGCGAAATTCTACCACATTTGTTCTATTTACGTCGCTCCTATTTCAGATAGCGTATTGGGCTAAGCGGCATCTCAAAGCGCATGAAATGGCGAGTAAAATGCACTATTAATCTTCTAGGGTAAGGCAAACGGAGACCCGATTGGATCATTTTATATTATGGTTAATATAAGAATTCAGCGTAATTCTATCACATTTGTTCAACTTACGTCGCTCCTATTTAAGATAGCGTATCGGGCTAAGCGGCATCTCAAAGCGCATGAAATGGCGAGTAAAATGCACTATTAAACTTCTAGGATAAGCCAAACAGAGACCCGATTAGATCATTTTATATTACGGTTAATATAAGAATGCAGCGTAATTCTATCACATTTGTTCAACTTACGTCGCTCCTATTTAAGATAGCGTATCGGGCTAATCGACATCTCAAAGCGCATGAAATGGCGAGTAAAATGCACTATTAAACTTTTACGGTAGGGCAAACAGAGACCCGATTAGATCATTTTATATTATGGTTAATTTAAGAATTCAGCAAAATTCTGTCACCTTTGTTCAATTTACGTCGCTCCTATTTCAGATAGGGTACTGGGCTAGGCGGCATCTTAATGCGCGTGGAATGGCGAGTGAAATTCACTATTTAACATCGATGATAGGGCAATCAGAGACCCGATTAGATCATTTTATATTTGGGTTAATATAAGAATTCAGCGAAATTCTATCACATTTGTTCAATTTACGTCGCTCCTATTTCAGATAGCATATTGGGCTATGCGGCATCTCAATGCACATGCAATGGCGAGTAAAATGCACTATTAAACTTCTAGGGTAGGGCAAACAGAGACCCGATTAGATCATTTTATATTACGGTTAATATAAGATTTCAGGGAAATTCTATCACATTTGTTCAATTTACGTCGCTCCTATTTCAGATGGCGTATTGGGCTAAGCGGCATCTCAAAGCGCATGAAATGGCGAGTAAAATGCACTATTAAACTTCTAGGTTAGGACAAACGGAGACCCGATTAGATCATTTTATATTATGGTTAATTTAAGAATTCAGCGAAATTCTATCACATTTGTTCAATTTACGTCGCTCCTATTTCAGATAGCGTATTGGGCTAAGCGGCATTTCAAAGCGCATGAAATGGCGAGTAAAATGCACTTTTAAACTTCTAGGATAAGCCAAACAGAGACCCGATTAGATCATTTTATATTACGGTTAATATAAGAATTAAGCGAAATTCTATCACATTTGTTCAATTTACGTCGCTCCTATTTCAGGTAGCGTATTGGGCTAAGCGGCATCTCAAAGCGCATGAAATGGCGAGTGAAGTGCACTGTTAAACTTCTAGGGTAAGGGAAAGAGAGACCCGATTAGAACATTTTATATTACGGTTAATATAAGAATTAAGCGTAATTCTATCACATTTGTTGAATTTACGGCACTCCCATTTCAGATAGCGTATTGGGCTAAGCGGCATCTCAAAGCGCATGAAATGGCAAATAAAATGCACCATTAATCTTCTCGGCTAGGGCGAACAGAAACCCGATTAGATCATTTTATATTATGGTTAATTTAAGAATTCAGGGAAATTCTATCACATTTGTTCAATTTACGTCGCTCCTATTTCTGATAGCGTACTGGGCTAGGCGCCATCTTAAAGCGCGTGGAATGGCGAGTAAAATGCACTATTAAACTTCTAGGGTAAGGCAAACAGAGACCCGATTAGATCATTTTATATTACGGTTAATATAAGAATTCAGCAAAATTCTATCACATTTGTTCAATTTACGTCGTTCCTATTTCAGATAGCATACTGGGCTAGGCGCATCTTAAAGAGCGTGGAATGGCGAGTAAAATGCACTATTAAACTTCTATGATAGGGCAATCAGAGACCCGATTAGATCATTTTATATTTTGGTTAATATAAGAATTCAGCGAAATTCTATCACATTTATTCAATTTACGTCGCTCCTATTTCAGATAGCGTATTTGGATAAGCGGCATCTCAAAGCGCATGAAATGGCGAGTAAAATGCAATACTAAACTTCTAGGATAAGGCAAACAGAGACCCGATTAGATCATTTTATATTACGGTTAATATAAGAATTCAGCGTAATTCTATCACATTTGTTCAACTTACGTCGCTCCTATTTTAGATAGCGTACAGGGCTACGCGGCATCTTAAAGCGCGTGGAATGGCGAGTAAAATGCACTACTAAACTTCTATGATAGGGCAATCAGAGACCCGATTAGATCATTTTATATTTTGTTTAATAGAAGACTTCAGGGAAATTCTATCACATTTGTTCAATTTACATCGCTCCTATTTCAGATAGGTTACATGGCTAAGCGGCATCTTAGAGCGCATGAAATGACGAGAGAAATGCACTATTAAACTTCTAGGGTAGGGCGAACAGAGACCCGATTAGATCATTTTACATTAAGGTTAATATAAGAATTCAGCGAAATTCTATCACATTTGTTCAATTTACGTCGCTCATATTTCAGATAGCCTACTGGGCTAGCCGGCATCTTAAAGCGCGTGGAATAGCGAGTGAAATGCACTATTAAACTTCTAGGGTAGGGCGAACAGAGACCCGATTAGATCATTTTACATTAAGGTTAATATAAGAATTCAGGGAAATTCTATCACATTTGTTCAATTTACGTCTCTCCTATTTCAGATAGCGTATTGGGCTAGGCGGCATCTCAAAGCGCATGAAATGTCGAGTAAGATGTACTATTAAACTTCTAGGATAAGGCAAACAGAGAACCGATTAGATCATTTTATATTACGGATAATATAAGAATTCAGCGTAATTCTATCACATTTGTTCAACTTACGCCGCTCCTGCTTGAGATAGCGTACTGGACTAGGCGGCAACTTAAAGCGCGTAGAATGGCGAGTAAAATGCAGTACTAAACTTCTATGATAGGGAAATCGGAGTCCCGATTAGATCATTTTATATTTTGTTTAATATAAGATTTCAGGGAAATTCTATCACATTTGTTCAATTTACGTCGCTCCTATTTCAGATAGCGTATTGGGCTAAGCGGCATCTCAAAGCGCATGAAATGGCGAGCAAAATGCACTATTAAACTTCTAGGGTAGGGCAAACAGAGACCCGATTAGATCATTTTATATTATTGTCAATTTAATCATTAAGCAAAATTCTATCACATTTGTTCAATTTACGTCGTTCCTATTTCAGATAGCGTACTGGGCTAGGCGGCATCTCAAAGCGCATGAAATAGCGAGTGAAATGCACTATTAAACTTCTAGGGTAGGGCGAACAGAGACCCGATGAAATCATTTTATATTATGGTTAATTTAAGAATTCAACGAAATTCTATCACACTTGTTCAATTTACGTCGCTCCTATTTCAGATAGCGTATTGGGCTAAACGGCATCTCAAAACGCATGAAATGGCGAGTACAATGCACTATTAAACTTCTAGGGTAAGGCAAACAGGGACCCGATTAGATCATTTTATATTACGGTTAATATAAGAATTCAGCGTAATCCTATCACATTTGTTAAACTTACGTCGCTCCTATTTCAGATAGCGTACTGGGCTAGGCGCCATCTTAAAGCGCGTGGCAGGGCGAGTAAAATGCACTATTAAACTTCTAGGCTAGGGCGAACAGAGACCCGATTAGATCATTTTATATTATGGTTAATTTAACAATACAGCAAAATTCTATCACATTTGTTCAATTTACGTCGTTCCTATTTCAGATAGCGTACTGGGCTGGGCGGCATCTTAAAGCGCGTGGAATGGCGAGTAAAATGCACTATTAAACTTCTAGGGTAGGGCAAACAGAGACCCTATTAGATCATTTTATATTATGGTTAATTTAAGAATTCAGCAAAATTCAATCACATTTGTGCAATTTACGTCGCTCCTATTTCAGATAGCGTACTGGGCTAGGCGGCATCTTAAAACGCGTGGAATGGCGAGTAAAATGCACTATTAAACTTCTATGATAGGGCAATCAGAGACCCGATTAGATCATTTTATATTTTGGTTAATATAAGAATTCAGCGAAATTCTATCACATTTATTCAATTTACGTCGCTCCTATTTCAGATAGCTTATTGGGCTAAGCGGCATCTCAAAGCGCATGAAATGACGAGTGAAATGCACTATTAAACTTCTAGGGTAGGGCGAACAGAGACTCGATTAGATCAGTTTACATTAATGTTAATATGAGAATTCAGCGAAATTCTATCACATTTGTTCAATTTACGTCGCTCCCATTTCAGATAGCGTATTGGGCTACGCGGCATCTCAAAGCGCATGAAATGGCGAGTACAATGCACTATTAAACTTCTACGGTAAGGCAAACAGAGACCCGATTAGATCATTTTATATTACGGTTAATCTAAGAATTCAGCGTAATTGTATCACATTTGTTCAACTTACGTCGCTCCTATTTCAGATAGCGTACTGGGCTCGACGGCATCTTAAAGCGCGTGGAAGGGCGAGTAAAATGCACTACTAAACTTCTATGATAGGGCAATCAGAGACCCGATTAGATCATTTTATATTTTGTTCAATATAAGATTTCGGGGAAATTCTATCACATTTGTTCAATTTACGTCGCTCCTATTGCAGATAGCGTATTGGGCTAAGCGGCATCTGAAAGCGCATGAAATGGCGAGTAAAATGCACTATTAATCTTCTAGGGTAAGGCAAACAGAGACCCGATTGGATCATTTTATATTATGGTTAATATAAGAATTCAGCGTAATTCTATCACATTTGTTCAAATTACGTCGCTCCTATTTCAGATAGCGTACTGGGCTAGACGGCATCTTAAAGCGCGTGGAAGGGCGAGTAAAATGCACTATTAAACTTCTAGGATAAGCCAAACAGATACCCGATTAGATCATTTTATATTACGGTTAATATAAGAATGCAGCGTAATTCTATCACATTTGTTCAACTTACGTCGCTCCTATTTAAGATAGCGTATCGGGCTAAGCGGCATCTCAAAGCGCATGAAATGGCGAGTAAAATGCACTATTAAACTTCTAGGATAATCCAAACAGAGACCCGATTAGATCATTTTATATTATGGTTAATTTAAGAATTCAGCAAAATTCTGTCACATTTGTTCAATTTACGTCGCTCCTATTTCAGATAGGGTACTGGGCTAGGCGGTAACTTAAAGCGCGTGGAATGGCGAGTAAAATGCACTATTAAACCTCTAGGCTAGGGCGAACAGAGACCCGATTAGATCATTTTACATTATGGTTCATAAAAGAATTCAGCGAAATTCTATCACATTTGTTCAACTTACGTCGCTCCTATTTCAGATAGCGTATTGGGCTAAGAGGCATCTCAAAGCGCATGAAATGGCGAGTGAAATGCACTATTAGACTTCTATGGTAGGGCGATCAGAGACCCGATTAGATCATTTTACATTAAGGTTAATATAAGAATTCACGGAAATTCTATCACATTTGTTCAATTTACGTCGCTCCTATTTCAGATAGC
Source organism: Macropis europaea (assembly GCA_916610135.2). Taxonomy (NCBI): domain Eukaryota; kingdom Metazoa; phylum Arthropoda; class Insecta; order Hymenoptera; family Melittidae; genus Macropis; species Macropis europaea. Next base: position 270,104 of record CAKAJE020001996.1, read on the forward strand.
GTACTGGGCTAGGCGTCATCTTAAAGCGCGTGGAATGGCGAGTAAAATGCACTATTAAACTTCTAGGGTAGGGCGAACAGAGACTCGATTAGATCAGTTTACATTAATGTTAATATGAGAATTCAGCGAAATTCTATCACATTTGTTCAATTTACGTCGCTCCTATTTCAGATAGCTTATTGGGCTAAGCGGCATCTCAAAGCGCATGAAATGTCGAGTGAAATGCACTATTAAACTTCTAGGGTAGGGCGAACAGAGACTCGATTAGATCATTTTATATTATGGTTCATAAAAGAATTCAGCGAAATTCTATCACATTTGTTCAACTTACGTCGCTCCTATTTCAGATAGCGTATTGGGCTAAGAGGCATCTCAAAGCGCATGAAATGGCGAGTGAAATGCACTATTAGACTTCTATGGTAGGGCGATCAGAGACCCGATTAGATCATTTTACATTAAGGTTAATATAAGAATTCACGGAAATTCTATCACATTTGTTCAATTTACGTCGCTCCTATTTCAGATAGCGTACTGGGCTAGGCGTCATCTTAAAGCGCGTGGAATGGCGAGTAAAATGCACTATTAAACTTCTATGGTAGGGCGAACAGAGACTCGATTAGATCAGTTTACATTAATGTTAATATGAGAATTTAGCGAAATTCTATCACATTTGTTCAATTTACGTCGCTCCTATTTCAGATAGCTTATTGGGCTAAGCGGCATCTCAAAGCGCATGAAATGTCGAGTGAAATGCACTATTAAACTTCTAGGGTAGGGCGAACAGAGACTCGATTAGATCATTTTATATTATGGTTAATTTAAGAATTCAGCGAAATTCTATCACATTTGTTCAATTTACGTCGCTCCCATTTCAGATAGCGTATTGGGCTACGCGGCATCTCAAAGCGCATGAAATGGCGAGTACAATGCACTATTAAACTTCTAGGGTAAGGCAAACAGAGACCCGGTTAGATCATTTTATATTACGGTTAATATAAGAATTCAGAGTAATTCTATCACATTTGTTCAACTTACGTCGCTCCTATTTCAGATAGCGTACTGGGCTAGGAGGCATCTTAAAGCGCGTGGAATGGCGAGTAAAATGCTCTACTAAGCTTCTATGATAGGGCAATCAGAGCCCCAATTAGATCATTTTATATTTTGTTCAATATAAGGTTTCAGGGAAATTCTATCACATTTGTTCAATTTACGTCGCTCCTATTTCAGATAGCGTATTGGGCTAAGCGGCATCTCAAAGCGCATGAAATGGCGAATAAAATGCACCATTAAACTTCTAGGCTAGGGCGAACGGAGACCCGATTAGATCATTTTACATTATGGTCAATATATGAATTCAGCGAAATTCTATCACATTTGTTCAATTTACATCGCTCCTATTTCAGATAGCGTATTGGGCTAAGCGGCATCTCAAAGCGTATGAAATGGCGAATAAAATGCACTATTAAAGTTCCATGATAGGGCGAACAGAGACCCGATTAGATCATTTTATATTACGGTTAATATAAGAAATCAGCGAAATTCTATCACATTTGTTCAATTTACGTCGCTCCTATTTCAGATGGCGTACTGGGCTAGACGGCATCTTAAAGCGCGTGGAAGGGCGAGTAAAATGCACTATTGAACTTCGATGATAGGGCAATCAGAGACCCGATTAGATCATTTTATATTTTGGTTAATATAAGGATTCACCGAAATTCTATCGCTTTTGTTCAACTTACGTCGCTCCTATTTCAGATAGCGTACTGGGCTAAGCGGCATCTCAAAGCGCATGAAATGGCGAGCAAAATCCACTATTAAACTTCTAGGGTATGGCAAACAGAGACCCGATTATATCAGTTTAGATTATGGTTAATAAAAGAATTAAGAGTAATTCTATCACATTTGTACAATTTACGTCACTCCTATTTCAGATAGCCTACTGGGCTAGCCGGCACCTTAAAGCGCGTGGAATAGCGAGTAAAATGCACTATTAGCCTTCTATGATAGGGCAATCAGAGACCCGATTAGATCATTTTATATTTTGGTTAATATAAGAATTCAGCGAAATACTATCACGTTTGTTCAATTTACGTCGCTCCTATTCCAGATAGCGTATTGGGCTTAGCGGCATCTTCAAGCGCGTGGAATGGCGAGTAAAATGCACTATTAAACTTCTAGGGTAGGGCAATCAGAGACCCGATTAGATCATTTTATATTTTGGTTAATATAAGAATTCAGCGAAATTCTATCACATTTGTTCAACTTACGTCGCTCCTATTTCAGATAGTGTATTGGGCTAAGCGGCATCTCAAAGCGCATGAAATGGCGAGTGAAATGCACCATTAGTCTTCTATGGTAAGGCGAACAGAGACCCGATTAGATCATTTTACATTAAGGTTAATATAAGAATTCACGGAAATTCTATTACATTTGTTCAATTTACGTCGCTCCTATTTCAGATAGCGTATTGGGCTATACGGCATCTCAAAGCGCATGAAATGGCGAGTAAAATGCACTATTAAAATTCTAGGGTAAGGCAAACAGGGACCCGGTTAGATCATTTTATATTACGGTTAATATAAGAATTCAGCGTAATTCTATCACATTTGTTAAACTTACGTCGCTCGTATTTCAGATAGCGTACTGGGCTAGGCGGCATCTTAAAGCGCGTGGAAGGGCGAGTAAAATGCACTATTAAACGTCTAGGCTAGGACGAACAGAGACCCGATTAGATCATTGTATATTATGGTTAATTTAAGAATTCAACGAAATTCTATCACATTTGTTCGATTTACGTCGCTCCTATTTCAGATAGCGTATTGGGCTAAGCGGCCTCTCAAAGCGGATGAAATGGCGAGTAAAATGCACTATTAAACTTCTAGGGTAAGGCAAACAGAGACCCGATTAGATCATATTACATTATGGTTATTAAAAGAATTAAGAGTAATTCTATCACATTTGTTCAATTTACGTCACTCCTATTTCAGATAGCCTACTGGGCTAGCCGGCATCTTAAAGCGCGTGGAATGGCGAGTAAAATGCACTACTAAACTTCTATGATAGGGCAATCAGAGACCCGATTAGATCATTTTACATTAAGGTTAATATAAGAATTCAGCGAAATTCTATCACATTTGTTCAATTTACGTCGCTCATATTTCAGATAGCGTATTGGGCTAAGCGGCATCTCAAAGCGCATGAAATGGCGAGTAAAATGCACTAGTAAACTTCTAGGGTAAGGCAAACAGGGACCCGATTAGATCATTTTATATTACGGTTAACATAACAATTCAGCGTAATTCTATCACATTTGTTAAACTTACGTCGCTCCTATTTCAGATAGCGTACTGGGCTAGGCGGCATCTCAAAGCGCATGAAATGGCGAGTGAAATGCACTATTAAACTTCTAGGCTAGGGCGAACAGAGACCCGATTAGATCATTTTACATTATGGTTCATAAAAGAATTCAGCGAAATTCTATCACATTTGTTCAATTTACGTCGCTCCCATTTCAGATAGCGTATTTGGCTACGCGGCATCTCAAAGCGCATGAAATGGCGAGTACAATGCACTATTAAACTTCTACGGTAAGGCAAACAGAGACCCGATTAGATCATTTTATATTACGGTTAATCTAAGAATTCAGCGTAATTGTATCACATTTGTTCAACTTACGTCGCTCCTATTTCAGATAGCGTACTGGGCTAGACGGCATCTTAAAGCGCGTGGAAGGGCGAGTAAAATGCACTACTAAACTTCTATGATAGGGCAATCAGAGACCCCATTAGATCATTTTATATTTTGTTCAATATAAGATTTCGGGGAAATTGTTATCACATTTGTTCAATTTACGTCGCTCCTATTTCAGATAGCGTATTGGGCTAGACGGTATCTTAAAGCGCCTGGAAGGGCGAGTAAAATGCACTACTAAACTTCTATGATAGGGCAATCAGAGACCCGATTAGATCATTTTATATTTTGTTCAATATAAGATTTCGGGGAAATTCTATCACATTTGTTCAATTTACGTCGCTCCTATTTCAGATAGCGTATTGGGCTAGACGGTATCTTAAAGCGCCTGGAAGGGCGAGTAAAATGCACTACTAAACTTCTATGATAGGGCAATCAGAGCCCCAATTAGATCATTTTATATTTTGTTCAATATAAGATTTCAGGGAAATTCTATCACATTTGTTCAATTTACGTCGCTCCTATTTCAGATAGCGTATTGGGCTAAGCGGCATCTCAAAGCGCATGAAATGGCGAATAAAATGCACCATTAAACTTCTAGGCTAGGGCGAACGGAGACCCGATTAGATCATTTTACATTATGGTTAATAAAAGAATTCAGCGAAATTCTATCACATTTGTTCAATTTACATCGCTCCTATTTCGGATAACGTATTGGGCTAACCTGCCTCTCACAGCGCATGAAATGACGAGTAAATGCACTATTAAACTTCTATGGTAGGGCAAACAGAGACCCGATTAGATACTTTTATATTATAGTTAATTTGAGAATTCAGCGAAATTCTACCACATTTGTTCTATTTACGTCGCTCCTATTTCAGATAGCGTATTGGGCTAAGCGGCATCTCAAAGCGCATGAAATGGCGAGTAAAATGCACTATTAATCTCCTAGGGTAAGGCAAACGGAGACCCGATTGGATCATTTTATATTATGGTTAATATAAGAATTCAGCGTAATTCTATCACATTTGTTCAACTTACGTCGCTCCTATTTAAGATAGCGTATTGGGCTAAGCGGCATCTCAAAGCGCATGAAATGGCGAGTAAAATGCACTATTAAACTTCTACGGTAGGGCAAACAGAGACCCGATTAGATCATTTTATATTATGGTTAATTTAAGAATTCAGCAAAATTCTGTCACATTTGTTCAATTTACGTCGCTCCTATTTCAGATAGGGTACTGGGCTAGGCGGTAACTTAAAGCGCGTGGAATGGCGAGTAAAATGCACTATTAAACCTCTAGGCTAGGGCGAACAGAGACCCGATTAGATCATTTACATTATGGTTCATAAAAGAATTCAGCGAAATTCTATCACATTTGTTCAACTTACGTCGCTCCTATTTCAGATAGCGTATTGGGCTAAGAGGCATCTCAAAGCGCATGAAATGGCGAGTGAAATGCACTATTAGACTTCTATGGTAGGGCGATCAGAGACCCGATTAGATCATTTTACATTAAGGTTAATATAAGAATTCACGGAAATTCTATCACATTTGTTCAATTTACGTCGCTCCTATTTCAGATAGCGTACTGGGCTAGGCGTCATCTTAAAGCGCGTGGAATGGCGAGTAAAATGCACTATTAAACTTCTAGGGTAGGGCGAACAGAGACTCGATTAGATCAGTTTACATTAATGTTAATATGAGAATTCAGCGAAATTCTATCACATTTGTTCAATTTACGTCGCTCCTATTTCAGATAGCTTATTGGGCTAAGCGGCATCTCAAAGCGCATGAAATGTCGAGTGAAATGCACTATTAAACTTCTAGGGTAGGGCGAACAGAGACTCGATTAGATCATTTTATATTATGGTTAATAAAAGAATTCAGCGAAATTCTATCACATTTGTTCAACTTACGTCGCTCCTATTTCAGATAGCGTATTGGGCTAAGAGGCATCTCAAAGCGCATGAAATGGCGAGTGAAATGCACTATTAGACTTCTATGGTAGGGCGATCAGAGACCCGATTAGATCATTTTACATTAAGGTTAATATAAGAATTCACGGAAATTCTATCACATTTGTTCAATTTACGTCGCTCCTATTTCAGATAGCGTACTGGGCTAGGCGGCATCTTAAAGCGCGTGGAATGGCGAGTAAAATGCACTATTAAACTTCTATGGTAGGGCGAACAGAGACTCGATTAGATCAGTTTACATTAATGTTAATATGAGAATTTAGCGAAATTCTATCACATTTGTTCAATTTACGTCGCTCCTATTTCAGATAGCTTATTGGGCTAAGCGGCATCTCAAGCGCATGAAATGTCGAGTGAAATGCACTATTAAACTTCTAGGGTAGGGCGAACAGAGACTCGATTAGATCATTTTATATTATGGTTAATTTAAGAATTCAGCGAAATTCTATCACATTTGTTCAATTTACGTCGCTCCCATTTCAGATAGCGTATTGGGCTACGCGGCATCTCAAAGCGCATGAAATGGCGAGTACAATGCACTATTAAACTTCTAGGGTAAGGCAAACAGAGACCCGGTTAGATCATTTTATATTACGGTTAATATAAGAATTCAGAGTAATTCTATCACATTTGTTCAACTTACGTCGCTCCTATTTCAGATAGCGTACTGGGCTAGGAGGCATCTTAAAGCGCGTGGAATGGCGAGTAAAATGCTCTACTAAGCTTCTATGATAGGGCAATCAGAGCCCCAATTAGATCATTTTATATTTTGTTCAATATAAGGTTTCAGGGAAATTCTATCACATTTGTTCAATTTACGTCGGTCCTATTTCAGATAGCGTATTGGGCTAAGCGGCATCTCAAAGCGCATGAAATGGCGAATAAAATGCACCATTAAACTTCTAGGCTAGGGCGAACGGAGACCCGATTAGATCATTTTACATTATGGTCAATATATGAATTCAGCGAAATTCTATCACATTTGTTCAATTTACATCGCTCCTATTTCAGATAGCGTATTGGGCTAAGCGGCATCTCAAAGCGTATGAAATGGCGAATAAAATGCACTATTAAAGTTCCATGATAGGGCGAACAGAGACCCGATTAGATCATTTTATATTACGGTTAATATAAGAAATCAGCGAAATTCTATCACATTTGTTCAATTTACGTCGCTCCTATTTCAGATGGCGTACTGGGCTAGACGGCATCTTAAAGCGCGTGGAAGGGCGAGTAAAATGCACTATTGAACTTCGATGATAGGGCAATCAGAGACCCGATTAGATCATTTTATATTTTGGTTAATATAAGGATTCACCGAAATTCTATCGCTTTTGTTCAACTTACGTCGCTCCTATTTCAGATAGCGTACTGGGCTAAGCGGCATCTCAAAGCGCATGAAATGGCGAGCAAAATCCACTATTAAACTTCTAGGGTATGACAAACAGAGACCCGATTATATCAGTTTAGATTATGGTTAATAAAAGAATTAAGAGTAATTCTATCACATTTGTACAATTTACGTCACTCCTATTTCAGATAGCCTACTGGGCTAGCCGGCACCTTAAAGCGCGTGGAATAGCGAGTAAAATGCACTATTAGCCTTCTATGATAGGGCAATCAGAGACCCGATTAGATCATTTTATATTTTGGTTAATATAAGAATTCAGCGAAATACTATCACGTTTGTTCAATTTACGTCGCTCCTATTCCAGATAGCGTATTGGGCTTAGCGGCATCTTCAAGCGCGTGGAATGGCGAGTAAAATGCACTATTAAACTTCTAGGGTAGGTCAATCAGAGACCCGATTAGATCATTTTATATTTTGGTTAATATAAGAATTCAGCGAAATTCTATCACATTTGTTCAACTTACGTCGCTCCTATTTCAGATAGTGTATTGGGCTAAGCGGCATCTCAAAGCGCATGAAATGGCGAGTGAAATGCACCATTAGTCTTCTATGGTAAGGCGAACAGAGACCCGATTAGATCATTTTACATTAAGGTTAATATAAGAATTCACGGAAATTCTATTACATTTGTTCAATTTACGTCGCTCCTATTTCAGATAGCGTATTGGGCTATACGGCATCTCAAAGCGCATGAAATGGCGAGTAAAATGCACTATTAAAATTCTAGGGTAAGGCAAACAGGGACCCGGTTAGATCATTTTATATTACGGTTAATATAAGAATTCAGCGTAATTCTATCACATTTGTTAAACTTACGTCGCTCGTATTTCAGATAGCGTACTGGGCTAGGCGGCATCTTAAAGCGCGTGGAAGGGCGAGTAAAATGCACTATTAAACGTCTAGGCTAGGACGAACAGAGACCCGATTAGATCATTGTATATTATGGTTAATTTAAGAATTCAACGAAATTCTATCACATTTGTTCGATTTACGTCGCTCCTATTTCAGATAGCGTATTGGGCTAAGCGGCCTCTCAAAGCGGATGAAATGGCGAGTAAAATGCACTATTAAACTTCTAGGGTAAGGCAAACAGAGACCCGATTAGATCATATTACATTATGGTTATTAAAAGAATTAAGAGTAATTCTATCACATTTGTTCAATTTACGTCACTCCTATTTCAGATAGCCTACTGGGCTAGCCGGCATCTTAAAGCGCGTGGAATGGCGAGTAAAATGCACTACTAAACTTCTATGATAGGGCAATCAGAGACCCGATTAGATCATTTTACATTAAGGTTAATATAAGAATTCAGCGAAATTCTATCACATTTGTTCAATTTACGTCGCTCATATTTCAGATAGCGTATTGGGCTAAGCGGCATCTCAAAGCGCATGAAATGGCGAGTAAAATGCACTAGTAAACTTCTAGGGTAAGGCAAACAGGGACCCGATTAGATCATTTTATATTACGGTTAACATAACAATTCAGCGTAATTCTATCACATTTGTTAAACTTACGTCGCTCCTATTTCAGATAGCGTACTGGGCTAGGCGGCATCTCAAAGCGCATGAAATGGCGAGTGAAATGCACTATTAAACTTCTAGGCTAGGGCGAACAGAGACCCGATTAGATCATTTTACATTATGGTTAATAAAAGAATTCAGCGAAATTCTATCACATTTGTTCAATTTACGTCGCTCCCATTTCAGATAGCGTATTTGGCTACGCGGCATCTCAAAGCGCATGAAATGGCGAGTACAATGCACTATTAAACTTCTACGGTAAGGCAAACAGAGACCCGATTAGATCATTTTATATTACGGTTAATCTAAGAATTCAGCGTAATTGTATCACATTTGTTCAACTTACGTCGCTCCTATTTCAGATAGCGTACTGGGCTAGACGGCATCTTAAAGCGCGTGGAAGGGCGAGTAAAATGCACTACTAAACTTCTATGATAGGGCAATCAGAGACCCCATTAGATCATTTTATATTTTGTTCAATATAAGATTTCGGGGAAATTGTATCACATTTGTTCAATTTACGTCGCTCCTATTTCAGATAGCGTATTGGGCTAGACGGTATCTTAAAGCGCCTGGAAGGGCGAGTAAAATGCACTACTAAACTTCTATGATAGGGCAATCAGAGACCCGATTAGATCATTTTATATTTTGTTCAATATAAGATTTCGGGGAAATTCTATCACATTTGTTCAATTTACGTCGCTCCTATTTCAGATAGCGTATTGGGCTAGACGGTATCTTAAAGCGCCTGGAAGGGCGAGTAAAATGCACTACTAAACTTCTATGATAGGGCAATCAGAGCCCCAATTAGATCATTTTATATTTTGTTCAATATAAGATTTCAGGGAAATTCTATCACATTTGTTCAATTTACGTCGCTCCTATTTCAGATAGCGTATTGGGCTAAGCGGCATCTCAAAGCGCATGAAATGGCGAATAAAATGCACCATTAAACTTCTAGGCTAGGGCGAACGGAGACCCGATTAGATCATTTTACATTATGGTTAATAAAAGAATTCAGCGAAATTCTATCACATTTGTTCAATTTACATCGCTCCTATTTCGGATAACGTATTGGGCTAACCTGCCTCTCACAGCGCATGAAATGACGAGTAAAATGCACTATTAAACTTCTATGGTAGGGCAAACAGAGACCCGATTAGATACTTTTATATTATAGTTAATTTGAGAATTCAGCGAAATTCTACCACATTTGTTCTATTTACGTCGCTCCTATTTCAGATAGCGTATTGGGCTAAGCGGCATCTCAAAGCGCATGAAATGGCGAGTAAAATGCACTATTAATCTCCTAGGGTAAGGCAAACGGAGACCCGATTGGATCATTTTATATTATGGTTAATATAAGAATTCAGCGTAATTCTATCACATTTGTTCAACTTACGTCGCTCCTATTTAAGATAGCGTATTGGGCTAAGCGGCATCTCAAAGCGGATGAAATGGCGAGTAAAATGCACTATTAAACTTCTAGGGTAAGGCAAACAGAGACCCGATTAGATCATATTACATTATGGTTAATAAAAGAATTAAGAGTAAATTCTATCACATTCGTTCAATTTACGTCACTCCTATTTCAGATAGCCTACTGGGCTAGCCGGCATCTTAAAGCGCGTGGAATAGCGAGTAAAATGCACTATTAGCCTTCTATGATAGGGCAATCGGAGACCCGATTAGATCATTTTATATTTTGGTTAATATAAGAATTCAGCGAAATCCTATCACGTTTGTTCAATTTACGTCGCTCCAATTCCAGATAGCGTATTGGGCTAAGCGGCATCTCAAAGCGCATGAAATGGCGAATAACATGCACTATTAAACTTCTCGGCTAGGGCGAACAGAGACCCGATTAGATCATTTTATATTATGGTCAATTTAAGAATTCAGCAAAATTCTATCACATTTGTTCAATTTACGTCGTTCCTATTTCAGATAGCGTACTGGGCTAGGCGGCATCTCAAAGCGCATGAAATGGCGAGTGAAATGCACTATTCAACTTCTAGGGTAGGGCGAACAGAGACCCGATTAGATCATTTTACATTAAGGTTAATATAATAATTCAGGGAAATTCTATCACATTTGTTCAATTTACGTCGCTCTTATTTCAGATAGCGTATTGGGCTAAGCGGCATCTCAAAGCGCATGAAATGGCGAGCAAAATCCACTATTAAACTTCTAGGGAATGGCAAACAGAGACCCGATTAGATCATTTTATATCATGGTTAATTTAAGAATTCAGCAAAATTCTATCACATTTGTTCAATTTACGTCGTTCCTATTTCAGATAGCGTACTGGGCTAGGCGGCATCTTAAAGCGCGTGGAATGGCGAGTAAAATGCACTATTAAACTTCTATGATAGGGCTATCAGAGACCCGATTTGATCATTTTATATTATGGTTAATTTAAGAATTCAACGAAATTCTATCACACTTGTTCAATTTACGTCCTTCCTATTTCAGATAGCGTACTGGGCTAGGCGGCATCTTAAAGCGCGTGGAATGGCGAGTAAAATACCCTATGAAACTTCTATGATAGGGCAAAAAGAGACCCGATTAGATCATTTTATATTTTGGTTAATATAAGGATTCAGCGAAATTCTATCACATTTGTTCAATTTACATCTCTCCTATTTCAGATAGGTTACAGGGCTAAGCGGCATCTTAAAGCGCATGAAATGACGAGAGAAATGCACTATCAAACTTCTAGGGTAGGGCGAACAGAGACCCGATTAGATCATTTTACATTAAGGTTAATATAAGAATTCAGCGAAATTCTATCACATTTGTTCAATTTACGTCGCTCCTATTTCAGATAGCGTACTGGGCTAGGCGTCATCTTAAAGCGCGTGGAATGGCGAGTAAAATGCACTATTAAACTTCTATGATAGGGCAATCAGAGACCCGATTAGATCATTTTATATTTTGGTTAATATAAGGATTCAGCGAAATTCTATCACATTTGTTCAATTTACGTCGCTCCTATTTCAGATAGCGTATTGGGCTAAGCGGCATCTCAAAGCGCATGAAATGGCGAGTGAAATGCACTGTCAAACTTCTAGGATAATTCAAACAGAGACCCGGTTAGATCATTTTATATTACGGTTAATATAAGAATTCAGCGTAATTCTATCACATTTGTTCAACTTACGTCGCTCCTATTTCAGATAGCGTACTGGGCTAGGCGACATCTTAAAGCACGTGGAATGGCGAGTAAAATGCTCTACTAAACTTCTATGATAGGGCAATCAGAGCCCCAATTAGATCATTTTATATTTTGTTCAATATAAGATTTCAGGGAAATTCTATCACATTTGTTCAATTTACGTCGCTCCTATTTCAGATAGCGTATTGGGCTAGACGGTATCTTAAAGCGCCTGGAAGGGCGAGTAAAATGCACTACTAAACTTCTATGATAGGGCAATCAGAGCCCCAATTAGATCATTTTATATTTTGTTCAATATAAGATTTCAGGGAAATTCTATCACATTTGTTCAATTTACGTCGCTCCTATTTCAGATAGCGTATTGGGCTAAGCGGCATCTCAAAGCGCATGAAATGGCGAATAAAATGCACCATTAAACTTCTAGGCTAGGGCGAACGGAGACCCGATTAGATCATTTTACATTATGGTTAATAAAAGAATTCAGCGAAATTCTATCACATTTGTTCAATTTACATCGCTCCTATTTCAGATAACGTATTGGGCTAACCTGCCTCTCACAGCGCATGAAATGACGAGTAAAATGCACTATTAAACTTCTATGGTAGGGCAAACAGAGACCCGATTAGATACTTTTATATTATAGTTAATTTGAGAATTCAGCGAAATTCTACCACATTTGTTCTATTTACGTCGCTCCTATTTCAGATAGCGTATTGGGCTAAGCGGCATCTCAAAGCGCATGAAATGGCGAGTAAAATGCACTATTAATCTTCTAGGGTAAGGCAAACGGAGACCCGATTGGATCATTTTATATTATGGTTAATATAAGAATTCAGCGTAATTCTATCACATTTGTTCAACTTACGTCGCTCCTATTTAAGATAGCGTATTGGGCTAAGCGGCATCTCAAAGCGGATGAAATGGCGAGTAAAATGCACTATTAAACTTCTAGGGTAAGGCAAACAGAGACCCGATTAGATCATATTACATTATGGTTAATAAAAGAATTAAGAGTAAATTCTATCACATTCGTTCAATTTACGTCACTCCTATTTCAGATAGCCTACTGGGCTAGCCGGCATCTTAAAGCGCGTGGAATAGCGAGTAAAATGCACTATTAGCCTTCTATGATAGGGCAATCGGAGACCCGATTAGATCATTTTATATTTTGGTTAATATAAGAATTCAGCGATATCCTATCACGTTTGTTCAATTTACGTCGCTCCAATTCCAGATAGCGTATTGGGCTAAGCGGCATCTCAAAGCGCATGAAATGGCGAATAACATGCACTATTAAACTTCTCGGCTAGGGCGAACAGAGACCCGATTAGATCATTTTATATTATGGTCAATTTAAGAATTCAGCAAAATTCTATCACATTTGTTCAATTTACGTCGTTCCTATTTCAGATAGCGTACTGGGCTAGGCGGCATCTCAAAGCGCATGAAATGGCGAGTGAAATGCACTATTCAACTTCTAGGGTAGGGCGAACAGAGACCCGATTAGATCATTTTACATTAAGGTTAATATAATAATTCAGGGAAATTCTATCACATTTGTTCAATTTACGTCGCTCCTATTTCAGATAGCGTATTGGGCTAAGCGGCATCTCAAAGCGCATGAAATGGCGAGCAAAATCCACTATTAAACTTCTAGGGAATGGCAAACAGAGACCCGATTAGATCATTTTATATCATGGTTAATTTAAGAATTCAGCAAAATTCTATCACATTTGTTCAATTTACGTCGTTCCTATTTCAGATAGCGTACTGGGCTAGGCGGCATCTTAAAGCGCGTGGAATGGCGAGTAAAATGCACTATTAAACTTCTATGATAGGGCTATCAGAGACCCGATTTGATCATTTTATATTATGGTTAATTTAAGAATTCAACGAAATTCTATCACATTTGTTCAATTTACATCGCTCCTATTTCAGATAGGTTACAGGGCTAAGCGGCATCTTAAAGCGCATGAAATGACGAGAGAAATGCACTATCAAACTTCTAGGGTAGGGCGAACAGTGACCCGATTAGATCATTTTACATTACGGTTAATATAAGAATTCAGCGAAATTCTATCACATTTGTTCAATTTACGTCGCTCCTATTTCAGATAGCGTACTGGGCTTGGCGTCATCTTAAAGCGCGTGGAATGGCGAGTAAAATGCACTATTAAACTTCTATGATAGGGCAATCAGAGACCCGATTAGATCATTTTATATTTTGGTTAATATAAGGATGCAGCGAAATTCTATCACATTTGTTCAATTTACGTCGCTCCTATTTCAGTTGGCGTACTGGGCTAGACGGCATCTTAAAGCGCGTGGAAGGGCGAGTAAAATGCACTATTAAAGTTCTATGATAGGGCGAACAGAGACCCGGTTAGATCATTTTATATTACGGTTAATATAAGAATTCAGCGTAATTCTATCACATTTGTTCAACTTACGTCGCTCCTATTTCAGATAGCGTACTGGGCTAGGCGACATCTTAAAGCACGTGGAATGGCGAGTAAAATGCTCTACTAAACTTCTATGATAGGGCAATCAGAGCCCCAATTAGATCATTTTATATTTTGTTCAATATAAGATTTCAGGGAAATTCTATCACATTTGTTCAATTTACGTCGCTCCTATTTCAGATAGCGTATTGGGCTAGACGGTATCTTAAAGCGCCTGGAAGGGCGAGTAAAATGCACTACTAAACTTCTATGATAGGGCAATCAGAGCCCCAATTAGATCATTTTATATTTTGTTCAATATAAGATTTCAGGGAAATTCTATCACATTTGTTCAATTTACGTCGCTCCTATTTCAGATAGCGTATTGGGCTAAGCGGCATCTCAAAGCGCATGAAATGGCGAATAAAATGCACCATTAAACTTCTAGGCTAGGGCGAACAGAGACCCGATTAGATCATTTTATACCATGGTTAATTTAAGAATTCAGCAAAATTCTATCACATTTGTTCAATTTACGTCGTTCCTATTTCAGATAGCGTACTGGGCTAGGCGGCATCTCAATGCGCATGAAATGGCGAGTAAAATGCACTATTAAACTTCTAGGATAAGGCAAACAGAGACCCGATTAGATCATTTTATATTACGGTTAATACAAGAATTCAGCGTAATTCTATCACATTTGTTCAACTACGTCGCTCCTATTTCAGACAGCATACTGGGCTAGGCGGCATCTTAAAGCGCGTGGAATGGCGAGTAAAATGCACTATTAAACTTCTATGATAGGGCTATCAGAGACCCGATTTGATCATTTTATATTATGGTTAATTTAAGAATTCAACGAAATTCTATCACACTTGTTCAATTTACGTCCTTCCTATTTCAGATAGCGTACTGGGCTAGGCGGCATCTTAAAGCGCGTGGAATGGCGAGTAAAATACCCTATGAAACTTCTATGATAGGGCAAAAAGAGACCCGATTAGATCATTTTATATTTTGGTTAATATAAGGATTCAGCGAAATTCTATCACATTTGTTCAATTTACATCTCTCCTATTTCAGATAGGTTACAGGGCTAAGCGGCATCTTAAAGCGCATGAAATGACGAGAGAAATGCACTATCAAACTTCTAGGGTAGGGCGAACAGAGACCCGATTAGATCATTTTACATTAAGGTTAATATAAGAATTCAGCGAAATTCTATCACATTTGTTCAATTTACGTCGCTCCTATTTCAGATAGCGTACTGGGCTAGGCGTCATCTTAAAGCGCGTGGAATGGCGAGTAAAATGCACTATTAAACTTCTATGATAGGGCAATCAGAGACCCGATTAGATCATTTTATATTTTGGTTAATATAAGGATTCAGCGAAATTCTATCACATTTGTTCAATTTACGTCGCTCCTATTTCAGATAGCGTATTGGGCTAAGCGGCATCTCAAAGCGCATGAAATGGCGAGTGAAATGCACTGTCAAACTTCTAGGATAATTCAAACAGAGACCCGGTTAGATCATTTTATATTACGGTTAATATAAGAATTCAGCGTAATTCTATCACATTTGTTCAACTTACGTCGCTCCTATTTCAGATAGCGTACTGGGCTAGGCGACATCTTAAAGCACGTGGAATGGCGAGTAAAATGCTCTACTAAACTTCTATGATAGGGCAATCAGAGCCCCAATTAGATCATTTTATATTTTGTTCAATATAAGATTTCAGGGAAATTCTATCACATTTGTTCAATTTACGTCGCTCCTATTTCAGATAGCGTATTGGGCTAAGCGGCATCTCAAAGCGCATGAAATGGCGAATAAAATGCACCATTAAACTTCTAGGCTAGGGCGAACGGAGACCCGATTAGATCATTTTACATTATGGTCAATATATGAATTCAGCGAAATTCTATCACATTTGTTCAATTTACATCGCTCCTATTTCAGATAGCGTATTGGGCTAAGCGACATCTCAAAGCGTATGAAATGGCGAATAAAATGCACTATTAAAGTTCTATGATAGGGCGAACAGAGACCCGATTAGATCATTTTACATTAAGGTTAATATAAGAATTCAGCGAAATTCTATCACATTTGTTCAATTTACGTCGCTCATATTGCAGATAGCGTATTGGGCTAAGCGGCACCTCAAAGCGCATGAAATGGCGAGTAAAATGCATTATTAAACTTCTAGGGTAGGGCAATCAGAGACCCGATTAGATAATTTTATATTTTGGTTAATTTAAGAATTCAACGAAATTCTCTCACATTTGTTCGATTTACGTCGCTGCTATTTCAGATAGCGTACTGGGCTAGGCGGCATCTTAAAGCGCGTGGAATGCGAGTGAAATGCACTACTAAACTCCAAGGGTAGGGCGAACAGAGACCCGATTAGATCATTTTACATTAAGGTTAATATAAGAATTCAGGGAAATTCTATCACATTTGTTCAATTTACGTCGCTCCTATTTCAGATAGCGTATTGGGCTAAGCGGCATCTCAAAGCGCATGAAATGACGACTGCAATGCACTATTAAACTTCTAGGGTAGGGCAAACAGTGACCCGATTAGATCATTTTATAGTATGGTTAATTTAAGAATTCAGCAAAATTATATCACATTTGTTCAATTTACGTCGCTTCTATTTCAGATAGCGTACTGGGCTAGGCGGCATCTTAAAGCGCGTGGAATGGCGAGTGAAATGCACTATTAAACTTCTATGATAGGGCAATCAGAGACCCGATTATATCATTTTATATTTTGGTTAATACAAGAATTCAGCGAAATTCTATCACATTTGTTCAATTTACGTCGCTCCTATTTCAGATAGCGTATTGGGCTAAGCGGCATCTCAAAGCGCATGAAATGGCGAGTGAAATGCACTGTCAAACTTCTAGGATAATTCAAACAGAGACCTGATTAGATCATTTTACATTATGGTTAATAAAAGAATTCTGCGAAATTCTATCACATTTGTTGAACTTACGTCGCTCCTATTTCAGATAGCGTATTGGGCTAAGCGGCATCTCAAAGCGCATGAAATAGCGAGTAAAATGCACTGTTAAACTTCTAGGGTAGGGCAAACAGAGACCCGATTAGATCATTTTATATTATGGTTAATTTAAGAATTCAGCAAAATTGTATCACATTTGTTCAATTTACGTCGCTCCTATTTCAGATAGCGTACTGGGCTAGGCGGCATCTTAAAGCGCGTGGAATGGCGAGTGAAATGCAATATTAAACTTCTATGATAGGGCAATCAGAGACCCGAGTAGATCATTTTATATTATGGTTAATATAAGAATTCAGCGTAATTCTATCACATTTGTTCAACTTCCGTCGCTCCTATTTCAGATAGCGTAACGGGCTAAACGGCATCTCAAAGCGCATTAAATTACGAGTGAAATGCACTATTAAACTTCTAGGGTAGGGCGAACAGAGACCCGATTAGATAATTTTACATTAAGGTTAATATAAGAACTCAGCGAAATTCTATCAGATTTGTTCAATTTACGTCGTTGATATTTCAGATAGCTTATTGGGCCAAGCGGCATCTCAAAGCGCAAGAAATGGCGAGTAAAATGCACTGTTGCACTTCTAGGGTAGGGCAAACAGTGACCCGATTAGATCATTTTATATTATGGTTAATTTAAGAATTCACCCAAATTCTATCACATTTGTTCAATTTACGTCGCTCCTATTTCAGATAGCGTATTGGGCTAAGCGGCATCTCAAAGCGCATGAAATGGCGAGAGAAATGCACTATTAGACTTCTATGGTAGGGCGAACAGAGACCCGATTAGATCATTTTACATTAAGGCTAATATAAGAATTTAGGGAAATTCTATCACATTTGTTCAATTTACGTCGTTCCTATTTCATATAGCGTACTGGGCCAGGCGGCATCTTAAAGCGTGTCGAATGGCGAGTAAAATGCACTATTAAACTTCTATGATAGGGCAATCAGAGACCCGATTAGATCATTTCATATTTTGGTGAAAATAAGAATTCTGCGAAATTCTATCACATTTGTTCAATTTACGTCGCTCCTATTTCTGATAGCTTATTGGGCTAAGCGGCATCTCAAAGCGCATGAAATGACGAGTGAAATGGACTATTAAACTTCTAGGGTAGGGCGAACAAAGACCCGATTAGATCATTTTACATTAATGTTAATATAAGAATTCAGCGAAATTCTATCACATTTGTTCAATTTACATCGCTTCTATTTCAGATAGCGACTTGTGCTAAGCGGCATCTCAAAGCGCAAGAAATGGCGAGTAAAATGCACTATTAAACTTCTAGGGTAAGGCAAACAGAGACCCGATTAGATCATTTTATATTACGGTTAATATAAGAATTCAGCGTAATTCTATCACATTTGTTCAATTTACGTCGCTCATATTCCAGATAGCGCACTGGGCTAAGCGGCATCTCAAAGCGTATGAAATCGCGAGTAAAATGCACTATTAAACTTCTAGGGTAGGGCAATCAGAGACCCGATTAGATCATTTTATATTTTGGTTAATATAAGAATTCAGCGAAATTCTATCACATTCGTTCAAGTTACGTCGCTCCTATTTCAGATAGCGTATTGGGCGAAGCGGCATCTCAAAGCGCATGAAATGCCGAGTAAAATGCACTATTAAACATCTAGGATAAGGCAAACAGAGACCCGATTAGATCATTTTATATTACGGTTAATATAAGTATTCAGGGAAATTCTATCACATTTGTTCAATTTACGTCGCTCCTATTTCAGATAGCGTATTGGGCTAAGCGGCATCTCAAAGCGCATGGAATCGCGAGTGAAATGCACTATTAAACTTCTAGGGTAAGGCAAACAGAGAACCGATTAGATCATTTTATATTACGGTTAATATAAGAATTCAGCGTAATTCTATCACATTTGTTCAACATACGTCGCTCCTATTTCAGATAGCGTACTGGGCTAGGCGGCATCTTCAAGCGCGTGGAAGGGCGAGTAAAATGCACTACTAAACTTCTATGATAGGGCAATCAGAGTTCCGATTAGATCATTTTATATTTTGTTAACTATAACATTTCAGGGAAATTCTATCACATTTGTTCAATTTACGTCGCTCCTATTTCAGATAGCGTATTGGGCTAAGCGGCATCTCAAAGCGCAAGAAATGGCGAGTAAAATGCACTATTAAGCTTCTAGGGTTGGGCACTTAGAGACCCGATTAGATCATTTTATATTATGGTTAATATAAGAATTCAGCGAAATCCTATCACATTTGTTCAATTTACGTCGCTCCTATTTCAAATAGCTATTGGGCTAAGCGGCATCTCAAAGCGCATGAAAGGGCGAGTAAAATGCAGTATTAAACTTCTATGGTAATGCAAACAGAGACCCGATTAGATCATTTTATATTACGGTTAATATAAGAATTCAGCGTAATTCTATCACATTTGTTCAACATACGTCGCTCCTATTTCAGATAGTGTACTGGGCTAGGCGGCATCTTAAAGCGCGTGGAAGGGCGAGTAAAATGCGCTACTAAACTTCTATGATAGGGCAATCAGAGTCCCGTTTAGATCATTTTATATTTTGTTTAATATAAGATTTCAGGGAAATTCTATCACATTAGTTCAATTTACGTCGCTCCTATTTCAGATAGCTATTGGGCTAAGC
The DNA here is from genome assembly GCA_916610135.2 of Macropis europaea. NCBI lineage: Eukaryota > Metazoa > Arthropoda > Insecta > Hymenoptera > Melittidae > Macropis > Macropis europaea. The sequence continues at coordinate 290,002 of CAKAJE020001996.1, forward strand.
GGCATCTCAAAGCGCATGAAATGACGAGAGAAATGCACTATTAAACTTCTAGGATAAGGCAAACAGAGACCCGATTAGATCATTTTACATTAAGGTTAATATAAGAATTCAGCGAGATCGTCTCACATTTGTTCAATTTACGTCGCTGATATTTCAGATAGCGTATTGGGCTAAGCGGCATCTCAAAGCGCATGAAATGACGAGAGAAATGCACTATTAAACTTCTTGGGTAGGGCGAACAGAGACCCGATTACATCATTTTATATTATGGTTAATTTAAGAATTCAGCAAAATTCTATCACATTTGTTCAATTTACGTCGCTCCTATTTCAGATAGCGTATTGGTCTATGCTGCATCTCAAAACGCATGAAATGGCGAGTAAAATGCACTAGTAAACTTCTAGGGTAGTGCGAACAAAGACCCGATTAGATCATTTTACATTAAGGTTAATATAAGTATTCAGGGAACTTCTATCACATTTGTTCAATTTACGTCGCTCCTATTTCAGATAGCTTATTGGGCTAAGCGGCATCTCAAAGCGCATGAAATGACGAGTGAAATGCCCTATTAATCTTCTAGGGTAGGGCGAACAGAGACCCGTTTATTTCAGTTTATATTATGGTTAATTTAAGAATTCAGCGAAATTCTATCACATTTGTTCCATTTACGTCGATCCTATTGCAGATAGCGTATTGGGCTAAGCGGCATCTCAAAGCGCAGGAAATGGCGAGAAAATGCACTATTAAACTTCTAGGATACGGCAAACAGAGACCCGATTAGATCATTTTATATTACGGTTAATATAAGATTTCAGCGTAACTCTGTCACATTTGTTCAACTTACGTAGCTCCAATTTCAGATAGCGTACTGGGCTAGGCGGCATCTTAAAGCGCGTGGAATGGCGAGCAAAATGCACTCTTAAACTTCTATGATAGGGCAATCAGAGACCCGATTAGATCGTTTTATATTTTGGTTAATATAAGAATTCAGCGGATTTTTTTACATTTGTTCAATTTACGTTGCTCCTATTTCAGATAGCTATTGGGCTAAGCGGCATCTCAAAGCGCATGAAATGACGAGTAAAATGCACTATTAAACTTCTAGGGTAATGCAAACAGAGACCCGATTAGATCATTTTATATTACGGTTAATATAAGAATTCAGCGAAATTCTATCACATTTGTTCAATTTACGTCGCTCCTATTTCAGATAGCGTATTGGGCTAAGCGGCATCTTAAAGCGCATGAAATGGCGAGTAAAATGCACTATTAAACTTCTAGGGTAATGCAAACAGAGACCCGATTAGATCATTTTATATTTTGGTTAATATAAGAATTCAGCGAAATTCTATCACATTTGTTCAATTTACGTCGCTGATATTTCAGATAGCGTATTGGGCTAAGCTGCATCTCAAAGCGCAAGAAATGGCTCGTAAAATGCACTATTATACTTCTAGGGTAGGGCAAACAGAGACCCGATTAGATCATTTTATATTATGGTTAATTTAAGAATTCAGCGAAATTCTATCACATTTGTTCAATTTACGTCGCTCCTATTGCAGATAGCGTATTGGGCTAAGCGGCATCTCAAAGCGCATGAAATGTCGAGTAAAATGCACTATTAAACTTCTAGGGTAGGGCAATCAGAGATCCGATTAGATCATTTTATATTATGGTTAATTTAACAATTCAGCGAAATTCTATCACATTTGTTCAATTTACGTCACTCCTATTTCAGATAGCGTATTGGGCTAAGCGGCATCTCAAAGCGCATGAAATGGCGAGTAAAATGCACTGTTAAACATGTAATGTAGGTCAAACAGAGACCCGATTCGATCATTTCATATTATGGTTAATTTAAGAATTCAGAAAAATTCTATCACATTTGTTCAATTTACGTCGCTCTTATTTCAGATAGCGTACTCGGATAGGCGGCATCTTAAAGCGCGTGCAATGGCGAGTAAAATGCACTATTAAACATCTATGATAGGGCAATCAGAGACCCGATTTGATCATTTTATATTACGGTTAATATAAGAATTCAGCGTAATTCTGTCACACTTGTTCAACTTACGTAGCTCCTATTTCAGATAGCGTACAAGGGATAGGGGCCTACATAAAGCGCGCGGAATGGCGAGTAAAATGCACTATTAAACTTCTATGATAGGGCAATCAGAGACCCGATTAGATCATTTTATATTTTGGTTAATATAAGAATTTAGCGAAATTCTATCACGTTTGTTCAATTTACGTCGCTCCTATGTCAGATGGCGTATTGGGCTAAGCTGTATCTCAAAGCGCATGAAATGGCGAGTAAAATGCACTATTAAACTTCTATGATAGGGCAATCAGAGACCCGATTACATCATTTTATATTTTGGTTAATATAAGAATTCAGCGAAATTCTATCACATTTGTTCAATTTACGTCGCTCCTATTTCAGATAGCGTATTGGGCTAAGCGGCATCTCTAAGCGCAAGAAATGGCGAGTAAAATGCACTATTAAACTTCTAGGGTAGGGCACATAGAGACCCGATTAGATCATTCTATATTATGGTTAATTTAAGAATTCAGCGAAATCCTATCACATTTGTTCAATTTACGTCGCTCCTATTTCAGATAGCGTATTGGGCTAATCGGCATCTCAAAGCGCATGAAATGGCGAGTAAAATGCACTATTAAACTTCTAGGGTAGGGCGAACAGAGACCCGATTAGATCATTTTACATTAAGGTTAATATAAGTATTCAGGGAACTTCTATCACATTTGTTCAATTTACGTCGCTCCTATTTCAGATAGCTTATTGGGCTAAGCGGCATTTCAAAGCGCATGAAATGACGAGTGAAATGCACTATTAATCTTCTTGGGTAGGGCGAACAGAGAACCGATTAGATCATTTTACATTAAGGTTAATATAAGAATTCAGCGAGATTCTCTCACTTTTGTACAATTTACGTCGCTGGTATTTCAGGTAGCGTATTGGGCTAAGCGGCATCTGAAAGCGCAAGAAATGGCGAGTAAAATGCACTATTAAACTTCTGGGGTAGGGCAAACAGAGACCCGTTTAGATCATTTTATATTATGGTTAATTTAACAATTCAGCGAAATTCTATCACATTTGTTCAATTTACTTCACTCCTATTTCAGATAGCGTATTGGGCTAAGCGGCATCTCAAAGCGCATGAAATGGCGAGTAAAATGCACTATTAAACTTCTAGGATAAGGCAAACAGAGACCCGATTAGATCATTTTATATTACGGTTAATATAAGAATTCAGCGTAATTCTGTCACATTTGTTCAAGTTACGTAGCTCCTATTTCAGATAGCGTACTGGGCTAGGCGGCAACTTAAAGCGCGTGGAATGGCGAGTAAAATGAACTATTAAACTTCTAGGGTAATGCAAACAGAGACCCGATTAGATCATTTTATATTACGGTTAATATAAGAATTCAGTGTAATTCTATCACATTTGTTCAACATACGTCGCTCCTATTTCGGATAGTGTACTGGGCTAGGCGGCATCTTCAAGCGCCTGGAAGGGCGAGTAAAATGCACTACTAAACTTCTGTGATAGGGCAATCAGAGTCCCGTTTAGATCATTTTATATTTTGTTTAATATAAGATTTCAGGGAAATTCTATCACATTTGTTCAATTTACGTCGCTCCTATTTCAGATAGCTATTGGGCTAAGCGGCATCTCAAAGCGCATGAAATGACGAGAGAAATGCACTATTAAACATCTTGTGTAGGGCGAACAGTGACCCGATTACATCATTTTATATTATGGTTAATTTAAGAATTCAGCAAAATTCTATCACATTTGTTCAATTTACATCGCTCCTATTTCAGATAGCGTATTGAGCGAAGGGGCATCTCAAAGCGCATGAAATGACGAGTAAAATGCACTATTAAACTTCTAGGATAAGGCAAACGGAGACCCGATTAGACCATTTTATATTACGGTTAATATAAGAATTCGGCGTAATTCTATCACATTTGTTCAACTTACGACGCTCCTATTTCAGATAGCGTACTGGGCTAGGCGGCATCTTAAAGCGCGTGGAATGGCGAGGAAAATGCCCTCTTAAACATCTATGATAGGGCAATCAGAGACCCGATTAGATCATTTTATATTTTGGTTAATATAAGAATTCAGCGAAATTCTATCACATTTGTTCAATTTACATCGCTCCTATTTCAGATAGCGTATTGGGGTAAGCGGCATCTCAAAGCGCATGAAATGGCGAATAACATGCACTATTAAACTTCTCGGCTAGGGCGAACAGAGACCCGATTAGATCATTTTATATTATGGTCAATTTAAGAATTCAGCAAAATTCTATCACATTTGTTCAATTTACGTCGCTCCTATTGCAGATAGCGTATTGGGCTAAGCGGCATCTCAAAGCGCATGAAATGGAGAGTAAAATGCACTATTAAACTTCTAGGGTAGGTCAATCAGAGACCCGATTAGATCGTTTTATATTATGGTTAATATAAGAATTCAGCGAAATTCTATCACATTTGTTCAATTTACGTCGCTCCTATTTCAGATAGCGTACTGGGTTAGGCGGCATCTTAAAGCGCGTGGAATGGCGAGTAAAATGCACTTTTAAACTTCTATGATAGGGCAATCAGAGACCCGATTAGATTATTTCATATTATGGTTTATTTAAGAATTCAAAAAAATTCTATCACATTCGTTCAATTTACGTGGCTCCTATTTGAGATAGCTTATTGGGCTCAGCGGCATCTCAAAGCGCATGAAATGACGAGAGAAATGCACTATTAATCTTCTAGGGTAGGGCGAACAGAGACCCGATTAGATCATTTTACATTAAGGTTAATATAAGAATTCAGCGAGATTCTCTCACATTTGTTCAATTTACGTCGCTGATATTTCAGATAGCGTATTGGGCTAAGCGGCATCTCAAAGCGCAAGAAATGGCGAGCAAAATGATCTATTAAACTTCTAGGGTAGGGCAAACAGAGACCCGATTAGATCATTTTATATTATGGTTAATTTAAGAATTCAGCGAAATTCTATCACATTTGTCCAATTTACGTCGCTCCTATTGCAGATAGCGTATTGGGCTAAGCGGCATCTCAAAGCGCATGAAATGGCGAGTAAAATGCACTATTAAACTTCTAGGGTAGGGCAAACAGAGACCCCATTAGATCATTTTATATTATGATTAATTTAAGAATTCAGCGAAATTCTATCACATTTGTTCAATTTACGTCGCTCCTATTTCAGATAGCGTATTGGGCTAAGCGGCATCTCAAAGCGCATGAAATGGCGAGTAAAATGCACTGTTAAACTTGTAATGTAGGTCAAACAGAGACCCGATTAGATCATGTCATATTATGGTTAATTTAAGAATTCAGAAAAATTCTATCACATTTGTTCAATTTACGTCGCTCCTATTTCAGATAGCGTACTCGGATAGGCGGCATCTTAAAGCGCGTGCAATGGCGAGTAAAATGCACTATTAAACATCTATGATAGGGCAATCAGAGACACGATTAGATCATTTTATATTTTGGTTAATATAAGAATTCAGCGAAATTCTATCACATTTGTTTAATTTACGTCGCTCCTATTTCAGATAGCGTATTGGGCTAAGCGGCATCTCAAAGCGCATGAAATGGCGAGTAAAATGCACTATTAAACTTCTAGGGTAGGGCAAACAGAGACCCGATTAGATCATTTTATATTATGGTTAATTTAAGAATTCAGCAAAATTTTATCACATTTGTTCAATTTACGTCGCTCCTATTTCAGATAGCGTACTGGGCTAGGCGGCATCTTAAAGCGCGTGGAATGGCGAGAAAATGCACTATTAAACTTCTATGATAGGGCAATCAGAGACCCGATTAGATGATTTTATATTACGGTTAATATAAGAATTCAGCGTAATTCTGTCACACTTCTTCAACTTACGTAGCTCCTATTTCAGATAGCGTATTGGGCTAAGCGGCATCTCTAAGCGCATGAAATGGCGAGAAAATGCACTATTAAACTTCTAGGATAGGGCGAACAGAGACCCGATTAGATCATTTTATATTATGGTTCATTTAACAATTCAGCGAAATTCTATCACATTTGTTCAATTTACGTCACTCTTATTTCAGATAGCGTATTGGGCTAAGCGGCATCTCAAAGCGCATGAAATGGCGAGTAAAATGCACTGTTAAACTTCTAGGATAAGGCAAACAGAGACCCGATTAGATCATTTTATATTACGGTTAATATAAGAATTCAGCGTAATTCTGTCACATTTGTTCAACTTACGTCGCTCCTATTTCAGATAGCGTACTGGGCTAGGCGGCATCTTAAAGCGCGTGGAATGACGAGTAAAATGCACTATTAAACTTCTATGATAGGGTAATCAGAGACCCGATTAGATCATTTTGTATTTTGGTTAATTTATCAATTCAGCGAAATTCTATCACATTTGTTCAATTTACGTCACTCCTATTTCAGATAGCGTATTGGGCTAAGCGGCATCTCTAAGCGCATGAAATGGCGAGAAAATGCACTATTAAACTTCTAGGATAGGGCGAACAGAGACCCGATTAGATCATTTTATATTATGGTTAATTTAACAATTCAGCGAAATTCTATCACATTTGTTCAATTTACGTCACTCTTATTTCAGATAGCGTATTGGGCTAAGCGGCATCTCAAAGCGCATGAAATGGCGAGTAAAATGCACTGTTAAACTTCTAGGATAAGGCAAACAGAGACCCGATTAGATCATTTTATATTACGGTTAATATAAGAATTCAGCGTAATTCTGTCACATTTGTTCAATTTACGTCGCTGATATTTCAGATAGCGTATTGGGCTAAGCTGCATCTCAAAGCGCAAGAAATGGCTCGTAAAATGCACTATTATACTTCTAGGGTAGGGCAAACAGAGACCCGATTAGATCATTTTATATTATGGTTAATTTAAGAATTCAGCGAAATTCTATCACATATGTTCAATTTACGTCGCTCCTATTGCAGAGAGCGTATTGGGCTAAGCGGCATCTCAAAGCGCATGAAATGGCGAGTAAAATGCACTATTAAACTTCTAGGGTAATGCAAACAGAGACCCGATTAGATCATTTTATATTACGGTTAATATAAGAATTCAGCGTAATTCTATCACATTTGTTCAACATACGTCGCTCCTATTTCAGATAGTGTACTGGGCTAGGCGGCATCTTAAAGCGCGTGGAATGGCGAGCAAAATGCACTCTTAAACTTCTATGATAGGGCAATCAGAGACCCGATTAGATCGTTTTATATTTTGGTTAATATAAGAATTCAGCGGATTTTTTTACATTTGTTCAATTTACGTTGCTCCTATTTCAGATAGCTATTGGGCTAAGCGGCATCTCAAAGCGCATGAAATGGCGAGTAAAATGCACTATTAAACTTCTAGGGTAATGCAAACAGAGACCCGATTAGATCATTTTATATTACGGTTAATATAAGAATTCAGCGAAATTCTATCACATTTGTTCAATTTACGTCGCTCCTATTTCAGATAGCGTATTGGGCTAAGCGGCATCTTAAAGCGCATGAAATGGCGAGTAAAATGCACTATTAAACTTCTAGGGTAATGCAAACAGAGACCCGATTAGATCATTTTATATTACGGTTAATATAAGAGTTCAGCGTAATTCTATCACATTTGTTCAACATACGTCGCTCCTATTTCAGATAGTGTACTGGGCTAGGCGGCATCTTAAAGCGCGTGGAAGGGCGAGCAAAATGCACTACTAAACTTCTGTGATAGGGCAATCAGGGTCCCGTTTAGATCATTTTATATTTTGTTTAATATAAGATTTCAGGGAAATTCTATCACATTTGTTCAATTTACGTCGCTCCTATTTCAGATAGCTATTGGGCTAAGCGGCATCTCAAAGCGCATGAAATGACGAGAGAAATGCACTATTAAACTTCTTGTGTAGGGCGAACAGTGACCCGATTACATCATTTTATATTATGGTTAATTTAAGAATTCAGCAAAATTCTATCACATTTGTTCAATTTACATCGCTCCTATTTCAGATAGCGTATTGGGCTAAGCGGCATCTCAAAGCGCATGAAATGACGAGTAAAATGCACTATCAAACTTCTAGGATAAGGCAAACGGAGACCCGATTAGACCATTTTATATTACGGTTAATATAAGAATTCAGCGTAATTCTATCACATTTGTTCAACTTACGTCGCTCCTATTTCAGATAGCGTACTGGGCTAGGCGGCATCTTAAAGCGCGTGAAATGGCGAGTAAAATGCCCTCTTAAACATCTATGATAGGGCAATCAGAGACCCGATTAGATCATTTTATATTTTGGTTAATATAAGAATTCAGCGAAATTCTATCACATTTGTTCAATTTACATCGCTCCTATTTCAGATAGCGTATTGGGGTAAGCGGCATCTCAAAGCGCATGAAATGACGAGTAAAATGCACTATTAAACTTCTAGGATAAGGCAAACGGAGACCCGATTAGACCATTTTAAATTACGGTTAATATAAGAATTCAGCGAGATTCTCTCACATTTGTTCAATTTACGTCGCTGATATTTCAGATAGCGTATTGGGCTAAGCTGCATCTCAAAGCGCAAGAAATGGCTCGTAAAATGCACTATTATACTTCTAGGGTAGGGCAAACAGAGACCCGATTAGATCATTTTATATTATGGTTAATTTAAGAATTCAGCGAAATTCTATCACATTTGTTCAATTTACGTCGCTCCTATTGCAGATAGCGTATTGGGCTAAGCGGCATCTCAAAGCGCATGAAATGTCGAGTAAAATGCACTATTAAACTTCTAGGGTAGGGCAATCAGAGATCCGATTAGATCATTTTATATTATGGTTAATTTAACAATTCAGCGAAATTCTATCACATTTGTTCAATTTACGTCACTCCTATTTCAGATAGCGTATTGGGCTAAGCGGCATCTCAAAGCGCATGAAATGGCGAGTAAAATGCACTGTTAAACATGTAATGTAGGTCGAACAGAGACCCGATTAGATCATTTCATATTATGGTTAATTTAAGAATTCAGAAAAATTCTATCACATTTGTTCAATTTACGTCGCTCTTATTTCAGATAGCGTACTCGGATAGGCGGCATCTTAAAGCGCGTGCAATGGCGAGTAAAATGCACTATTAAACATCTATGATAGGGCAATCAGAGACCCGATTTGATCATTTTATATTACGGTTAATATAAGAATTCAGCGTAATTCTGTCACACTTGTTCAACTTACGTAGCTCCTATTTCAGATAGCGTACTGGGATAGGGGCCTACATAAAGCGCGCGGAATGGCGAGTAAAATGCACTATTAAACTTCTATGATAGGGCAATCAGAGACCCGATTAGATCATTTTATATTTTGGTTAATATAAGAATTTAGCGAAATTCTATCACGTTTGTTCAATTTACGTCGCTCCTATGTCAGATGGCGTATTGGGCTAAGCTGTATCTCAAAGCGCATGAAATGGCGAGTAAAATGCACTATTAAACTTCTATGATAGGGCAATCAGAGACCCGATTACATCATTTTATATTTTGGTTAATATAAGAATTCAGCGAAATTCTATCACATTTGTTCAATTTACGTCGCTCCTATTTCAGATAGCGTATTGGGCTAAGCGGCATCTCTAAGCGCAAGAAATGGCGAGTAAAATGCACTATTAAACTTCTAGGGTAGGGCACATAGAGACCCGATTAGATCATTCTATATTATGGTTAATTTAAGAATTCAGCGAAATCCTATCACATTTGTTCAATTTACGTCGCTCCTATTTCAGATAGCGTATTGGGCTAATCGGCATCTCAAAGCGCATGAAATGGCGAGTAAAATGCACTATTAAACTTCTAGGGTAGGGCGAACAGAGACCCGATTAGATCATTTTACATTAAGGTTAATATAAGTATTCAGGGAACTTCTATCACATTTGTTCAATTTACGTCGCTCCTATTTCAGATAGCTTATTGGGCTAAGCGGCATTTCAAAGCGCATGAAATGACGAGTGAAATGCACTATTAATCTTCTTGGGTAGGGCGAACAGAGAACCGATTACATCATTTTACATTAAGGTTAATATAAGAATTCAGCGAGATTCTCTCACTTTTGTTCAATTTACGTCGCTGGTATTTCAGGTAGCGTATTGGGCTAAGCGGCATCTGAAAGCGCAAGAAATGGCGAGTAAAATGCACTATTAAACTTCTGGGGTAGGGCAAACAGAGACCCGTTTAGATCATTTTATATTATGGTTAATTTAACAATTCAGCGAAATTCTATCACATTTGTTCAATTTACATCGCTCCTATTTCAGATAGCGTATTGGGGTAAGCGGCATCTCAAAGCGCATGAAATGACGAGTAAAATGCACTATTAAACTTCTAGGATAAGGCAAACGGAGACCCGATTAGACCACTTTAAATTACGGTTAATATAAGAATTCAGCGAGATTCTCTCACATTTGTTCAATTTACGTCGCTGATATTTCAGATAGCGTATTGGGATAAGCTGCATCTCAAAGCGCAAGAAATGGCTCGTAAAATGCACCATTATACTTCTAGGGTAGGGCAAACAGAGACCCGATTAGATCATTTTATATTATGGTTAATTTAAGAATTCAGCGAAATTCTATCACATTTGTTCAATTTACGTCGCTCCTATTGCAGAGAGCGTATTGGGCTAAGCGGCATCTCAAAGCGCATGAAATGGCGAGTAAAATGCACTATTAAACTTCTAGGGTAGGGCGAACAAAGACCCGATTAGATCATTTTATATTATGGTCAATGTAAGAATTCTGCAAAATTCTATCACATTTGTTCAACTTACGTCGCTCCTATTTCAGATAGCGTACTGGGCTAGGCGGCATCTTAAAGCGCGTGGAATGACGAGTAAAATGCACTATTAAACTTCTATGATAGGGTAATCAGAGACCCGATTAGATCATTTTGTATTTTGGTTAATTTATCAATTCAGCGAAATTCTATCACATTTGTTCAATTTACGTCACTCCTATTTCAGATAGCGTATTGGGCTAAGCGGCATCTCTAAGCGCATGAAATGGCGAGAAAATGCACTATTAAACTTCTAGGATAGGGCGAACAGAGACCCGATTAGATCATTTTATATTATGGTTAATTTAACAATTCAGCGAAATTCTATCACATTTGTTCAATTTACGTCACTCTTATTTCAGATAGCGTATTGGGCTAAGCGGCATCTCAAAGCGCATGAAATGGCGAGTAAAATGCACTGTTAAACTTCTAGGATAAGGCAAACAGAGACCCGATTAGATCATTTTATATTACGGTTAATATAAGAATTCAGCGTAATTCTGTCACATTTGTTCAAGTTACGTAGCTCCTATTTCAGATAGCGTACTGGGCTATGCGGCAACTTAAAGCGCGTGGAATGGCGAGTAAAATGCACTATTAAACTTGTATGATAGGGCAATCAGAGACCCGATTAGATCATTTTGTATTTTGGTTAATATAAGAATTCAGCGAAATTCTATCACATTTGTTCAATTTACGTCGCTCCTATTTCAGATAGCGTATTGGGCTAAGCGGCATCTCAAAGCGCATGGAATGACGAGTGAAATGCACTATTAAACTTCTAGGGTAGGGCGAACAGAGACCCGAATAGATCATTTTATATTACCGTTAATATAAGAATTCAGCGTAATTCTATCACAATTGTTCAACTAACGTCGCTCCTATTTCAGATAGCGTACTGCGCTAGGCGGCATCTTGAAGCGCTTGGAAGGGCGAGTAAAATGCACTACTAAACTTCTATGATAGGGCAATCAGAGTCCCGATTAGATCATTTTATATTTTGTTTACTGTAACATTTCAGGGAAATTCTATCACATTTGTTCAATTTACGTCGCTCCTGTTTCAGATAGCCTATTGGGCTAAGCGGCATCTCAAAGCGCATGAAATGGAGAGTAAAATGCACTATTAAACTTCTAGGGTAGGGCAATCAGAGACCCGATTAGATCATTTTATATTATGATTAATTTAAGAATTCAGCGAAATTCTATCACATTTGTTCAATTTACGTCGCTCCTATGTCAGAGAGCGTATTGGGCTAATCGGCATCTCAAAGCGCATGAAATGGCGAGTAAAATGCACTATTAAACTTCTAGGGTAGGGCGAACAGAGACCCGATTAGATCATTTTACATTAAGGTTAATATAAGTATTCCGGGAACTTCTATCACATTTGTTCAATTTACGTCGCTCCTATTTCAGATAGCTTATTGGGCTAAGCGGCATTTCAAAGCGCATGAAATGACGAGTGAAATGCACTATTAATCTTCTTGGGTAGGGCGAACAGAGACCCGATTAGATCATTTTACATTAAGGTTAATATAAGAATTCAGCGAGATTCTCTCACATTTGTTCAATTTACGTCGCTGGTATTTCAGATAGCGTATTGGGCTAAGCGGCATCTCAAAGCGCAAGAAATGGCGAGTAAAATGCACTATTAAACTTCTGGGGTAATGCAAACAGAGACCCGATTAGATCATTTTATATTACGGTTAATATAAGAATTCAGTGTAATTCTATCACATTTGTTCAACATACGTCGCTCCTATTTCGGATAGTGTACTGGGCTAGGCGGCATCTGAAAGCGCCTGGAAGGGCGAGTAAAATGCACTACTAAACTTCTGTGATAGGGCAATCAGAGTCCCGTTTAGATCATTTCATATTTTGTTTAATATAAGATTTCAGGGAAATTCTATCACATTTGTTCAATTTACGTCGCTCCTATTTCAGATAGCTATTGGGCTAAGCGGCATCTCGAAGCGCATGAAATGACGAGAGAAATGCACTATTAAACTTCTTGTGTAGGGCGAACAGTGACCCGATTACATCATTTTATATTATGGTTAATTTAAGAATTCAGCAAAATTCTATCACATTTGTTCAATTTACATCGCTCTTATTTCAGATAGCGTATTGGGCTAAGCGGCATCTCAAAGCGCATGAAATGACGATTAAAATGCACTATTAAACTTCTAGGATAAGGCAAACGGAGACCCGATTAGACCATTTTATATTACGGTTAATATAAGAATTCAGCGTAATTCTATCACATTTGTTCAACTTACGACGCTCCTATTTCAGATAGCGTACTGGGCTAGGCGGCATCTTAAAGCGCGTGGAATGGCGAGGAAAATGCCCTCTTAAACATCTATGATAGGGCAATCAGAGACCCGATTAGATCATTTTATATTTTGGTTAATATAAGAATTCAGCAAAATTCTATCACATTTGTTCAATTTACATCGCTCCTATTTCAGATAGCGTATTGGGCTAAGCGGCATCTCAAAGCGCATGAAACGACGAGTAAAATGCACTATTAAACTTCTAGGATAAGGCAAACGGAGACCCGATTAGACCACTTTAAATTACGGTTAATATAAGAATTCAGCGAGATTCTCTCACATTTGTTCAATTTACGTCGCTGATATTTCAGATAGCGTATTGGGCTAAGCTGCATCTCAAAGCGCAAGAAATGGCTCGTAAAATGCACTATTATACTTCTAGGGTAGGGCAAACAGAGACCCGATTAGATCATTTTATATTATGGTTAATTTAAGAATTCAGCAAAATTCTATCACATTTGTTCAATTTACGTCGCTCCTATTGCAGATAGCGTATTGGGCTAAGCGGCATCTCAAAGCGCATGAAATGGAGAGTAAAATGCACTATTAAACTTCTAGGGTAGGGCAATCAGAGACCCGATTAGATCATTTTATATTATGGTTAATTTAACAATTCAGCGAAATTCTATCACATTTGTTCAATTTACGTCACTCCTATTTCAGATAGCGTATTGGCCTAAGCGGCATCTCAAAGCGCATGAAATGACGAGTGAAATGCACTTTTAACCTTCTATGATAGGGCAATCAGAGACCCGATTAGATCATTTCATATTATGGTTTATTTAAGAATTCAAAAAAATTCTATCACATTCGTTCAATTTACGTGGCTCCTATTTCAGATAGCTTATTGGGCTCAGCGGCATCTCAAAGCGCATGAAATGACGAGTGAAATGCACTATTAAACTTCTAGGGTAGGGCAATCAGAGAACCGATTAGATCATTTTATATTATGGTTAATTTAAGAATTCAGCGAAATTCTATCACATTTGTTCAATTTACGTCGCTCCTATTGCAGATAGCGTATTGGGCTAAGCGGCATCTCAAAGCGCATGAAATGGCGAGTAAAATGCACTCTTAAACTTCTAGGGTAGGTCAATCAGAGACCCGATTAGATCGTTTTATATTATGGTTAATATAAGAATTCAGCGAAATTCTATCACATTTGTTCAATTTACGTCGCTCCTATTTCAGATAGCGTACTGGGTTAGGCGGCATCTTAAAGCGCGTGGAATGGCGAGTAAAATGCACTTTTAAACTTCTATGATAGGGCAATCAGTGACCCGATTAGATTATTTCATATTATGGTTTATTTAAGAATTCAAAAAAATTCTATCACATTCGTTCAATTTACATGGCTCCTCTTTGAGATAGCTTATTGGGCTCAGCGGCATCTCAAAGCGCATGAAATGACGAGAGAAATGCACTATTAATCTTCTAGGGTAGGGCGAACAGAGACCCGATTAGATCATTTTACATTAAGGTTAATATAAGAATTCAGCGAGATTCTCTCACATTTGTTCAATTTACGTCGCTGATATTTCAGATAGCGTATTGGGCAAAGCGGCATCTCAAAGCGCAAGAAATGGCGAGTAAAATGAACTATTAAACTTCTAGGGTAGGGCAAACAGAGACCCGATTAGATCATTTTATATTATGGTTAATTTAAGAATTCAGCGAAATTCTATCACATTTGTCCAATTTACGTCGCTCCTATTATAGATAGCGTATTGGGCTAAGCGGCATCTCAAAGCGCATGAAATGGCGAGTAAAATGCACTATTAAACTTCTAGGGTAGGGCAAACAGAGACCCCATTAGATCATTTTATATTATGGTTAATTTAAGAATTCAGCGAAATTCTATCACATTTGTTCAATTTACGTCGCTCCTATTTCAGATAGCGTACTGGGCTAGGCGGCATCTTAAAGCGCGTGGAATGGCGAGCAAAATGCACTACTAAACTTCTATGGTAGGGCAATCAGAGACCCGATTAGATCATTTTATATTTTGTTTAATATAAGATTTCAGCAAAATTCTATCACATTTGTTCAATTTACGTCGCTCCTATTTCAGATAGCGTACTGGGCTATGCGGCATCGTAAAGCGCGTGGAATGGCGAGAAAACGCACTATTAAACTTCTATGATAGGGCAATCAGAGATCCGATTAGATCATTTTATATTTTGGTTAATATAAGAATTCAGCGAAATTCTATCACATTTGTACAATTTACGTCGCTCCTATTTCAGATAGCGTATTGGGCTACGCGGCATCTGAAAGCGCATGAAATGACGAGTGAAATGTACTATCAGACTTCTATGGTAGGGCGAACAGAGGCCCGATTAGATCATTTTATATTTTGTTTAATATAAGAATTCAGCGTAATGCTATCACATTTGTTCAATTTACGTCGTTCCTATTTCAGATAGCGTACTGGGCTAGGCGGCATCTTAAAGCTGTGGCATGGCGAGTAAAATGCACTATTAAACTTCTAGGGTAGGGCAAACAGAGACCCGATTAGATCATTTTATATTATGGTTAATTTAAGAATTCAGCGAAATTCTATCGCATTTGTTCAATTTACGTCGCTCCTATTAAAGATAGCGTATTGGGCTAAACGGCATCTCAAAGCGCATGAAATGACGAGTGAAATGCACTACTAAACTTCTAGGGTAGGGCGAACGGAGACCCGATTAGATCATTTTACATTAAGGTTAATATAAGAATTCAGGGAAATTCTTTCACATTTGTTCAATTTTCGTCGCTCCTATTTCAGATAGCGTATTGGGATATGCGGTATCTCAAAGCGCATGAAATGGCGAGTATAATGCACTACTAAACTTCTAGGATAGGGCAATCAGAGACCCGATTAGATCATTTTATATTTTGGTTAATATAAGAATTCAGCGAAATTCTATCACATTTGTTCAATTTACGTCGCTCCTATTTCAGATAGCGTATTGGGCTAAGCGGCATATCAAAGCGCATGAAATGACGAGTGAAATGCACTATTAGACTTCTATGGTAGGGCGAACAGAGATCCGATTAGATCATTTTACATTAAGGTTAATATAAGAATTCAGGGAAATTCTATCACATTTTTCAATTTACGTCGCTCCTACTTCAGATAGCGTATTGTGCTATGCGGCTTCTCAAAGCGCATGAAATGGCGAGTAAAATGCACTATTAAACTTCTATGATAGGGCAATCAGAGAACCGATTAGATCATTTTATATTTTGGTTAATATAAGAATTCAGCGAAATTCTATCACATTTGTTCAATTTACGTCGGTCCTATTTCAGATAGCGTATTGGGATAAGCGGCATCTCAAAGCGCATGAAATGGCGAGTAAAATGCACTAATAATCTTCTAGGGTAGGGCAAACAGAGACCCGATTAGATCATTTTATATTATGATTAATTTAAGAATTCAGCGAAATTCTATCACATTTGTTCAATTTACGTCGTTCCTATTTCAGATAGCGAACTCGGCTAAGCGGCATCTCAAAGCGCATGAAATGGCGAATAAAATGCACTATTAAACTTCTAGGCTAGGGCGAACAGAGCCCCGATCAGATCATTTTACATTATGGTTAATAAGAGAATTCAGCGAAATTCTATCACATTTGTTCAACTTACGTCGCTCCTATTTCAGATAGCGTATTCGGCTAAGCGGCATCTCAAAGCGCATGAAATGGCGAGTGAAATGCAATACTAGACATCTATGGTAGGGCGAACAGAGACCCGATTGGATCATTTTACATTATGGTTAATATAAGAATTCACGGAAATTCTATCACATTTGTTCAACTTACGTCACTTCTATTTCAGATAGCGTATTGGGCTAAGCGGCATCTCAAAGCGCATGAAATGTCGAATAAAATGCCCTATTAAATTTCTAGGTTAGAGCGAACAGACACCCGATTAGATCATTTTATATTATGGTTAATTTAAGAATTCAGCGAAAATCTATCACATTTGTTCAATTTACGTCGCTCCTATTTCAGATAGCCTATTGGGCTAAGCGGCATCTCAAAGCGCATGAAATGGGGACTAAAATGCGCTATTAAACTTCTAGGATAAGGCAAACAGCGACCCGATTTGATCATTTCATATTACGGTTAATATAAGAATTCAGCGTAATTCTATCACATTTGTTCAAGTTACCTCGCTCCTATTTCAGATAGCGTACTGGGCTAGGCGGCATCTTAAAGCGCGTGGAATGGCGAGTAAAATGCACTACTAAACTTCTATGATAGGGCAATCAGAGACCCGATTAGATCATTTTATATTTTGTTTAATATCAGATTTCAGGGAAATTGTATCACATTTGTTCAATTTACGTCGCTCCTATTTCAGATAGCCTATTGGGCTAAGCGGCATCTCAAAGCGCATGAAATGGGGACTAAAATGCACTATTAAACTTCTAGGCTAGGGCGAACAGAGACCCGATTAGATCATTTTACATTTTGGTTAATAAAAGAATTCAGCGAAATTCTATCACATTTGTTCAATTTACGTCGCTCCTATTTCAGATAGCATATTGGGCTAAGCGGCATCTCAAAGCGCATGAAATGACGGGTGAAATGCACTATTAAGCTTCTAGGGTGGGGCGAACAGAGACCCGATTAGATCATTTTACATTAAGGTTAATATAAGAATTCACGGAAATTCTATCACATTTGTTCAATTTACGTCGCTCATATTTCAGATAGCTTATTGGGCTAAGCGGCATCTCAAAGCGCATGAAATGGCGAGTAAAATGCACTATTAAACTTCTAGGGTAGGGCAAACAGAGACCCGATAAGATCATTTTATATTATAGTTAATTTTAGAATTCAGCGAAATTCTATCACATTTGTTCAATTTACGTCGTTCCTATTTCAGATAGCGTACTGGGCTCGGCGGCATCTTAAAGCGCGTGGAATGGCGAGTGAAATGCACTATTAGACTTCTATGGTAGGGCGAACAGAGACCCGATTAGATCATTTTATATTATGGTTAATATAAGAATTCACGGAAATTCTATCACATTTGTTCAACTTACGTCACTTCTATTTCAGATAGCGTATTGGGCTAAGCGGCATCTCAAAGCGCATGAAATGTCGAATAAAATGCCCTATTAAATTTCTAGGTTAGAGCGAACAGACACCCGATTAGATCATTTTATATTATGGTTAATTTAAGAATTCAGCGAAAATCTATCACATTTGTTCAATTTACGTCGCTCCTATTTCAGATAGCCTATTGGGCTAAGCGGCATCTCAAAGCGCATGAAATGGGGACTAAAATGCGCTATTAAACTTCTAGGATAAGGCAAACAGCGACCCGATTTGATCATTTCATATTACGGTTAATATAAGAATTCAGCGTAATTCTATCACATTTGTTCAAGTTACCTCGCTCCTATTTCAGATAGCGTACTGGGCTAGGCGGCATCTTAAAGCGCGTGGAATGGCGAGTAAAATGCACTACTAAACTTCTATGATAGGGCAATCAGAGACCCGATTAGATCATTTTATATTTTGTTTAATATCAGATTTCAGGGAAATTGTATCACATTTGTTCAATTTACGTCGCTCCTATTTCAGATAGCCTATTGGGCTAAGCGGCATCTCAAAGCGCATGAAATGGGGACTAAAATGCACTATTAAACTTCTAGGCTAGGGCGAACAGAGACCCGATTAGATCATTTTACATTTTGGTTAATAAAAGAATTCAGCGAAATTCTATCACATTTGTTCAATTTACGTCGCTCCTATTTCAGATAGCATATTGGGCTAAGCGGCATCTCAAAGCGCATGAAATGACGGGTGAAATGCACTATTAAGCTTCTAGGGTGGGGCGAACAGAGACCCGATTAGATCATTTTACATTAAGGTTAATATAAGAATTCACGGAAATTCTATCACATTTGTTCAATTTACGTCGCTCATATTTCAGATAGCTTATTGGGCTAAGCGGCATCTCAAAGCGCATGAAATGGCGAGTAAAATGCACTATTAGACTTCTATGGTAGGGCGAACAGAGATCCGATTAGATCATTTTACATTAAGGTAAATATAAGAATTCAGGGAAATTCTATCACATTTTTCAATTTACGTCGCTCCTATTAAAGATAGCGTATTGGGCTAAACGGCATCTCAAAGCGCATGAAATGACGAGTGAAATGCACTACTAAACTTCTAGGGTAGGGCGAACGGAGACCCGATTAGATCATTTTACATTAAGGTTAATATAAGAATTCAGGGAAATTCTTTCACATTTGTTCAATTTTCGTCGCTCCTATTTCAGATAGCGTATTGGGATATGCGGTATCTCAAAGCGCATGAAATGGCGAGTATAATGCACTACTAAACTTCTAGGATAGGGCAATCAGAGACCCGATTAGATCATTTTATATTTTGGTTAATATAAGAATTCAGCGAAATTCTATCACATTTGTTCAATTTACGTCGCTCCTATTTCAGATAGCGTATTGGGCTAAGCGGCATATCAAAGCGCATGAAATGACGAGTGAAATGCACTATTAGACTTCTATGGTAGGGCGAACAGAGATCCGATTAGATCATTTTACATTAAGGTAAATATAAGAATTCAGGGAAATTCTATCACATTTTTCAATTTACGTCGCTCCTACTTCAGATAGCGTATTGTGCTATGCGGCTTCTCAAAGCGCATGAAATGGCGAGTAAAATGCACTATTAAACTTCTATGATAGGGCAATCAGAGAACCGATTAGATCATTTTATATTTTGGTTAATATAAGAATTCAGCGAAATTCTACCACATTTGTTCAATTTACGTCGGTCCTATTTCAGATAGCGTATTGGGATAAGCGGCATCTCAAAGCGCATGAAATGGCGAGTAAAATGCACTAATAATCTTCTAGGGTAGGGCAAACAGAGACCCGATTAGATCATTTTATATTATGATTAATTTAAGAATTCAGCGAAATTCTATCACATTTGTTCAATTTACGTCGTTCCTATTTCAGATAGCGAACTCGGCTAAGCGGCATCTCAAAGCGCATGAAATGGCGAATAAAATGCACTATTAAACTTCTAGGCTAGGGCGAACAGAGCCCCGATCAGATCATTTTACATTATGGTTAATAAGAGAATTCAGCGAAATTCTATCACATTTGTTCAACTTACGTCGCTCCTATTTCAGATAGCGTATTCGGCTAAGCGGCATCTCAAAGCGCATGAAATGGCGAGTGAAATGCAATACTAGACATCTATGGTAGGGCGAACAGAGACCCGATTGGATCATTTTACATTATGGTTAATATAAGAATTCACGGAAATTCTATCACATTTGTTCAACTTACGTCACTTCTATTTCAGATAGCGTATTGGGCTAAGCGGCATCTCAAAGCGCATGAAATGTCGAATAAAATGCCCTATTAAATTTCTAGGTTAGAGCGAACAGACACCCGATTAGATCATTTTATATTATGGTTAATTTAAGAATTCAGCGAAAATCTATCACATTTGTTCAATTTACGTCGCTCCTATTTCAGATAGCCTATTGGGCTAAGCGGCATCTCAAAGCGCATGAAATGGGGACTAAAATGCGCTATTAAACTTCTAGGATAAGGCAAACAGCGACCCGATTTGATCATTTCATATTACGGTTAATATAAGAATTCAGCGTAATTCTATCACATTTGTTCAAGTTACCTCGCTCCTATTTCAGATAGCGTACTGGGCTAGGCGGCATCTTAAAGCGCGTGGAATGGCGAGTAAAATGCACTACTAAACTTCTATGATAGGGCAATCAGAGACCCGATTAGATCATTTTATATTTTGTTTAATATCAGATTTCAGGGAAATTGTATCACATTTGTTCAATTTACGTCGCTCCTATTTCAGATAGCCTATTGGGCTAAGCGGCATCTCAAAGCGCATGAAATGGGGACTAAAATGCACTATTAAACTTCTAGGCTAGGGCGAACAGAGACCCGATTAGATCATTTTACATTTTGGTTAATAAAAGAATTCAGCGAAATTCTATCACATTTGTTCAATTTACGTCGCTCCTATTTCAGATAGCATATTGGGCTAAGCGGCATCTCAAAGCGCATGAAATGACGGGTGAAATGCACTATTAAGCTTCTAGGGTGGGGCGAACAGAGACCCGATTAGATCATTTTACATTAAGGTTAATATAAGAATTCACGGAAATTCTATCACATTTGTTCAATTTACGTCGCTCATATTTCAGATAGCTTATTGGGCTAAGCGGCATCTCAAAGCGCATGAAATGGCGAGTAAAATGCACTATTAAACTTCTAGGGTAGGGCAAACAGAGACCCGATAAGATCATTTTATATTATGGTTAATTTTAGAATTCAGCGAAATTCTATCACATTTGTTCAATTTACGTCGTTCCTATTTCAGATAGCGTACTGGGCTCGGCGGCATCTTAAAGCGCGTGGAATGGCGAGTGAAATGCACTATTAGACTTCTATGGTAGGGCGAACAGAGACCCGATTAGGTAATTTTATATTATGGTTAATATAAGAATTCACGGAAATTCTATCACATTTGTTCAACTTACGTCACTTCTATTTCAGATAGCGTATTGGGCTAAGCGGCATCTCAAAGCGCATGAAATGTCGAATAAAATGCCCTATTAAATTTCTAGGTTAGAGCGAACAGACACCCGATTAGATCATTTTATATTATGGTTAATTTAAGAATTCAGCGAAAATCTATCACATTTGTTCAATTTACGTCGCTCCTATTTCAGATAGCCTATTGGGCTAAGCGGCATCTCAAAGCGCATGAAATGGGGACTAAAATGCGCTATTAAACTTCTAGGATAAGGCAAACAGCGACCCGATTTGATCATTTCATATTACGGTTAATATAAGAATTCAGCGTAATTCTATCACATTTGTTCAAGTTACCTCGCTCCTATTTCAGATAGCGTACTGGGCTAGGCGGCATCTTAAAGCGCGTGGAATGGCGAGTAAAATGCACTACTAAACTTCTATGATAGGGCAATCAGAGACCCGATTAGATCATTTTATATTCTGTTTAATATCAGATTTCAGGGAAATTGTATCACATTTGTTCAATTTACGTCGCTCCTATTTCAGATAGCCTATTGGGCTAAGCGGCATCTCAAAGCGCATGAAATGGGGACTAAAATGCACTATTAAACTTCTAGGCTAGGGCGAACAGAGACCCGATTAGATCATTTTACATTTTGGTTAATAAAAGAATTCAGCGAAATTCTATCACATTTGTTCAATTTACGTCGCTCCTATTTCAGATAGCGTATTGGGCTAAGCGGCATCTCAAAGCGCATGAAATGACGGGTGAAATGCACTATTAAGCTTCTAGGGTGGGGCGAACAGAGACCCGATTAGATCATTTTACATTAAGGTTAATATAAGAATTCACGGAAATTCTATCACATTTGTTCAATTTACGTCGCTCATATTTCAGATAGCTTATTGGGCTAAGCGGCATCTCAAAGCGCATGAAATGGCGAGTAAAATGCACTATTAAACTTCTAGGGTAGGGCAAACAGAGACCCGATAAGATCATTTTATATTATGGTTAATTTTAGAATTCAGCGAAATTCTATCACATTTGTTCAATTTACGTCGTTCCTATTTCAGATAGCGTACTGGGCTCGGCGGCATCTTAAAGCGCGTGGAATGGCGAGTGAAATGCACTATTAGACTTCTATGGTAGGGCGAACAGAGACCCGATTAGGTAATTTTATATTATGGTTAATTTAAGAATTCAGCAAAATTCTATCACATTTGTTCAATTTACGTCGCTCCTATTTCAGTTAGCGTATTCCGCTAAGCGGCATCTCAAAGGGCATGAAATGGCGAGTAAAATGCACTATTAAACTTCTAGGGTAGGGCAAACAGAGACCCGATAAGATCATTTTATATTATGGTTAATTTAAGAATTCAGCGAAATTCTATCACATTTGTTCAATTTACGTCGCCTCTATTTCAGACAGCGTATTGGGCTAAGCGGCATCTGAAAGCGCATGAAATGGCGAGTAAAATGCACTATTAAATTTCTAGGGTAGGGCGAACAGAGACCCGATTAGATCATTTTACATTAAGGTTAGTATAAGAATTCAG
Organism: Macropis europaea; assembly: GCA_916610135.2. Classification (NCBI taxonomy): domain Eukaryota; kingdom Metazoa; phylum Arthropoda; class Insecta; order Hymenoptera; family Melittidae; genus Macropis; species Macropis europaea. The sequence continues at coordinate 313,330 of CAKAJE020001996.1, forward strand.
CGAGATTCTATCACATTTGTTCAATTTACGTCGTTGATATTTCAGATAGCTTATTGGGCTAAGCGGCATCTCAAAGCGCAAGAAATGGCGAGTAAAATGCACTATTACACTTCTAGGGTAGGGCAAACAGAGACCCGATTAGATCATTTTATATTTTGGTTATTATAAGAATTCAGCGAAATTCTATCACATTTGTTCAATTTACGTCGCTCCTATTTCAGATAGCGTATTGGGCTAAGCGGCACGTCAAAGCGCATGAAATGACGAGTGAAATGCACTATTAAACTTCTAGGGTAGGGCGAACAGAGACCCGATTAGATCATTTTATATTTTGTTTAATATAATATTTCAGGGAAGTTCTATCACATTTGTTCAATTTACGTCGCTCCTATTTCAGATAGCGTATTCGGCTAAGCGGCATCTCAAAGCGCATGAAATGGCGAGTTAAATGCAATATTAGACATCTATGGTAGGGCGAACAGAGACCCGATTGGATCATTTTACATTATGGTTAATATAAGAATTCACGGAAATTCTATCACATTTGTTCAACTTACGTCGCTTCTATTTCAGATAGCGTATTGGGCTAAGCGGCATCTCAAAGCGCATGAAATGTCGAATAAAATGCCCTATTAAATTTCTAGGTTAGAGCGAACAGACACCCGATTAGATCATTTTATATTATGGTTAATTTAAGAATTCAGCGAAAATCTATCACATTTGTTCAATTTACGTCGCTCCTATTTCAGATAGCCTATTGGGCTAAGCGGCATCTCAAAGCGCATGAAATGGGGACTAAAATGCGCTATTAAACTTCTAGGATAAGGCAAACAGCGACCCGATTAGATCATTTCATATTACGGTTAATATAAGAATTCAGCGTAATTCTATCACATTTGTTCAAGTTACCTCGCTCCTATTTCAGATAGCGTACTGGGCTAGGCGGCATCTTAAAGCGCGTGGAATGGCGAGTAAAATGCACTACTAAACTTCTATGATAGGGCAATCAGAGACCCGATTAGATCATTTTATATTTTGTTTAATATCAGATTTCAGGGAAATTGTATCACATTTGTTCAATTTACGTCGCTCCTATTTCAGATAGCCTATTGGGCTAAGCGGCATCTCAAAGCGCTTGAAATGGGGACTAAAATGCACTATTAAACTTCTAGGCTAGGGCGAACAGAGACCCGATTAGATCATTTTACATTTTGGTTAATAAAAGAATTCAGCGAAATTCTATCACATTTGTTCAATTTACGTCGCTCCTATTTCAGATAGCATATTGGGCTAAGCGGCATCTCAAAGCGCATGAAATGACGGGTGAAATGCACTATTAAGCTTCTAGGGTGGGGCGAACAGAGACCCGATTAGATCATTTTACATTAAGGTTAATATAAGAATTCACGGAAATTCTATCACATTTGTTCAATTTACGTCGCTCATATTTCAGATAGCTTATTCGGCTAAGCGGCATCTCAAAGCGCATGAAATGGCGAGTAAAATGCACTATTAAACTTCTAGGGTAGGGCAAACAGAGACCCGATAAGATCATTTTATATTATGGTTAATTTAAGAATTCAGCGAAATTCTATCACATTTGTTCAATTTACGTCGTTCCTATTTCAGATAGCGTACTGGGCTCGGCGGCATCTTAAAGCGCGTGGAATGGCGAGTGAAATGCACTATTAGACTTCTATGGTAGGGCGAACAGAGACCCGATTAGGTAATTTTATATTATGGTTAATTTAAGAATTCAGCAAAATTCTATCACATTTGTTCAATTTACGTCGCTCCTATTTCAGTTAGCGTATTCGGCTAAGCGGCATCTCAAAGGGCATGAAATGGCGAGTAAAATGCACGATTAAACTTCTAGGGTAGGGCAAACAGAGACCCGATAAGATCATTTTATATTATGGTTAATTTAAGAATTCAGCGAAATTCTATCACATTTGTTCAATTTACGTCGCCTCTATTTCAGACAGCGTATTGGGCCAAGCGGCATCTGAAAGCGCATGAAATGGCGAGTAAAATGCACTATTAAATTTCTAGGGTAGGGCGAACAGAGACCCGATTAGATCATTTTACATTAAGGTTAGTATAAGAATTCAGCGAGATTCTATCACATTTGTTCAATTTACGTCGTTGATATTTCAGATAGCTTATTGGGCTAAGCGGCATCTCAAAGCGCAAGAAATGGCGAGTAAAATGCACTATTACACTTCTAGGGTAGGGCAAACAGAGACCCGATTAGATCATTTTATATTTTGGTTATTATAAGAATTCAGCGAAATTCTATCACATTTGTTCAATTTACGTCGCTCCTATTTCAGATAGCGAATTCGGCTAAGCGGCATCTCAAATCGCATGAAATGGCGAATAAAATGCACTATTAAACTTCTAGGCTAGGGCGAACAGAGCCCCGATCAGATCATTTTACATTATGGTTAATAAGAGAATTCAGCGAAATTCTATCACATTTGTTCAACTTACGTCGCTCCTATTTCAGATAGCGTATTCGGCTAAGCGGCATCTCAAAGCGCATGAAATGGCGAGTGAAATGCAATATTAGACATCTATGGTAGGGCGAACAGAGACCCGATTGGATCATTTTACATTATGGTTAATATAAGAATTCACGGAAATTCTATCACATTTGTTCAACTTACGTCGCTTCTATTTCAGATAGTGTATTGGGCTAAGCGGCATCTCAAAGCGCATGAAATGTCGAATAAAATGCCCTATTAAATTTCTAGGTTAGAGCGAACAGACACCCGATTAGATCATTTTATATTATGGTTAATTTAAGAATTCAGCGAAAATCTATCACATTTGTTCAATTTACGTCGCTCCTATTTCAGATAGCCTATTGGGCTAAGCGGCATCTCAAAGCGCATGAAATGGGGACTAAAATGCGCTATTAAACTTCTAGGATAAGGCAAACAGCGACCCGATTAGATCATTTCATATTACGGTTAATATAAGAATTCAGCGTAATTCTATCACATTTGTTCAAGTTACCTCGCTCCTATTTCAGATAGCGTACTGGGCTAGGCGGCATCTTAAAGCGCGTGGAATGGCGAGTAAAATGCACTACTAAACTTCTATGATAGGGCAATCAGAGACCCGATTAGATCATTTTATATTTTGTTTAATATCAGATTTCAGGGAAATTGTATCACATTTGTTCAATTTACGTCGCTCCTATTTCAGATAGCCTATTGGGCTAAGCGGCATCTCAAAGCGCATGAAATGGGGACTAAAATGCACTATTAAACTTCTAGGCTAGGGCGAACAGAGACCCGATTAGATCATTTTACATTTTGGTTAATAAAAGAATTCAGCGAAATTCTATCACATTTGTTCAATTTACGTCGCTCCTATTTCAGATAGCATATTGGGCTAAGCGGCATCTCAAAGCGCATGAAATGACGGGTGAAATGCACTATTAAGCTTCTAGGGTGGGGCGAACAGAGACCCGATTAGATCATTTTACATTAAGGTTAATATAAGAATTCACGGAAATTCTATCACATTTGTTCAATTTACGTCGCTCATATTTCAGATAGCTTATTGGGCTAAGCGGCATCTCAAAGCGCATGAAATGGCGAGTAAAATGCACTATTAAACTTCTAGGGTAGGGCAAACAGAGACCCGATAAGATCATTTTATATTATGGTTAATTTAAGAATTCAGCGAAATTCTATCACATTTGTTCAATTTACGTCGTTCCTATTTCAGATAGCGTACTGGGCTCGGCGGCATCTTAAAGCGCGTGGAATGGCGAGTGAAATGCACTATTAGACTTCTATGGTAGGGCGAACAGAGACCCGATTAGGTAATTTTATATTATGGTTAATTTAAGAATTCAGCAAAATTCTATCACATTTGTTCAATTTACGTCGCTCCTATTTCAGTTAGCGTATTCGGCTAAGCGGCATCTCAAAGGGCATGAAATGGCGAGTAAAATGCACTATTAAACTTCTAGGGTAGGGCAAACAGAGACCCGATAAGATCATTTTATATTATGGTTAATTTAAGAATTCAGCGAAATTCTATCACATTTGTTCAATTTACGTCGCCTCTATTTCAGACAGCGTATTGGGCTAAGCGGCATCTGAAAGCGCATGAAATGGCGAGTAAAATGCACTAGTAAATTTCTAGGGTAGGGCGAACAGAGACCCGATTAGATCATTTTACATTAAGGTTAGTATAAGAATTCAGCGAGATTCTATCACATTTGTTCAATTTACGTCGTTGATATTTCAGATAGCTTATTGGGCTAAGCGGCATCTCAAAGCGCATGAAATGACGAGTGAAATGCACTATTAAACTTCTAGGGTAGGGCGAACAGAGACCCGATTAGATCATTTTACATTAAGGTTAATATAAGAATTCAGCGAGATTCTATCACATTTGTTCAATCTACGTCGTTGATATTTCTGATAGCTTATTGGGCTAAGCGGCATCTCAAAGCGCAAGAAATGGCGAGTAAAATGCACTATTACACTTCTAGGGTAGGGCAAACAGAGACCCGATTAGATCATTTTATATTATGGTTAATTTAAGAATTCAGCAAAATTCTATCACATTTTTTCAATTTACGTCGTTCCTATTTCAGATAGCGTACTGGGCTAGGCGTCATCTCAAAGCGCGTGGAATGGCGAGTGAAATTCACTGTTAAACTTCTAGGGTAGGGCAAACAGAGACCCGATTAGATCACTTTATATTATGGTTAATTTAAGAATTCAGCAATATTCTATCACATGTGTTCAATTTACGTCGCTCCTATTCCAGATAGCGTACTGGGCTGGGCGGCATCTTAAAGCGCGTGGAAAGGCGAGTAAAATGCACTACTAAACTTCTTTGATAGGGCAATCAGAGACCCGATTAGATCAATTTATATTTTGTTTAATATAAGATTACAGGGAAATTCTATCACATTTGTTTTATTTACGTCGCTGCTATTTCAGATAGCGTATTGGGCTAAGCGGCATCTGAAAGTGCATGAAATGGCGAGTAAAACGCACTATTATACTTCTAGGGTGGGGCAAACAGAGACCCGATTAGATCATTTTATATTATGATTAATTTTAGAAGTCAGCAAAATTCTATCACATTTGTTCAATTTACGTCGCTCCTATTTCAGATAGCGTATTGGGCTAAGCGGCATCTCAAAGCGCATGAAATGGCGAGTAAAATGCACTAATAATCTTCTAGGGTAGGGCAAACAGAGACCCGATTAGATCATTTTATATTATGGTTAATTTAAGAATTCAGCGAAATTCTATCACAATTTGTTCAATTTACGTCGCTCCTATTTCAGATAGCTGATTGGGCTAAGCGGCATCTCAAAGCGCATGAAATGACGAGTGAAATGCACTCTTAAACTTCTATGATAGGGCAATCAGAGAACCGATTAGATCATTTTATATTTTGTTTAATATAATATTTCAGGGAAATTCTATCACATTTGTTCAATTTACGTCGCTCCTATTTCAGATAGCGTATTGGGCTAAGCGGCATATCAAAGCGCATGAAATGACGAGTGAAATGCACTATTAGACTTCTATGGTAGGGCGAACAGAGATCCGATTAGATCATTTTACATTAAGGTTAATATAAGAATTCAGGGAAATTCTATCACATTTTTCAATTTACGTCGCTCCTACTTCAGGTAGCGTATTGTGCTATGCGGCTTCTCAAAGCGCATGAAATGGCGAGTAAAATGCACTATTAAACTTCTATGATAGGGCAATCAGAGAACCGATTAGATCATTTTATATTTTGGTTAATATAAGAATTCAGCGAAATTCTACCACATTTGTTCAATTTACGTCGGTCCTATTTCAGATAGCGTATTGGGATAAGCGGCATCTCAAAGCGCATGAAATGGCGAGTAAAATGCACTAATAATCTTCTAGGGTAGGGCAAACAGAGACCCGATTAGATCATTTTATATTATGATTAATTTAAGAATTCAGCGAAATTCTATCACATTTGTTCAATTTACGTCGTTCCTATTTCAGATAGCGAACTCGGCTAAGCGGCATCTCAAAGCGCATGAAATGGCGAATAAAATGCACTATTAAACTTCTAGGCTAGGGCGAACAGAGCCCCGATCAGATCATTTTACATTATGGTTAATAAGAGAATTCAGCGAAATTCTATCACATTTGTTCAACTTACGTCGCTCCTATTTCAGATAGCGTATTCGGCTAAGCGGCATCTCAAAGCGCATGAAATGGCGAGTGAAATGCAATACTAGACATCTATGGTAGGGCGAACAGAGACCCGATTGGATCATTTTACATTATGGTTAATATAAGAATTCACGGAAATTCTATCACATTTGTTCAACTTACGTCACTTCTATTTCAGATAGCGTATTGGGCTAAGCGGCATCTCAAAGCGCATGAAATGGGGACTAAAATGCGCTATTAAACTTCTAGGATAAGGCAAACAGCGACCCGATTAGATCATTTCATATTACGGTTAATATAAGAATTCAGCGTAATTCTATCACATTTGTTCAAGTTACCTCGCTCCTATTTCAGATAGCGTACTGGGCTAGGCAGCATCTTAAAGCGCGTGGAATGGCGAGTAAAATGCACTACTAAACTTCTATGATAGGGCAATCAGAGACCCGATTAGATCATTTTATATTTTGTTTAATATCAGATTTCAGGGAAATTGTATCACATTTGTTCAATTTACGTCGCTCCTATTTCAGATAGCCTATTGGGCTAAGCGGCATCTCAAAGCGCATGAAATGGGGACTAAAATGCACTATTAAACTTCTAGGCTAGGGCGAACAGAGACCCGATTAGATCATTTTACATTTTGGTTAATAAAAGAATTCAGCGAAATTCTATCACATTTGTTCAATTTACGTCGCTCCTATTTCAGATAGCATATTGGGCTAAGCGGCATCTCAAAGAGCATGAAATGACGGGTGAAATGCACTATTAAGCTTCTAGGGTGGGGCGAACAGAGACCCGATTAGATCATTTTACATTAAGGTTAATATAAGAATTCACGGAAATTCTATCACATTTGTTCAATTTACGTCGCTCATATTTCAGATAGCTTATTGGGCTAAGCGGCATCTCAAAGCGCATGAAATGGCGAGTAAAATGCACTATTAAACTTCTAGGGTAGGGCAAACAGAGACCCGATAAGATCATTTTATATTATGGTTAATTTAAGAATTCAGCGAAATTCTATCACATTTGTTCAATTTACGTCGTTCCTATTTCAGATAGCGTACTGGGCTCGGCGGCATCTTAAAGCGCGTGGAATGGCGAGTGAAATGCACTATTAGACTTCTATGGTAGGCCGAACAGAGACCCGATTAGGTAATTTTATATTATGGTTAATTTAAGAATTCAGCAAAATTCTATCACATTTGTTCAATTTACGTCGCTCCTATTTCAGTTAGCGTATTCGGCTAAGCGGCATCTCAAAGGGCATGAAATGGCGAGTAAAATGCACTATTAAACTTCTAGGGTAGGGCAAACAGAGACCCGATAAGATCATTTTATATTATGGTTAATTTAAGAATTCAGCGAAATTCTATCACATTTGTTCAATTTACGTCGCCTCTATTTCAGACAGCGTATTGGGCTAAGCGGCATCTGAAAGCGCATGAAATGGCGAGTAAAATGCACTATTAAATTTCTAGGGTAGGGCGAACAGAGACCCGATTAGATCATTTTACATTAAGGTTAGTATAAGAATTCAGCGAGATTCTATCACATTTGTTCAATTTACGTCGTTGATATTTCAGATAGCTTATTGGGCTAAGCGGCATCTCAAAGCGCATGAAATGACGAGTGAAATGCACTATTAAACTTCTAGGGTAGGGCGAACAGAGACCCGATTAGATCATTTTACATTAAGGTTAATATAAGAATTTAGCGAGATTCTATCACATTTGTTCAATTTACGTCGTTGATATTTCTGATAGCTTATTGGGCTAAGCGGCATCTCAAAGCGCAAGAAATGGCGAGTAAAATGCACTATTACACTTCTAGGGTAGGGCAAACAGAGACCCGATTAGATCATTTTATATTATGGTTAATTTAAGAATTCAGCAAAATTCTATCACATTTTTTCAATTTACGTCGTTCCTATTTCAGATAGCGTACTGGGCTAGGCGTCATCTCAAAGCGCGTGGAATGGCGAGTGAAATTCACTGTTAAACTTCTAGGGTAGGGCAAACAGAGACCCGATTAGATCACTTTATATTATGGTTAATTTAAGAATTCAGCAATATTCTATCACATGTGTTCAATTTACGTCGCTCCTATTTCAGATAGCGTACTGGGCTAGGCGGCATCTTAAAGCGCGTGGAATGGCGAGTGAAATGCAATATTAAACTTCTATGATAGGGCAATCAGAGACCCGAGTAGATCATTTTATATTATGGTTAATATAAGAATTCAGCGTAATTCTATCACATTTGTTCAACTTCCGTCGCTCCTATTTCAGATAGCGTATTGGGCTAAGCGGCATCTCAAAGCGCAAGAAATGGCGAGTAAAATGCACTATTACACTTCTAGGGTAGGGCAAACAGAGACCCGATTAGATCATTTTATATTATGGTTAATTTAAGAATTCACCGAAATTCTATCACATTTGTTCAATTTACGTCGCTCCTATTTCAGATAGCGTATTGGGCTAAGCGGCATCTCAAAGCGCATGAAATGGCGACTAAAATGCACTATTAGACTTCTATGGTAGGGCGAACAGAGGCCAGATTAGATCATTTGACATTAAGGTTAATATAAGAATACAGGGAAATTCTATCACATTTTTTCAATTTACGTCGCTCCTATTCCAGATAGCGTACTGGGCTGGGCGGCATCTTAAAGCGCGTGGAAAGGCGAGTAAAATGCACTACTAAACTTCTTTGATAGGGCAATCAGAGACCCGATTAGATCAATTTATATTTTGTTTAATATAAGATTACAGGGAAATTCTATCACATTTGTTTTATTTACGGCGCTGCTATTTCAGATAGCGTATTGGGCTAAGCGGCATCTGAAAGTGCATGAAATGGCGAGTAAAACGCACTATTATACTTCTAGGGTGGGGCAAACAGAGACCCGATTAGATCATTTTATATTATGATTAATTTTAGAAGTCAGCAAAATTCTATCACATTTGTTCAATTTACGTCGCTCCTATTTCAGATAGCGTATTGGGCTAAGCGGCATCTCAAAGCGCATGAAATGGCGAGTAAAATGCACTAATAATCTTCTAGGGTAGGGCAAACAGAGACCCGATTAGATCATTTTATATTATGGTTAATTTAAGAATTCAGCGAAATTCTATCACAATTTGTTCAATTTACGTCGCTCCTATTTCAGATAGCTGATTGGGCTAAGCGGCATCTCAAAGCGCATGAAATGACGAGTGAAATGCACTCTTAAACTTCTATGATAGGGCAATCAGAGAACCGATTAGATCATTTTATATTTTGTTTAATATAATATTTCAGGGAAATTCTATCACATTTGTTCAATTTACGTCGCTCTTATTTCAGATAGCGTTTTGGGCTAAGCGGCACCTCAATGCGCATGAAATGGCGAGTAAAATGCACTATTAAACTTCTAGGGTAGGGCAAACAGAGACCCGATTAGATCATTTTATATTATGTTTAATTTTAGAAGTCAGCAAAATTCTATCACATTTGTTCAATTTACGTCGCTCCTATTTCAGATAGCGTACTGGGCTATGCGGCATCGTAAAGCGCGTGGAATGGCGAGAAAACGCACTATTAAACTTCTATGATAGGGCAATCAGAGACCCGATTAGATCATTTTATATTTTGGTTAATATAAGAATTCAGCGAAATTCTATCACATTTGTACAATTTACGTCGCTCCTATTTCAGATAGCGTATTGGGCTACGCGGCATCTGAAAGCGCATGAAATGACGAGTGAAATGTACTATCAGACTTCTATGGTAGGGCGAACAGAGGCCCGATTAGATCATTTTATATTTTGTTTAATATAAGAATTCAGCGTAATGCTATCACATTTGTTCAATTTACGTCGTTCCTATTTCAGATAGCGTACTGGGCTAGGCGGCATCTTAAAGCTGTGGCATGGCGAGTAAAATGCACTATTAAACTTCTAGGGTAGGGCAAACAGAGACCCGATTAGATCATTTTATATTATGGTTAATTTAAGAATTCAGCGAAATTCTATCGCATTTGTTCAATTTACGTCGCTCCTATTAAAGATAGCGTATTGGGCTAAACGGCATCTCAAAGCGCATGAAATGACGAGTGAAATGCACTACTAAACTTCTAGGGTAGGGCGAACGGAGACCCGATTAGATCATTTTACATTAAGGTTAATATAAGAATTCAGGGAAATTCTTTCACATTTGTTCAATTTTCGTCGCTCCTATTTCAGATAGCGTATTGGGATATGCGGTATCTCAAAGCGCATGAAATGGCGAGTATAATGCACTACTAAACTTCTAGGATAGGGCAATCAGAGACCCGATTAGATCATTTTATATTTTGGTTAATATAAGAATTCAGCGAAATTCTATCACATTTGTTCAATTTACGTCGCTCCTATTTCAGATAGCGTATTGGGCTAAGCGGCATATCAAAGCGCATGAAATGACGAGTGAAATGCACTATTAGACTTCTATGGTAGGGCGAACAGAGATCCGATTAGATCATTTTACATTAAGGTTAATATAAGAATTCAGGGAAATTCTATCACATTTTTCAATTTACGTCGCTCCTACTTCAGGTAGCGTATTGTGCTATGCGGCTTCTCAAAGCGCATGAAATGGCGAGTAAAATGCACTATTAAACTTCTATGATAGGGCAATCAGAGAACCGATTAGATCATTTTATATTTTGGTTAATATAAGAATTCAGCGAAATTCTACCACATTTGTTCAATTTACGTCGGTCCTATTTCAGATAGCGTATTGGGATAAGCGGCATCTCAAAGCGCATGAAATGGCGAGTAAAATGCACTAATAATCTTCTAGGGTAGGGCAAACAGAGACCCGATTAGATCATTTTATATTATGATTAATTTAAGAATTCAGCGAAATTCTATCACATTTTTTCAATTTACGTCGTTCCTATTTCAGATAGCGAACTCGGCTAAGCGGCATCTCAAAGCGCATGAAATGGCGAATAAAATGCACTATTAAACTTCTAGGCTAGGGCGAACAGAGCCCCGATCAGATCATTTTACATTATGGTTAATAAGAGAATTCAGCGAAATTCTATCACATTTGTTCAACTTACGTCGCTCCTATTTCAGATAGCGTATTCGGCTAAGCGGCATCTCAAAGCGCATGAAATGGCGAGTGAAATGCAATACTAGACATCTATGGTAGGGCGAACAGAGACCCGATTGGATCATTTTACATTATGGTTAATATAAGAATTCACGGAAATTCTATCACGTTTGTTCAACTTACGTCACTTCTATTTCAGATAGCGTATTGGGCTAAGCGGCATCTCAAAGCGCATGAAATGGGGACTAAAATGCGCTATTAAACTTCTAGGATAAGGCAAACAGCGACCCGATTAGATCATTTCATATTACGGTTAATATAAGAATTCAGCGTAATTCTATCACATTTGTTCAAGTTACCTCGCTCCTATTTCAGATAGCGTACTGGGCTAGGCAGCATCTTAAAGCGCGTGGAATGGCGAGTAAAATGCACTACTAAACTTCTATGATAGGGCAATCAGAGACCCGATTAGATCATTTTATATTTTGTTTAATATCAGATTTCAGGGAAATTGTATCACATTTGTTCAATTTACGTCGCTCCTATTTCAGATAGCCTATTGGGCTAAGCGGCATCTCAAAGCGCATGAAATGGGGACTAAAATGCACTATTAAACTTCTAGGCTAGGGCGAACAGAGACCCGATTAGATCATTTTACATTTTGGTTAATAAAAGAATTCAGCGAAATTCTATCACATTTGTTCAATTTACGTCGCTCCTATTTCAGATAGCATATTGGGCTAAGCGGCATCTCAAAGCGCATGAAATGACGGGTGAAATGCACTATTAAGCTTCTAGGGTGGGGCGAACAGAGACCCGATTAGATCATTTTACATTAAGGTTAATATAAGAATTCACGGAAATTCTATCACATTTGTTCAATTTACGTCGCTCATATTTCAGATAGCTTATTGGGCTAAGCGGCATCTCAAAGCGCATGAAATGGCGAGTAAAATGCACTATTAAACTTCTAGGGTAGGGCAAACAGAGACCCGATAAGATCATTTTATATTATGGTTAATTTAAGAATTCAGCGAAATTCTATCACATTTGTTCAATTTACGTCGTTCCTATTTCAGATAGCGTACTGGGCTCGGCAGCATCTTAAAGCGCGTGGAATGGCGAGTGAAATGCACTATTAGACTTCTATGGTAGGGCGAACAGAGACCCGATTAGGTAATTTTATATTATGGTTAATTTAAGAATTCAGCAAAATTCTATCACATTTGTTCAATTTACGTCGCTCCTATTTCAGTTAGCGTATTCGGCTAAGCGGCATCTCAAAGGGCATGAAATGGCGAGTAAAATGCACTATTAAACTTCTAGGGTAGGGCAAACAGAGACCCGATAAGATCATTTTATATTATGGTTAATTTAAGAATTCAGCGAAATTCTATCACATTTGTTCAATTTACGTCGCCTCTATTTCAGACAGCGTATTGGGCTAAGCGGCATCTGAAAGCGCATGAAATGGCGAGTAAAATGCACTATTAAATTTCTAGGGTAGGGCGAACAGAGACCCGATTAGATCATTTTACATTAAGGTTAGTATAAGAATTCAGCGAGATTCTATCACATTTGTTCAATTTACGTCGTTGATATTTCAGATAGCTTATTGGGCTAAGCGGCATCTCAAAGCGCATGAAATGACGAGTGAAATGCACTATTAAACTTCTAGGGTAGGGCGAACAGAGACCCGATTAGATCATTTTACATTAAGGTTAATATAAGAATTCAGCGAGATTCTATCACATTTGTTCAATTTACGTCGTTGATATTTCTGATAGCTTATTGGGCTAAGCGGCATCTCAAAGCGCAAGAAATGGCGAGTAAAATGCACTATTACACTTCTAGGGTAGGGCAAACAGAGACCCGATTAGATCATTTTATATTATGGTTAATTTAAGAATTCAGCAAAATTCTATCACATTTGTTCAATTTACGTCGTTCCTATTTCAGATAGCGTACTGGGCTAGGCGTCATCTCAAAGCGCGTGGAATGGCGAGTGAAATTCACTGTTAAACTTCTAGGGTAGGGCAAACAGAGACCCGATTAGATCACTTTATATTATGGTTAATTTAAGAATTCAGCAATATTCTATCACATGTGTTCAATTTACGTCGCTCCTATTTCAGATAGCGTACTGGGCTAGGCGGCATCTTAAAGCGCGTGGAATGGCGAGTGAAATGCAATATTAAACTTCTATGATAGGGCAATCAGAGACCCGAGTAGATCATTTTATATTATGGTTAATATAAGAATTCAGCGTAATTCTATCACATTTGTTCAACTTCCGTCGCTCCTATTTCAGATAGCGTATTGGGCTAAGCGGCATCTCAAAGCGCATGAAATGGCGAGTAAAATGCACTATTACACTTCTAGGGTAGGGCAAACAGAGACCCGATTAGATCATTTTATATTATGGTTAATTTAAGAATTCACCGAAATTCTATCACATTTGTTCAATTTACGTCGCTCCTATTTCAGATAGCGTATTGGGCTAAGCGGCATCTCAAAGCGCATGAAATGGCGACTAAAATGCACTATTAGACTTCTATGGTAGGGCGAACAGAGGCCAGATTAGATCATTTGACATTAAGGTTAATATAAGAATACAGGGAAATTCTATCACATTTTTTCAATTTACGTCGCTCCTATTCCAGATAGCGTACTGGGCTGGGCGGCATCTTAAAGCGCGTGGAAAGGCGAGTAAAATGCACTACTAAACTTCTTTGATAGGGCAATCAGAGACCCGATTAGATCAATTTATATTTTGTTTAATATAAGATTACAGGGAAATTCTATCACATTTGTTTTATTTACGTCGCTGCTATTTCAGATAGCGTATTGGGCTAAGCGGCATCTGAAAGTGCATGAAATGGCGAGTAAAACGCACTATTATACTTCTAGGGTGGGGCAAACAGAGACCCGATTAGATCATTTTATATTATGATTAATTTTAGAAGTCAGCAAAATTCTATCACATTTGTTCAATTTACGTCGCTCCTATTTCAGATAGCGTATTGGGCTAAGCGGCATCTCAAAGCGCATGAAATGGCGAGTAAAATGCACTAATAATCTTCTAGGGTAGGGCAAACAGAGACCCGATTAGATCATTTTATATTATGGTTAATTTAAGAATTCAGCGAAATTCTATCACAATTTGTTCAATTTACGTCGCTCCTATTTCAGATAGCTGATTGGGCTAAGCGGCATCTCAAAGCGCATGAAATGACGAGTGAAATGCACTCTTAAACTTCTATGATAGGGCAATCAGAGAACCGATTAGATCATTTTATATTTTGTTTAATATAATATTTCAGGGAAATTCTATCACATTTGTTCAATTTACGTCGCTCTTATTTCAGATAGCGTTTTGGGCTAAGCGGCACCTCAATGCGCATGAAATGGCGAGTAAAATGCACTATTAAACTTCTAGGGTAGGGCAAACAGAGACCCGATTAGATCATTTTATATTATGTTTAATTTTAGAAGTCAGCAAAATTCTATCACATTTGTTCAATTTACGTCGCTCCTATTTCAGATAGCGTACTGGGCTATGCGGCATCGTAAAGCGCGTGGAATGGCGAGAAAACGCACTATTAAACTTCTATGATAGGGCAATCAGAGACCCGATTAGATCATTTTATATTTTGGTTAATATAAGAATTCAGCGAAATTCTATCACATTTGTACAATTTACGTCGCTCCTATTTCAGATAGCGTATTGGGCTACGCGGCCTCTGAAAGCGCATGAAATGACGAGTGAAATGTACTATCAGACTTCTATGGTAGGGCGAACAGAGGCCCGATTAGATCATTTTATATTTTGTTTAATATAAGAATTCAGCGTAATGCTATCACATTTGTTCAATTTACGTCGTTCCTATTTCAGATAGCGTACTGGGCTAGGCGGCATCTTAAAGCTGTGGCATGGCGAGTAAAATGCACTATTAAACTTCTAGGGTAGGGCAAACAGAGACCCGATTAGATCATTTTATATTATGGTTAATTTAAGAATTCAGCGAAATTCTATCACATTTGTTCAACTTACGTCGCTCCTATTTCAGATAGCGTATTCGGCTAAGCGGCATCTCAAAGCGCATGAAATGGCGAGTGAAATGCAATACTAGACATCTATGGTAGGGCGAACAGAGACCCGATTAGATCATTTTACATTAAGGTTAATATAAGAATTCACGGAAATTCTATCACATTTGTTCAACTTACGTCACTTCTATTTCAGATAGCGTATTGGGCTAAGCGGCATCTCAAAGCGCATGAAATGGGGACTAAAATGCGCTATTAAACTTCTAGGATAAGGCAAACAGCGACCCGATTAGATCATTTCATATTACGGTTAATATAAGAATTCAGCGTAATTCTATCACATTTGTTCAAGTTACCTCGCTCCTATTTCAGATAGCGTACTGGGCTAGGCAGCATCTTAAAGCGCGTGGAATGGCGAGTAAAATGCACTACTAAACTTCTATGATAGGGCAATCAGAGACCCGATTAGATCATTTTATATTTTGTTTAATATCAGATTTCAGGGAAATTGTATCACATTTGTTCAATTTACGTCGCTCCTATTTCAGATAGCCTATTGGGCTAAGCGGCATCTCAAAGCGCATGAAATGGGGACTAAAATGCACTATTAAACTTCTAGGCTAGGGCGAACAGAGACCCGATTAGATCATTTTACATTTTGGTTAATAAAAGAATTCAGCGAAATTCTATCACATTTGTTCAATTTACGTCGCTCCTATTTCAGATAGCATATTGGGCTAAGCGGCATCTCAAAGCGCATGAAATGACGGGTGAAATGCACTATTAAGCTTCTAGGGTGGGGCGAACAGAGACCCGATTAGATCATTTTACATTAAGGTTAATATAAGAATTCACGGAAATTCTATCACATTTGTTCAATTTACGTCGCTCATATTTCAGATAGCTTATTGGGCTAAGCGGCATCTCAAAGCGCATGAAATGGCGAGTAAAATGCACTATTAAACTTCTAGGGTAGGGCAAACAGAGACCCGATAAGATCATTTTATATTATGGTTAATTTAAGAATTCAGCGAAATTCTATCACATTTGTTCAATTTACGTCGTTCCTATTTCAGATAGCGTACTGGGCTCGGCGGCATCTTAAAGCGCGTGGAATGGCGAGTGAAATGCACTATTAGACTTCTATGGTAGGGCGAACAGAGACCCGATTAGGTAATTTTATATTATGGTTAATTTAAGAATTCAGCAAAATTCTATCACATTTGTTCAATTTACGTCGCTCCTATTTCAGTTAGCGTATTCGGCTAAGCGGCATCTCAAAGGGCATGAAATGGCGAGTAAAATGCACTATTAAACTTCTAGGGTAGGGCAAACAGAGACCCGATAAGATCATTTTATATTATGGTTAATTTAAGAATTCAGCGAAATTCTATCACATTTGTTCAATTTACGTCGCCTCTATTTCAGACAGCGTATTGGGCTAAGCGGCATCTGAAAGCGCATGAAATGGCGAGTAAAATGCACTATTAAATTTCTAGGGTAGGGCGAACAGAGACCCGATTAGATCATTTTACATTAAGGTTAGTATAAGAATTCAGCGAGATTCTATCACATTTGTTCAATTTACGTCGTTGATATTTCAGATAGCTTATTGGGCTAAGCGGCATCTCAAAGCGCATGAAATGACGAGTGAAATGCACTATTAAACTTCTAGGGTAGGGCGAACAGAGACCCGATTAGATCATTTTACATTAAGGTTAATATAAGAATTCAGCGAGATTCTATCACATTTGTTCAATTTACGTCGTTGATATTTCTGATAGCTTATTGGGCTAAGCGGCATCTCAAAGCGCAAGAAATGGCGAGTAAAATGCACTATCAAACTTCTAGGGTAGGGCGAACAGAGACCCGATTAGATCATTTTACATTAAGGTTAATATAAGAATTCAGCGAGATTCTATCACATTTGTTCAATTTACGTCGTTGATATTTCTGATAGCTTATTGGGCTAAGCGGCATCTCAAAGCGCAAGAAATGGCGAGTAAAATGCACTATTACACTTCTAGGGTAGGGCAAACAGAGACCCGATTAGATCATTTTATATTATGGTTAATTTAAGAATTCAGCAAAATTCTATCACATTTTTTCAATTTACGTCGTTCCTATTTCAGATAGCGTACTGGGCTAGGCGTCATCTCAAAGCGCGTGGAATGGCGAGTGAAATTCACTGTTAAACTTCTAGGGTAGGGCAAACAGAGACCCGATTAGATCACTTTATATTATGGTTAATTTAAGAATTCAGCAATATTCTATCACATGTGTTCAATTTACGTCGCTCCTATTTCAGATAGCGTACTGGGCTAGGCGGCATCTTAAAGCGCGTGGAATGGCGAGTGAAATGCAATATTAAACTTCTATGATAGGGCAATCAGAGACCCGAGTAGATCATTTTATATTATGGTTAATATAAGAATTCAGCGTAATTCTATCACATTTGTTCAACTTCCGTCGCTCCTATTTCAGATAGCGTATTGGGCTAAGCGGCATCTCAAAGCGCATGAAATGGCGAGTAAAATGCACTATTACACTTCTAGGGTAGGGCAAACAGAGACCCGATTAGATCATTTTATATTATGGTTAATTTAAGAATTCACCGAAATTCTATCACATTTGTTCAATTTACGTCGCTCCTATTTCAGATAGCGTATTGGGCTAAGCGGCATCTCAAAGCGCATGAAATGGCGACTAAAATGCACTATTAGACTTCTATGGTAGGGCGAACAGAGGCCAGATTAGATCATTTGACATTAAGGTTAATATAAGAATACAGGGAAATTCTATCACATTTTTTCAATTTACGTCGCTCCTATTCCAGATAGCGTACTGGGCTGGGCGGCATCTTAAAGCGCGTGGAAAGGCGAGTAAAATGCACTACTAAACTTCTTTGATAGGGCAATCAGAGACCCGATTAGATCAATTTATATTTTGTTTAATATAAGATTACAGGGAAATTCTATCACATTTGTTTTATTTACGTCGCTGCTATTTCAGATAGCGTATTGGGCTAAGCGGCATCTGAAAGTGCATGAAATGGCGAGTAAAACGCACTATTATACTTCTAGGGTGGGGCAAACAGAGACCCGATTAGATCATTTTATATTATGATTAATTTTAGAAGTCAGCAAAATTCTATCACATTTGTTCAATTTACGTCGCTCCTATTTCAGATAGCGTATTGGGCTAAGCGGCATCTCAAAGCGCATGAAATGGCGAGTAAAATGCACTAATAATCTTCTAGGGTAGGGCAAACAGAGACCCGATTAGATCATTTTATATTATGGTTAATTTAAGAATTCAGCGAAATTCTATCACAATTTGTTCAATTTACGTCGCTCCTATTTCAGATAGCTGATTGGGCTAAGCGGCATCTCAAAGCGCATGAAATGACGAGTGAAATGCACTCTTAAACTTCTATGATAGGGCAATCAGAGAACCGATTAGATCATTTTATATTTTGTTTAATATAATATTTCAGGGAAATTCTATCACATTTGTTCAATTTACGTCGCTCCTATTGCAGATAGCGAATTCGGCTAAGCGGCATCTCAAAGCGCATGAAATGGCGAATAAAATGCACTATTAAACTTCTAGGCTAGGGCGAACAGAGCCCCGATCAGATCATTTTACATTATGGTTAATAAGAGAATTCAGCGAAATTCTATCACATTTGTTCAACTTACGTCGCTCCTATTTCAGATAGCGTATTCGGCTAAGCGGCATCTCAAAGCGCATGAAATGGCGAGTGAAATGCAATATTAGACATCTATGGTAGGGCGAACAGAGACCCGATTGGATCATTTTACATTATGGTTAATATAAGAATTCACGGAAATTCTATCACATTTGTTCAACTTACGTCGCTTCTATTTCAGATAGCGTATTGGGCTAAGCGGCATCTCAAAGCGCATGAAATGTCGAATAAAATGCCCTATTAAATTTCTAGGTTAGAGCGAACAGACACCCGATTAGATCATTTTATATTATGGTTAATTTAAGAATTCAGCGAAAATCTATCACATTTGTTCAATTTACGTCGCTGCTATTTCAGATAGCGTATTGGGCTATGCGGCATCTCAAAGCGCATGAAATGGCGAGGAAAATGGGCTATTAAACTTCTAGGATAAGGCAAACAGCGACCCGATTAGATCTTTTCATATTACGGTTAATATAAGAATTCAGCGTAATTCTATCACATTTGTTCAAGTTACCTCGCTCCTATTTCAGATAGCGTACTGGGCTCTGCGGCATCTTAAAGCGCGTGGAATGGCGAGTAAAATGCACTACTAAACTTCTATGATAGGGCAATCAGAGATCCGATTAGATCATTTTATATTTTGTTTAATATCAGATTTCAGGGAAATTGTATCACATTTGTTCAATTTACGTCGCTCCTATTTCAGATAGCCTATTGGGCTAAGCGGCATCTCAAAGCGCATGAAATGGGGACTAAAATGCACTATTAAACTTCTAGGCTAGGGCGAACAGAGACCCGATTAGATCATTTTACATTTTGGTTAATAAAAGAATTCAGCGAAATTCTATCACATTTGTTCAATTTACGTCGCTCCTATTTCAGATAGCATATTGGGCTAAGCGGCATCTCAAAGCGCATGAAATGACGGGTGAAATGCACTATTAAGCTTCTAGGGTGGGGCGAACAGAGACCCGATTAGATCATTTTACATTAAGGTTAATATAAGAATTCACGGAAATTCTATCACATTTGTTCAATTTACGTCGCTCATATTTCAGATAGCTTATTGGGCTAAGCGGCATCTCAAAGCGCATGAAATGGCGAGTAAAATGCACTATTAAACTTCTAGGGTAGGGCAATCAGAGACCCGATTAGATCATTTTATATTTTGGTTAATATAAGAATTCAGCGAAATTCTATCACATTTGTACAATTTACGTCGCTCCTATTTCAGATAGCGTATTGGGCTACGCGGCATCTGAAAGCGCATGAAATGACGAGTGAAATGTACTATCAGACTTCTATGGTAGGGCGAACAGAGGCCCGATTAGATCATTTTATATTTTGTTCAATATAAGAATTCAGCGTAATGCTATCACATTTGTTCAATTTACGTCGTTCCTATTTCAGATAGCGTACTGGGCTCGGCGGCATCTTAAAGCGCGTGGAATGGCGAGTGAAATGCACTATTAGACTTCTATGGTAGGGCGAACAGAGACCCGAATAGGTAATTTTATATTATGGTTAATTTAAGAATTCAGCAAAATTCTATCACATTTGTTCAATTTACGTCGCTCCTATTTCAGTTAGCGTATTCGGCTAAGCGGCATCTCAAAGGGCATGAAATGGCGAGTAAAATGCACTATTAAACTTCTAGGATAAGGCAAACAGCGACCCGAATAGATCATTTTATATTACGGTTAATAAAGAATTCAGCGTAATTCTATCACATTTGTTCAAGTTACGTCGCTCCTATTTCAGATAGCGTATTGGGCTAAGCGGCATCTCAAAGCGCATGAAATGACGAGTGACATGCACTATTAAACTTCTAGGGTAGGGCAAACAGAGACCCGATTAGATCATTTTATATTATGGTTAATGTAAGAATTCAACGAAATTCTATCACATTTGTTCAATTTACGTCGTTCCTATTTCAGATAGCGCATTGGGCTAGGCGGCATCTTAAAGTGCGTGGACTGGCTAGTACAATGCACTACTAAACTTCTATGATAGGGCAATAAGAGACCCGATTAGATCATTTTATATTTTGTTCAATATAAGATTTCAGGGAAATTCTATCACATTTGTTCAATTTACGTCGCTCCTATTTCTGATAGCGTATTGGGCTACGCGGCATCTCAAAGCGCATGAAATGGCGAGTAAAATGCACTATTAAACTTCTAGGGTAGGGCAAACAGAGACCCGATTAGATCATTTTATGTTATGGTTAATTTAAGAATTCAGCAAAATTCTATCACGTTTGTTCAATTTACGTCGCTCCTATTTCAGATAGCGT
Organism: Macropis europaea; assembly: GCA_916610135.2. NCBI lineage: Eukaryota > Metazoa > Arthropoda > Insecta > Hymenoptera > Melittidae > Macropis > Macropis europaea. Next base: position 334,675 of record CAKAJE020001996.1, read on the forward strand.
ATTTGGCTAAGCGGCATCTAAAAGCGCATGAAATGGCGGGTCAAATGCAATACTAAACTTCTAGGATAAGGCAAACAGAGACCCCATTAGATCATTTTATATTTTGGTTAATATGAGAATTCAGCGAAATTCTATCACATCTGTTCAATTAACATCGCTCCTATTTCAGATAGTGTACTGGGCTAGGCGGCATCTTAAAGCGCATGAAATGGCGAGTAAAATGCACTACTAAACTTCTAGGCTAGGGCGAACAGAGACACGATTAGATCATTTTACATTAAGGTTAATATAAGAATTCAGCATAATTCTATCACATTTGTTCAACTTACGTCGCTCCTATTTCAGATAGCATACTGGGCTAGGCGGCATCTGAAATCGCGTGGAATGGCGAGTAAAATGCACTACTAAACTTCTATGATAGGGCAATCAATTACCCGAATAGATCATTTTATGTTATGGTTAATTTAAGAATTCAGCGGAATTCTATCACATTTGTTCAATTTACGTCGCTCCTATTTCAGATAGCGTATCGGGCTAAGCGGCATCTCGGAGCGCATGAAATGGCGAGTATAATGCACTATTAAACTTCTAGGATAAGGCAAACAGAGACCCGATTAGATCATTTTATATTACGGTTAATATAAGAAATCGGCGTAATTCTATCACATTTGTTCAATTTACGTGGCTCCTATTGCAGATAGCGTATTGGGCTAAGCGGCTTCTCAAAGCGCATGAAATGGCGAGTAAAATGCACTATTAAACTTCTAGGGTAGGGCAAACAGAGACCCGATTATAACAAATTTTATATTATGGTTAATTCAAGAATTCAGCAAAATTCTATCACATTTGTTCAATTTACGTCGCTCCTATTTTAGATAGCGTACTGGGCTAGGCGGCATCTTAAAGCGCGTGGAATTGCGAGTAAAATGCACTATTAAACTTCTATGATAGGGCAATCAGAGACCCGATTAGACCATTTTATATTTTGGTTAATATAAGAATTCGGCGAAATTCTATCACATTTGTTCAATTTACGTCGCTGATATTTCAGATAGCGTGCTGGGCTAGGCGGCATCTTAAAGCGCGTGTAATGGCGAGTAAAATACACTACTAAACTTCTATGATAGGGCAATCAGAGACCCGATTAGATCATTTTATATTTTGGTTAATATAAGAATTCAGCGAAATTCTATCACATTTGTTCAATTTACGTCGCTCATATTTCAGATAGCGTTTTGGGCTAAGCGTCATCTCAAAGCGCAAGAAAGGGCGAGTACAATGCACTATTAAACTTCTAGGGTAGGGCAAACAGAGACCCGATTAGATCATTTTATATTATGGTTAATTTAAGAATTCACCGAAATTCTATCACATTTGTTCAATTTACGTCGCTCCTATTTCAGATAGCGTATTGGGCTAAGCGGCATCTCAAAGCGCATGATATGGCGAGTAAAATGCACTATTAAACTTCTAGAGTAAGGCAAACAGAGACCCAATTAGATCATTTTACATTAAGGTTAAAATAAGAATTCGGCGAAATTCTATCACATTTGTTCAATTTCCGTCGCTCTTATTTCAGATAGCGTATTGGGCTAAGCGGCATCTCAAAGCGCATGAAATGGCGATTAAAATGCACTATTAAACTTCTAGGGTAGGGCAAACAGAGACCCGATTACATCATTTTATATTATGGTTAATAAAAGAATTCAGCGAAATTCTATCACATTTGTTCAATGTACGTCGCTCCTATTTCCGATAGCGTATTGGGCTAAGCGGCATCTCAAACCGCAGGAAGCGACGAGTGAAATGCACTATTAAACTTCTAGGGTAGGGCGAACAGAGACCCGATTAGATCATTTTATATTATGCTTAATTTAATAATTAAGCAAAATTCTATCACATTTGTTCAATTTACGTCGCTCCTATTTCATATAGCGTATTGGGCTAAGCGGCATCTCAAAGCGCATGAAATGGCGAGTAAAATGCACTATTAACCTTCTATGATAGGGCAATCAGAGACCCGATAAGATCATTTTATATTTTGGTTAATATAAGAATTCAGCGAAATTCTATCACATTTGTTCAATTTACGTCGCTCCTATTTCAGATAGTGTACTGGGCTAGGCGGCATCTTAAAGCGCGTGGAATGGCGAGTAAACTGCACTATTAAACTTCTAGGGTAGGGCAAACAGAGACCCGATTAGATCATTTTATATTATGGTTATCTTAAGGATTCAGCGAAATTCTATCGTATTTGTTCAATTTACGTCGCTCCTATTTCAGATAGCGTATTGGGCTAAGCGGCATCTCAAAGCGCATGAAATGGAGAGTAAAATGCACTATCAAACTTCTAGGGTAAGGCAATCAGACACCCGATTAGATCATTTTATATTACGGTTAATATAAGAATACAGCGTAATTCTATCACATTTGTTCAATTTGCGTCGCTCCTATTTCAGATAGCCTACTGGGCTAGGCGGCATCCTAAAGCGCGTGGAATGACGAGTGAAATGCACTATTAAACTTCTAGGGTAGGGCAAACAGAGACCCGATTAGACCATTTTATATTATGGTTAACTTAAGGATTCAGCGAAATTCTATCGTATTTGTTCAATTTACGTCGCTCCTGTTTCAGATAGCTTATTGGGCTAAGCGGAGTCTCAAAGCGCATGAAATGGCGAATAGAATGCACTATTAAACTTCTAGGCTAGGGCGAACAGAGACCCGATTAGATCATTTTACATTAAGGTTAATATAAGAATTCAGGGAAATTCTATCACATTTGTACAATTTACGTCGCTCCTATTTCAGATAGCGTATTGGGCTAAGCGGCATCTCAAAGCGCAAGGAATGGCGAGTAAAATGCACTATTAAACTTCTAGGGTAGGGCAAACAGAGACTCGATTAGATCATTTTATATTACGGTTAATATAAGAATTCAGCGTAATTCTGTCACATTTGTTCAACTTACGTCGCTCCTACTTCAGATAGCGTACTGGGCTAGGCGGCATCTTAAAGCGCGTAGAATGGCGAGCAAAATGCACTCTTAAACTTCTATGATAGGGCAATCAGAGACCCGATTAGATCATTTTATATTTTGGTTAATATAAGAATTCAGCGAAATTCTATCACATTTGTTCAATTTACGTCGCTCCTATTTCAGATAGCGTATTGGGCTAAGCGGCATCTCAAAGCGCAAGAAATGGCGAGTAAAATGCACTATTAAACTTCTAGGATAAGGCAAACAGAGACCCGATTAGATCATTTTATATTACGGTTAATATAAGAATTCAGCGTAATTCTGTGACATTTGTTCAACTTACGTAGCTCCTATTTCAGATAGCGTGCTGGGCTAGGCGGCAACTTAAAGCGCGTGGAATGGCGAGTAAAATGCACTGTTAAACTTCTATGATAGGGCAATCAGAGACCCGATAAGATCATTTTATATTTTGGGTAATATAAGAATTCAGCGAAATTCTATCACATTTGTTCAATTTACGTCGCTCCTATTTCAGATAGCTTATTGGGCTAAGCGGCATCGCAAAGCGCATGAATTGACGAGTAAAATGCACTATTAAACTTCTTGGGTAGGGCGAACAGAGACCCGATTACATCATTTTATATTATGGTTAATTTAAGAATTCAGCAAAATTCTATCACATTTGTTCAATTTACGTCGCTCCTATTTCAGATAGCGTACTGGGCTAGGCGGTATCTTAAAGCGCGAGGAATGACGAGTAAAATGCACTATTAAACTTCTATGATAGGGCAATCAGAGACCCGATTAGATCATTTTATATTTTGGTTAATATAAGAATTCAGCGAAATTCTATCACATTTGTTCAATTTACGTCGCTCCTATTTCAGATAGCTTATTGGGCTAAGCGGCATCTCAAAGCGCATGAAGTGGCGAGTAAAATGCACTATTAAACTTCTAGGGTTGGGCGAACAAAGACCCGATTAGATCATTTTACATTAAGGTTAATATAAGAATTCAGCGAAATTCTATCACATTTGTTCAATTTACATCGCTCCTATTTCAGATAGCGACTTGTGCTAAGCGGAATCTCAAAGCGCAAGAAATGGCGAGTAAAATGCACTATTAAACTTCTAGGGTAGGGCAATCAGAGACCCGATTAGATCATTTTATATTACGGTTAACATAAGAATTCAGCGAAATTCTATCACATTTGTTCAATTTACGTCGCTCCTATTTCAGATAGCGTACTGGGCTAGGCGGCATCTCAAAGCGCATGAAATGGCGAGTCAAATGCACTACTAAACTTGTATGATAGGGAAATCAGAGACCCGATTAGATTATTTTATATTTTGGTTAATATAATAATTCAGCGAAATTCTCTCACATTTGTTCAATTTACGTCGCTGATATTTCAGATAGCGTATTGGACTAAGCGGCATCTCAAAGCGCAAGAAATGTCGAGTAAAATGCACTATTAAACTTCTATGATAGGGCACTCAGAGACCCGATTAGATCATTTTATATTTTGGTTAATATAAGAATTCAGCGAAATTCTATCACATTTGTTCAATTTACGTCGCTCCTATTTCAGATAGCTTATTGGGCTAAGCGGCATCGCAAAGCGCATGAAATGACGAGTGAAATGCACTGTTAAACTTCTAGGGTAGGGCAAACAGAGACCCGATTAGATCATTTTATATTATGGTTAATTTAAGAATTCAGCAAAATTCTATCATATTTGTTCAATTTACGTCGCTCCTATTTCAGATAGCGTACTGGGCTAAGCGGCATCTCAAAGCGCAAGAAATGGCGAGTAAAATGCACTATTAAACTTCTAGGGTAGGGCAAACAGAGACCCGATTAGATCATTTTATATTACGGTTAATATAAGAATTCAGCGTAATTCTGTCACATTTGTTCAACTTACGTAGCTCCTATTTCAGATAGCGTACTGGGCTAGGCGGCAACTTAAAGCACGTGGAATGGCGAGTAAAATGCACTATTAAACTTCTATGATAGGCCAATCAGAGACCCGATTACATCATTTTATATTTTGGTTAATATAAGAATTCAGCGAAATTCTATCACATTTGTTCAATTTACGTCGCTCCTATTTCAGATAGCTTATTGGGCTAAGCGGCATCGCAAAGCGCATGAATTGACGAGTAAAATGCACTATTAAACTTCTTGGGTAGGGCGAACAGAGACCCGATTACATCATTTTATATTATGGTTAATTTAAGAATTCAGCAAAATTCTATCACATTTGTTCAATTTACGTCGCTCCTATTTCAGATAGCGTACTGGGCTAGGCGGTATCTTAAAGCGCGAGGAATGACGAGTAAAATGCACTATTAAACTTCTATGATAGGGCAATCAGAGACCCGATTAGATCATTTTATATTTTGGTTAATATAAGAATTCAGCGAAATTCTATCACATTTGTTCAATTTACGTCGCTCCTATTTCAGATAGCTTATTGGGCTAAGCGGCATCTCAAAGCGCATGAAGTGGCGAGTAAAATGCACTATTAAACTTCTAGGGTTGGGCGAACAAAGACCCGATTAGATCATTTTACATTAAGGTTAATATAAGAATTCAGCGAAATTCTATCACATTTGTTCAATTTACATCGCTCCTATTTCAGATAGCGACTTGTGCTAAGCGGCATCTCAAAGCGCAAGAAATGGCGAGTAAAATGCACTATTAAACTTCTAGGGTAGGGCAATCAGAGACCCGATTAGATCATTTTATATTACGGTTAACATAAGAATTCAGCGAAATTCTATCACATTTGTTCAATTTACGTCGCTCCTATTTCAGATAGCGTACTGGGCTAGGCGGCATCTCAAAGCGCATGAAATGGCGAGTCAAATGCACTACTAAACTTGTATGATAGGGAAATCAGAGACCCGATTAGATTATTTTATATTTTGGTTAATATAATAATTCAGCGAAATTCTCTCACATTTGTTCAATTTACGTCGCTGATATTTCAGATAGCGTATTGGACTAAGCGGCATCTCAAAGCGCAAGAAATGTCGAGTAAAATGCACTATTAAACTTCTATGATAGGGCACTCAGAGACCCGATTAGATCATTTTATATTTTGGTTAATATAAGAATTCAGCGAAATTCTATCACATTTGTTCAATTTGCGTCGCTCCTATTTCAGATAGCTTATTGGGCTAAGCGGCATCGCAAAGCGCATGAAATGACGAGTGAAATGCACTGTTAAACTTCTAGGGTAGGGCAAACAGAGACCCGATTAGATCATTTTATATTATGGTTAATTTAAGAATTCAGCAAAATTCTATCATATTTGTTCAATTTACGTCGCTCCTATTTCAGATAGCGTACTGGGCTAAGCGGCATCTCAAAGCGCAAGAAATGGCGAGTAAAATGCACTATTAAACTTCTAGGGTAGGGCAAACAGAGACCCGATTAGATCATTTTATATTACGGTTAATATAAGAATTCAGCGTAATTCTGTCACATTTGTTCAACTTACGTAGCTCCTATTTCAGATAGCGTACTGGGCTAGGCGGCAACTTAAAGCACGTGGAATGGCGAGTAAAATGCACTATTAAACTTCTATGATAGGCCAATCAGAGACCCGATTACATCATTTTATATTTTGGTTAATATAAGAATTCAGCGAAATTCTATCACATTTGTTCAATTTACGTCGCTCCTATATCAGATAGCGTATTGGGCTAAGCGGCATCTCAAAGCGCATGAAATGGCGAGTGAAATGCACTATTAATCTTCTAGGGTAGGGCAATCAGAGACCCCATTAGATCATTTTATATTATGGTTAATTTAAGAATTCAGCGAAATTCTATCACATTTGTTCAATTTACATCGCTCCTATTTCAGATAGCGACTTGTGCTAAGCGGCATCTCAAAGCGCAGGAAATGGCGAGTAAAATGCACTATTAAACTTCTAGGGTAGGGCAAACAGAGACTCCATTAGATCATTTTATATTATGGTTAATTTAAGAATTCAGCGAAATTCTCTCACATTTGTTCAATTTACGTCGCTGATATTTCAGATAGCGTATTGGGCTAAGCGGCATCTCAAAGCGCAAGAAATGGCGAGTAAAATGCACTATTAAACTTCTAGGGTAGGGCAAACAGGGACCCGGTTAGGTCATTTCATATTATGGTTAATTTAAGAATTCAGAAAAATTCTATCACATTTGTTCAATTTACGTCGCTCCTATTTCAGATAGCGTACCCGGATAGGCGGCATCTTAAAGCGCGAGGAATGGCGAGTAAAATGCACTATTAAACTTCTATGATAGGGCAATCAGAGACCCGATTAGATCATTTTATATTTTGGTTAATATAAGAATTCAGCGAAATTCTATCACATTTGTTTAATTTACGTCGCTCCTATTTCAGATAGCGTATTGGGATAAGCGGCATCTCAAAGCGCATGAAATGCTGAGTAAAGTGCGCTATTAAACTTCTAGGGTAGGGCAATCAGAGACCCGAATAGATCATTTTATATTATGGTTAATTTAAGAATTCAGCAAAATTCTATCACATTTGTCCAATTTACGTCGTTCCTATTTCAGATAGCATACTGGGCTAGGCGGCAACTTAAAGCGCGCGGAATGGCGAGTAAAATGCACTATTAAACTTCTATGATAGGGCAATCAGAGACCCGATTAGATCATTTTATATTGTGGTTAATTTAAGAATTCAGCGAAATTCTATCACATTTGTTCAATTTACATCGCTCCTATTTCAGATAGCGTATTGGGCTAAGCGGCATCTCAATGCGCATGAAATGGCCAGTAAAATGCACTATTAAACTTCTAGGATAAGGCAAACGGAGACCCGATTAGACCATTTCATATTACGGTTAATATAAGAATTCAGCGTTATTCTATCACATTTGTTCAACTTACGTCGCTCCTATTTCAGATAGCGTACTGGGCTAGGCGGCATCTTACAGCGCGTGGAATGGCGAGCAAAACGCACTCTTAATCTTCTATGATAGGGCAATCAGAGACCCGATTAGATCATTTTATATTATGGTTAATTTAAGAATTCAGCGAAATTCTATCACAATTGTTCAATTTACGTCGCTCCTATGTCAGATAGCGTATTGGGCTATGCGGCATCTGGAAGCGCATGAAATGACGAGTAAAATGCACTGTTAAACTTCTAGGGTAGGGCAAACAGAGACCAGATTAGATCATTTTATATTACGGTTAATATAAGAATTCAGCGTAATTCTATCACACTTGTTCAACTTACGTCGCTCCTATTTCAGATAGCGTACTGGGCAAGGCGGTATCTCAAAGCGCGTGGAAGGGCGAGTAAAATGCACTACTAAACTTCTATGATAGGGTAATCAGAGACCCGACTAGATCATTTTATATTTTGGTTAATATAAGAATTGAGCGAAATTCTCTCACATTTGTTCAATTTACGTCGCTGATATTTCAGATAGCGTATTGGACTAAGCGGCATCTCAAAGCACAAGAAATGTCGAGTAAAATGCACTATTAAACTTCAAGGGTAGGGCAAACAGGGACCCGATAAGATCATTTTATATTATGGTTAATTTAAGAATTCAGCGAAATTCTCTCACATTTGTTCAATTTACGTCGCTGATATTTCAGATAGCGTATTGGGCTAAGCGGCAACTCGAAGCGCGAGAAATGGCGAGTAAAATGCACTATTAAACTTCTAGGGTAGGGCAAACAGAGACCCGATTAGATCATTTTATATTTTGCTTAATATAAGAATTCAGCGAAATTCTATCACATTTGTTGAATTTACGTCGCTCCTATTTCAGATAGCGTACTGGGATAGGCGGCATCTTAAAGCGCGTGGAATGGCGAGTAGAATGCACTATTAAACTTCTAGGCTAGGGCGAACAGAGACCCGAGCAGATCATTTTACATTATGGTTAATAAAAGAATTCAGCGTAATTCTATCACATTTGTTCAACTTACGTCGCTCCTATTTCAGATAGCGTATTGGGCTAAGCGGCATCTCAAGGCGCATGAAATGGCGAGTGAAATGCACTATTAAACTTCTATGGTAGGGCGAACAGAGACCCGATTGGATCATTTTACATTAAGGTTAATATAAGAATTCACGGAAATTCTATCACATTTGTTCAATTTACGTCGCTCCTATTCCAGATAGCGTATTGGGCTAAGCCGGATCTGAAAGCGCATGAAATGGCGACTAAAATGCACTATTAAACTTCTAGGGTAGGGCAAACAGAGACCCGATTAGATCATTTTATATTATGGTTAATTTAAGAATTCAGCAAAATTCTATCACATTTGTTCAATTTACGTCGCTCCTATTTCAGATAGCGTACTGGGCTAGGCGGAATCTTAAAGCGCGTGGATTGGCGAGTAAAATGCACTATTAATCTTCTAGGGTAGGGCGAACAGAGACCCGATTAGAACACTTTACATTAAGGTTAATATAAGAATTCAGCGAAAGTCTCTCACATTTGTTCAATTTACGTCGCTGCTATTTCAGATAGCGTATTGGGCTAAGCGGCATCTCAATGCGCATGAAATGGCGAGTAAAATGCACTATTAAACTTCTAGGATAAGGCAAACAGAGACCCGATTCGATCATTTTATATTACGGTTAATATAAGAATGCAGCGTAATTCTATCACATTTGTTCAACGTACGTCGCTCCTATTTCAGATAGGGTACTGGGCTAGGCGGCATCTTAAAGCGCGTGGAATGGCGGGTAAAATGCACTATTAAACTTCTATGATAGGGCTAGCAGAGACCCGATTAGACCATTTTATATTACGGTTAATATAAGAATTCAGCGGATTTCTATCACATTTGTTCAACTTACGTCGCTCCTATTTCAGATAGCGTACTGGGCTAGGCGGCATCTTAAAGCGCACGAAATGGCGAGTAAAATGCTCTATTAAACTTCTATTATAGGGCTATCAGAGACCCGATTAGATCATTTTATATTTTGGTTAATATAAGAATTCAGCGAAATTCTATCACATTTGTTCAACTTACGTCGCTGCTATTTCAGATAGCGTATTGTGCTAAGCGGCATCTCAATGCGCATGAAATGGCGAGTAAAATGCACTATTAAACTTCTAGGATAAGGCAAACAGAGACCCGATTAGATCATTTTATATTACGGTTAATATAAGAATTCAGCGTAATTCTATCACATTTGTTCAACTTACGTCGCTCCTATTTCAGATAGCGTACTGGGCTAGGCGGCATCTTAAAGCGCGTGGAATGGCGAGTAAAATGCACTGCTAAACTTCTAGGGTAGGGCGAACGAAGGCCCGATTAGATCATTTTACATTGAGGTTAATATAAGAATTCAGGGAAATTCTATCACATTTGTTCAATTTATGTCGCTCCTATTTCAGATAGCGTATTGGTCTAAGCGCCATCTCAAAGCGCATGAAATTGCGAGTGAAATGCACTATTAAACTTCTAAGGTAGGGCGAACAGAGACGCGATTAGATCATTTTACATTAAGGTTAATATAAGTATTCAGGGAAATTCTATCACATTTGTTCAATTTACGTCGCTCCTATTTCAGATAGCGTATTGGGCTAAGCGGCATCTCAAAGCCCATGAAATGGCGAGTAAAATGCACTGTTAAACTTCTAGGGTAGGGCAAACAGAGACCCGATTAGATCATTTTATATTTTGGTTAATATAAGAATTCAGCGAAATTCTATCACATTTGTTTAATTTACGTCGCTCCTATTTCAGATAGCGTATTGGACTAAGCGGCATCTCAAAGCGCAAGAAATGGCGAGTAAAATGCACTATTAAACTTCTAGGATAAGGCAAACAGAGACCCGATTAGATCATTTTATATTACGGTTAATATAAGAATTCAGCGTAATTCTGTGACATTTGTTCAACTTACGTAGCTCCTATTTCAGATAGCGTGCTGGGCTAGGCGGCAACTTAAAGCGCGTGGAATGGCGAGTAAAATGCGCTATTAAACTCCTAGGATAAGGCAAACACAGACCCGATTAGATCATTTTATATTACTGTTAATATAAGAATTCAGCGTAATTCTATCACATTTGTTCAAGTTACGTCGCTCCTATTTCAGATAGCGTACTGGTCTAGGCGGCATCTGAAAGCGCGTGGAATGGCAAGTAAAATGCACTACTAATCTTCTATGATAGGGCAATCAGAGACCCGATAAGATCATTTTATATTTTGGTTAATATAAGAATTCAGCGAAATTCTATCACATTTGTTCAATTTACGTCGCTCCTATTTCAGATAGCTTATTGGGCTAAGCGGCATCGCAAAGCGCATGAATTGACGAGTAAAATGCACTATTAAACTTCTTGGGTAGGGCGCACAGAGACCCGATTACATCATTTTATATTATGGTTAATTTAAGAATTCAGCAAAATTCTATCACATTTGTTCAATTTACGTCACTCCTATTTCAGATAGCGTACTGGGCTAGGCGGTATCTTAAAGCGCGAGGAATGACGAGTAAAATGCACTATTAAACTTCTATGATAGGGCAATCAGAGACCCGATAAGATCATTTTATATTTTGGTTAATATAAGAATTCAGCGAAATTCTATCACATTTGTTCAATTTGCGTCGCTCCTATTTCAGATAGCTTATTGGGATAAGCGGCATCGCAAAGCGCATGAAATGACGAGTGAAATGCACTATTAAACTTCTAGGGTAGGGCAAACAGAGACCCGATTAGATCATTTTATATTATGGTTAATTTAAGAATTCAGCAAAATTCTAGCATATTTGTTCAATTTACGTCGCTCCTATTTCAGATAGCGTACTGGGCTAAGCGGCATCTCAAAGCGCAAGAAATGGCGAGTAAAATGCACTATTAAACTTCTAGGGTAGGGCAAACAGAGACCCGATTAGATCATTTTATATTACGGTTAATATAAGAATTCAGCGTAATTCTGTCACATTTGTTCAACTTACGTAGCTCCTATTTCAGATAGCGTACTGGGCTAGGCGGCAACTTAAAGCACGTGGAATGGCGAGTAAAATGCACTATTAATCTTCTATGATAGGCCAATCAGAGACCCGATTAGATCATTTTATATTTTGGTTAATATAAGAATTCAGCGAAATTCTATCACATTTGTTCAATTTACGCCGCTCCTATGTCAGATAGCGTATTGGGCTAAGCGGCATCTCAAAGCGCATGAAATGGCGAGTGAAATGCACTATTAAACTTCTAGGGTAGGGCAAACAGAGACCCGATTAGATCAGTTTATATTATGGTTAATTTAAGAATTCAGAAAAATTCTATCACATTTGTTCAATTTACGTCGCTCCTATTTCAGATAGCGTACCCGGATAGGCGGCATCTTAAAGCGCGAGGAATGGCGAGTAAAATGAACTATTAAACTTCTATGATAGGGCAATCAGAGACCCGATTAGATCATTTTATATTTTGGTTAATATAAGAATTCAGCGAAATTCTATCACATTTGTTCAATTTACATCGCTCCTATTTCAGATAGCGACTTGTGCTAAGCGGCATCTCAAAGCGCAGGAAATGGCGAGTAAAATGCACCATTAAACTTCTAGGGTAGGGCAAACAGAGACCCCATTAGATCATTTTATATTATGGTTAATTTAAGAATTCAGCGAAATTCTCTCACATTTGTTCAATTTACGTCGCTGATATTTCAGATAGCGTTTGGGCTAAGCGGCATCTCAAAGCGCAAGAAATGGCGAGTAAAATGCACTATTAAACTTCTAGGGTAGGGCAAACAGAGACCCGATTAGGTCATTTCATATTATGGTTAATTTAAGAATTCAGAAAAATTCTATCACATTTCTTCAACTTACGTCGCTCCTATTTCAGATAGCGTACCCGGATAGGCGGCATCTTAAAGCGCGAGGAATGGCGAGTAAAATGCACTATTAAACTTCTATGATAGGGCAATCAGAGACCCGATTAGATCATTTTATATTTTGGTTAATATAAGAATTCAGCGAAATTCTATCACATTTGTTCAATTTACGTCGCTCCTATTTCAGATAGCTTATTGGGCTAAGCGGCAACTCAAAGCGCATGAAATGACAAGTGAAATGCACCATTAAACTTCATGGGTAGGGCGAACAAAGACCCGATTAAATCATTTTACATTAAGGTTAATATAAGAATTCAGCGAAATTCTATCACATTTGTTCAATTTACATCGCTCCTATTTCAGATAGCGACTTGTGTCAAGCGTCATCTCAAAGCGCAAGAAATGGCGAGTAAAATGCACTATTAAACTTCTAGGGTAGGGCAAACAGAGACCAGTTTAGATCATTTTATATTATGGTTAATTTAAGGATTCAGCAAAATTCTATCACATTTGTTCAATTTACGTCGCTCCTATTTCAGATAGCGTACCCGGATAGGCGGCATCTTAAAGCGCGAGGAATGGCGAGTAAAATGAACTATTAAACTTCTATGATAGGGCAATCAGAGACCCGATTAGATCATTTTATATTTTGGTTAATAAAAGAATTCAGCGTAATTCTATCACATTTGTTCAACTTACGTCGCTCCTATTTCAGATAGCGTATTGGGCTAAGCGGCATCTCAAAGCGCATGAAATGGCGAGTGAAATGCACTATTAGACTTCTATGGTAGGGCGAACAGAGACCCGATTGGATCATTTTACATTAAGGTTTATATAAGAATTCACGGAAATTCTATCACATTTGTTCAATTTACGTCGCTCCTATTCCAGATAGCGTATTGGGCTAAGCGGCATCTCAAAGCGCATGAAATGGCGAGTAAAATGCGCTATTAAACTCCTAGGATAAGGCAAACACAGACCCGATTAGATCATTTTATATTACGGTTAATATAAGAATTCAGCGTAATTCTATCACATTTGTTCAAGTTACGTCGCTCCTATTTCAGATAGCGTACTGGTCTAGGCGGCATCTGAAAGCGCGTGGAATGGCAAGTAAAATGCACTACTAATCTTCTATGATAGGGCAATCAGAGACCCGATTAGATCATTTTATATTTTGATTAATATAAGGTTTCAGGGAAATTCTATCACATTTGTTCAATTTACGTCGCTCCTATTTCAGATAGCGTATTGGGCTAAGCCGGATCTCAAAGCGCATGAAATGGCGACTAAAATGCACTATTAAACTTCTAGGGTAGGGCAAACAGAGACCCGATTAGATCATTTTATATTATAGTTAATTTAAGAATTCAGCAAAATTCTATCACATTTGTTCAACTTACGTCGCTCCTGTTTCAGATAGCGTACTGGGCTAGGCGGCAACTTAAAGCGCGTGGAAGGGCGAGTAAAATGCACCACTAAACTTCTATGATCGGGCAATCAGAGTCCCGTTTAGATCATTTTATATTATGGTTAATTTAAGAATTCAGCGAAATTCTATCACATTTGTTCAATTTACATCGCTCCTATTTCAGATAGCGTATTGGGCTAAGCGGCATCTCAATGCGCATGAAATGGCCAGTAAAATGCACTCTTAATCTTCTATGATAGGGCAATCAGAGACCCGATTAGATCATTTTATATTTTGGTTAATATAAGAATTCAGCGAAATTCTATCACATTTGTTCAATTTACGTCGCTCCTATTTCAGATAGCGTATTGGGCTAAGCGGCATCTCTAAGCGCATGAAATGACTAGTGAAATGCACTATTAAACTTCTAGGGTAGGGCGAACAAAGACCCGATTAGATCATTTTATATTATGGTTAATTTAAGAATTCAGCGAAATTCTATCACATTTGTTCAATTTACGTTGCTCCTATTTCAGATAGCGTACTGGGCTAGGCGGCAACTTAAAGCGCGTGGAAGGGCGAGTAAAATGCACCACTAAACTTCTATGATCGGGCAATCAGAGTCCCGTTTAGATCATTTTATATTCTGGTTAATATAAGAATTCAGCGAAATTCTATCACATTTGTTTAATTTACGTCGCTCCTATTTCAGATAGCGTATTGGGATAAGCGGCATCTCAAAGCGCATGAAATGCTGAGTAAAATGCGCTATTAAACTTCTAGGGTAGGGCAATCAGAGACCCGATTAGATCACTTTATATTATGGTTAATTTAAGGATTCAGCAAAATTCTATCACATTTGTTCAATTTACGTCGTTCCTATTTCAGATAGCATACTGGGCTAGGCGGCAACTTAAAGCGCGCGGAATGGCGAGTAAAATGCACTATTAAACTTCTATGATAGGGCAATCAGAGACCCGATTAGATCATTTTATATTCTGGTTAATTTAAGAATTCAGCGAAATTCTATCACATTTGTTCAATTTACATCGCTCCTATTTCAGATAGCGTATTGGGCTAAGCGGCATCTCAATGCGCATGAAATGGCCAGTAAAATGCACTATTAAACTTCTAGGATAAGGCAAACGGAGACCCGATTAGACCATTTCATATTACGGTTAATATAAGAATTCAGCGTTATTCTATCACATTTGTTCAACTTACGTCGCTCCTATTTCAGATAGCGTACTGGGCTAGGCGGCATCTTAAAGCGCGTGGAATGGCGAGCAAAATGCACTATTAAACTTCTACGATAGGGCAATGAGAGACCCGATTAGATCATTTTATATTTTGGTTAATATAAGAATTCAGCGAAATTCTATCACATTTGTTCAATTTACGTCGCTCCTATTTCAGATAGCGTATTGGGCTAAGCGGCATCTCAAAGCGCAAGATATGGCGAGTAAAATGCACTATTAAACTTCTAGGGTAGGGCAAACAGAGACCCCATTAGATCATTTTATATTATATTTAATTTAAGAATTCAGCGAAATTCTATCACATTTGTTCAATTTACGTTGCTCCTATTTCAGATAGCGTATTGGGCTAAGCGGCATCTCAAAGCGCATGAAATGGCGAGTGAAATGCACTATTAGACTTCTATGGTAGGGCGAACAGAGACCCGATTGGATCATTTTACATTAAGGTTAATATAAGAATTCACGGAAATTCTATCACATTTGTTCAATTTACGTCGCTCCTATTTCAGATAGCGTATTGGGCTAAGCGGCCTCTCAAAGCGCATGAAATGGCGCGTAAAATGCGCTATTATACTTCTAGGATAAGGCAAACGGAGACCCGATTAGTTCATTTTATATTACGGTTAATATAAGAATTCAGCGTAATTCTATCACATTTGTTCATCTTACGTCGCTCCTATTTCAGATAGCCTACTGACCTATGCGGCATCTTAAAGCGCGTGGAAGGGCGAGTAAAATGCACTACTAAACTTCTATGATAGAGCAATCAGAGACCCGATTAGATCATTTTATATTTTGTTTAATATAAGATTTCAGGGAAATTCTATCACATTTGTTCAATTTACGTCGCTCCTATTTCAGATAGCGTATTGGGCTAAGCCGGATCTCAAAGCGCATGAAATGGCGACTAAAATGCACTGTTAAACTTCTGGGGTAGGGCAAACAGAGACCCGATTAGATCATTTTATATTATGGTTAATTTAAGAATTCAGCAAAATTCTATCACATTTGTTCAACTTTCGTCGCTCGTATTTCAGATAGCGTATTCGGCTAAGCGGCATCTCAAAGCGCATGAAATGGCGAGTATAATGCACTATTAAACTTCTAGGATAAAAGCAAACAGATACCCGATTCGATCATTTTATATTACGGTTAATATAAGAATGCAGCGTAATTCTATCACATTGGTTCAAGTTACGTCGCTCCTATTTCAGATAGCGTATTGGGCTAAGCGGCATCTCAAAGCGCATGAAATGCTGAGTAAAATGCGCTATTAAACTTCTAGGGTAGGGCAATCAGAGACCCGATTAGATCATTTTATATTATGGTTAATTTAAGGATTCAGCAAAATTCTATCACATTTGTTCAATTTACGTCGTTCCTATTTCAGATAGCATACTGGGCTAGGCGGCAACTTAAAGCGCGCGGAATGGCGAGTAAAATGCACTATTAAACTTCTATGATAGGGCAATCAGAGACCCGATTAGATCATTTTATATTGTGGTTAATTTAAGAATTCAGCGAAATTCTATCACATTTGTTCAATTTACATCGCTCCTATTTCAGATAGCGTATTGGGCTAAGCGGCATCTCAATGCGCATGAAATGGCCAGTAAAATGCACTATTAAACTTCTAGGACAAGGCAAACGGAGACCCGATTAGACCATTTCATATTACGGTTAATATAAGAATTCAGCGTTATTCTATCACATTTGTTCAACTTACGTCGCTCCTATTTCAGATAGCGTACTGGGCTAGGCGGCATCTTAAAGCGCGTGGAATGGCGAGCAAAATGCACTCTTAAACTTCTATGATAGGGCAATAAGAGACCCGTTTAGATCATTTTATATTTTGGTTAATATAAGAATTCAGCGAAATTCTATCACATTTGTTCAACTTACGTCGCTCCTATTTCAGATAGCGTACTGGGCTAGGCGGCATCTTAAAGCGCGTGGAATGGCGAGCAAAATGCACTCTTAAACTTCTATGATAGGGCAATAAGAGACCCGTTTAGATCATTTTATATTTTGGTTAATATAAGAATTCAGCGAAATTCTATCACATTTGTTCAATTTACGTCGCCCCTATTTCAGATAGCGTATTGGGCTAAGCGGCATCTCAAAGCGCAAGATATGGCGAGTAAAATGCGCTAATAAACTTCTAGGATAAGGCAAACAGAGACTCGATTAGATCATTTTATATTACGGTTAATATAAGAATTCAGCGTAATTCCATCACATTTGTTCAAGTTACGTCGCTCCTATTTCAGATAGCGTACTGGGCTAGGCGGCATCTTAAAGCGCGTGGAATGGCGAGTAAAATGCACTACTAATCTTCTATGATAGGGCAATCAGAGACCCGATTAGATCATTTTATATTTTGATTAATATAAGGTTTCAGGGAAATTCTATCACATTTGTTCAATTTACGTCGCTCCTATTTCAGATAGCGTATTGGGCTAAGCGGCATCTCAAAGCGCATGAAATGGCGAGTAAAATGCACTATTAAACTCCTAGGGTAGGGCAAACAGAGACCCGATTAGATCATTTTATATTATGGTTAATTTAAGAATTCAGCAAGATTCTATCACATTTGTTGAATTTACGTCGCTCCTATTTCAGATAGCGTACTGGGATAGGCGGCATCTTAAAGCGCGTGGAATGGCGAGTAGAATGCACTATTAAACTTCTATGGTAGGGCAAACAGAGACTCGATTAGATCATTTTACATTAATGTTAATAAAAGAATTCAGCGAAATTCTATCACATTTGTTCAACTTACGTCGCTCCTATTTCAGATAGCGTACTGGGCTAAGCGGCACCTCAAAGCGCATGAAATGGCGAGTGAAATGCACTATTAGACTTCTATGGTAGGGCGAACAGAGACCCGATTGGATCATTTTACATTAAGGTTTATATAAGAATTCACGGAAATTCTATCACATTTGTTCAATTTACGTGGCTCCTATTTCAGATAGCGTATTGGGCTAAGCGGCCTCTCAAAGCGCATGAAATGGCGCGTAAAATGCACTATTAAACTTCTAGGACAAGGCAAACGGAGACCCGATTAGACCATTTCATATTACGGTTAATATAAGAATTCAGCGTTATTCTATCACATTTGTTCAACTTACGTCGCTCCTATTTCAGATAGCGTACTGGGCTAGGCGGCATCTTAAAGCGCGTGGAATGGCGAGCAAAATGCACTCTTAAACTTCTATGATAGGGCAATAAGAGACCCGTTTAGATCATTTTATATTTTGGTTAATATAAGAATTCAGCGAAATTCTATCACATTTGTTCAACTTACGTCGCTCCTATTTCAGATAGCGTACTGGGCTAGGCGGCATCTTAAAGCGCGTGGAATGGCGAGCAAAATGCACTCTTAAACTTCTATGATAGGGCAATAAGAGACGCGTTTAGATCATTTTATATTTTGGTTAATATAAGAATTCAGCGAAATTCTATCACATTTGTTCAATTTACGTCGCCCCTATTTCAGATAGCGTATTGGGCTAAGCGGCATCTCAAAGCGCAAGATATGGCGAGTAAAATGCGCTAATAAACTTCTAGGATAAGGCAAACAGAGACCCGATTAGATCATTTTATATTACGGTTAATATAAGAATTCAGCGTAATTCCATCACATTTGTTCAAGTTACGTCGCTCCTATTTCAGATAGCGTACTGGGCTAGGCGGCATCTTAAAGCGCGTGGAATGGCGAGTAAAATGCACTACTAATCTTCTATGATAGGGCAATCAGAGACCCGATTAGATCATTTTATATTTTGATTAATATAAGGTTTCAGGGAAATTCTATCACATTTGTTCAATTTACGTCGCTCCTATTTCAGATAGCGTATTGGGCTAAGCGGCATCTCAAAGCGCATGAAATGGCGAGTAAAATGCACTATTAAACTCCTAGGGTAGGGCAAACAGAGACCCGATTAGATCATTTTATATTATGGTTAATTTAAGAATTCAGCAAGATTCTATCACATTTGTTGAATTTACGTCGCTCCTATTTCAGATAGCGTACTGGGATAGGCGGCATCTTAAAGCGCGTGGAATGGCGAGTAGAATGCACTATTAAACTTCTATGGTAGGGCAAACAGAGACTCGATTAGATCATTTTACATTAATGTTAATAAAAGAATTCAGCGAAATTCTATCACATTTGTTCAACTTACGTCGCTCCTATTTCAGATAGCGTACTGGGCTAAGCGGCACCTCAAAGCGCATGAAATGGCGAGTGAAATGCACTATTAGACTTCTATGGTAGGGCGAACAGAGACCCGATTGGATCATTTTACATTAAGGTTTATATAAGAATTCACGGAAATTCTATCACATTTGTTCAATTTACGTGGCTCCTATTTCAGATAGCGTATTGGGCTAAGCGGCCTCTCAAAGCGCATGAAATGGCGCGTAAAATGCGCTATTATACTTCTAGGATAAGGCAAACGGAGACCCGATTAGTTCATTTTATATTACGGTTAATATAAGAATTCAGCGTAATTCTATCACATTTGTTCATCTTACGTCGCTCCTATTTCAGATAGCCTACTGACCTATGCGGCATCTTAAAGCGCGTGGAAGGGCGAGTAAAATGCACTACTAAACTTCTATGATAGAGCAATCAGAGACCCGATTAGATCATTTTATATTTTGTTTAATATAAGATTTCAGGGAAATTCTATCACATTTGTTCAATTTACGTCGCTCCTATTTCAGATAGCGTATTGGGCTAAGCGGCATCTCAAAGCGCATGAAATGGCGAGTGAAATGCACTATTAGACTTCTATGGTAGGGCGAACAGAGACCCGATTGGATCATTTTATATTATGGTTAATTTAAGAATTCAGCGAAATTCTATCACATTTGTTCAATTTACGTCGCTCCAATTTCAGATAGCGTATTGGGCTAAGCGGAATCTCAAAGCGCATGAAATGGCGAATAAAATGCACTATTAAACTTCTAGGCTAGGGCGAACAGAGACCCGAGCAGATCATTTTACATTATGGTTAATAAAAGAATTCAGCGTAATTCTATCACATTTGTTCAACTTACGTCGCTCCTATTTCAGATAGCGTATTGGGCTAAGCGGCATCTCAAAGCGCATGAAATGGCGAGTGAAATGCACTATTAGACTTCTATGGTAGGGCGAACAGAGACCCGATTGGATCATTTTACATTAAGGTTAATATAAGAATTCACGGAAATTCTATCACATTTGTTCAATTTACGTCGCTCCTATTCCAGATAGCGTATTGGGCTAAGCGGCATCTCAAAGCGCATGAAATGGCGAGTAAAATGCGCTATTAAACACCTAGGATAAGGCAAACACAGACCCGATTAGATCATTTTATATTACGGTTAATATAAGAATTCAGCGTAATTCTATCACATTTGTTCAAGTTACGTCGCTCCTATTTCAGATAGCCTATTGGGCTAAGCGGCATCTCAAAGCGCATGAAATGGCGAATAAAATGCACTATTAAACTTCTAGGCTAGGGCGAACAGAGACCCGAGCAGATCATTTTACATTATGGTTAATAAAAGAATTCAGCGTAATTCTCTCACATTTGTTCAACTTACGTCGCTCCTATTTCAGATAGCGTATTGGGCTAAGCGGCATCTCAAAGCGCATGAAATGGCGAGTGAAATGCACTATTAGACTTCTATGGTAGGGCGAACAGAGACCAGATTGGATCATTTTACATTAAGGTTAATATAAGAATTCACGGAAATTCTATCACATTTGTTCAATTTACACGCTCCTATTCCAGATAGCGTATTGGGCTAAGCGGCATCTCAAAGCGCATGAAATGGCGAGTAAAATGCGCTATTAAACTTCTAGGATAAGGCAAACAGAGACACGATTAGATCATTTTATATTACGGTTAATATAAGAATTCAGCGTAATTCCATCACATTTGTTCAAGTTACGTCGCTCCTATTTCAGATAGCGTACTGGGCTAGGCGGCATCTTAAAGCGCGTGGAATGGCGAGTAAAATGCACTACTAATCTTCTATGATAGGGCAATCAGAGACCCGATTAGATCATTTTATATTTTGATTAATATAAGGTTTCAGGGAAATTCTATCACATTTGTTCAATTTACGTCGCTCCTATTTCAGATAGCGTATTGTGCTAAGCCGGATCTCAAAGCGCATGAAATGGCGACTAAAATGCACTGGTAAACTTCTGGGGTAGGGCAAACAGAGACCGATTAGATCATTTTATATTATGGTTAATTTAAGAATTCAGCAAAATTCTATCACATTTGTTCAACTTTCGTCGCTCGTATTTCAGATAGCGTATTCGGCTAAGCGGCATCTCAAAGCGCATGAAATGGCGAGTATAATGCACTATTAAACTTCTAGGATAAGGCAAACAGATACCCGATTCGATCATTTTATATTACGGTTAATATAAGAATGCAGCGTAATTCTATCACATTGGTTCAAGTTACGTCGCTCCTATTTCAGATAGCGTACTGGGCTAAGCGGCATCTCAAAGCGCATGAAATGGCGAGTAAAATGCGCTATTAAACTCCTAGGATAAGGCAAACACAGACCCGATTAGATCATTTTATATTACGGTTAATATAAGAATTCAGCGTAATTCTATCACATTTGTTCAAGTTACGTCGCTCCTATTTCAGATAGCGTATTGGGCTAAGCGGCATCTCAAAGCGCATGAAATGGCGAATAAAATGCACTATTAAACTTCTAGGCTAGGGCGAACAGAGACCCGTGCAGATCATTTTACATTACGGTTAATATAAGAATTCAGCGTAATTCTATCACATTTGTTCAAGTTACGTCGCTCCTATTTCAGATAGCGTATTGGGCTAAGCGGCACCTCAAAGCGCATGAAATGGCGAATAAAATGCACTATTAAACTTCTAGGCTAGCGCGAACAGAGACCCGTGCAGATCATTTTACATTATGGATAATAAGAGAATTCAGCGTAATTCTCTCACATTTGTTCAACTTACGTCGCTCCTATTTCAGATAGCGTATTGGGCTAAGCGGCATCTCAAAGCGCATGAAATGGCGAGTGAAATGCACTATTAGACTTCTATGGTAGGGCGAACAGAGACCAGATTGGATCATTTTACATTAAGGTTAATATAAGAATTCACGGAAATTCTATCACATTTGTTCAATTTACGTCACTCCTATTCCAGATAGCGTATTGGGCTAAGCGGCATCTCAAAGCGCATGAAATGGCGAGTAAAATGCGCTATTAAACTTCTAGGATAAGGCAAACAGAGACCCGATTAGATTATTTTATATTACGGTTAATATAAGAATTTAGCGTAATTCCATCACATTTGTTCAAGTTACGTCGCTCCTATTTCAGATAGCGTACTGGGCTAGGCGGCATCTTAAAGCGCGTGGAATGGCGAGTAAAATGCACTACTAATCTTCTATGATAGGGCAATCAGAGACCCGATTAGATCATTTTATATTTTAATTAATATAAGGTTTCAGGGAAATTCTATCACATTTGTTCAATTTACGTCGCTCCTATTTCAGATAGCGTATTGGGCTTAGCGGCATCTCAAAGCGCATGAAATGGCGAGTAAAATGCACTATTAAACTCCTAGGGTAGGGCAAACAGAGACCCGATTAGATCATTTTATATTATGGTTAATTTAAGAATTCAGCAAGATTCTATCACATTTGTTGAATTTACGTCGCTCCTATTACAGATAGCGTACTGGGATAGGCGGCATCTTAAAGCGCGTGGAATGGCGAGTAGAATGCACTATTAAAATTCTATGGTAGGGCAAACAGAGACCCGATTAGATCATTTTATATTACGGTTAATATAAGAATTCAGCGTAATTCCATCACATTTGTTCAAGTTACGTCGCTCCTATTTCAGATAGCGTACTGGGCTAGGCGGCAACTTAAAGCGCGTGGAATGGCGAGTAAAATGCACTACTAATCTTCTATGATAGGTAGATCAGAGACCCGATTAGATCATTTTATATTTTAATTAATATAAGGTTTCAGGGAAATTCTATCACATTTGTTCAATTTACGTCGCTCCTATTTCAGATAGCGTATTGGGCTTAGCGGCATCTCAAAGCGCATGAAATGGCGAGTAAAATGCACTATTAAACTCCTAGGGTAGGGCAAACAGAGACCCGATTAGATCATTTTATATTATGGTTAATTTAAGAATTCAGCAAGATTCTATCACATTTGTTGAATTTACGTCGCTCCTATTTCAGATAGCGTACTGGGATAGGCGGCATCTTAAAGCGCGTGGAATGGCGAGTAGAATGCACTATTAAAATTCTATGGTAGGGCAAACAGAGACTCGATTAGATCATTTTACATTAATGTTAATAAAAGAATTCAGCGAAATTCTATCACATTTGTTCAACTTACGTCGCTCCTATTTCAGATAGCGTACTGGGCTAAGCGGCACCTCAAAGCGCATGAAATGGCGAGTGAAATGCACTATTAGACTTCTATGGTAGGGCGAACAGAGACCCGATTGGATCATTTTACATTAAGGTTTATATAAGAATTCACGGAAATTCTATCACATTTGTTCAATTTACGTGGCTCCTATTTCAGATAGCGTATTGGGCTAAGCGGCCTCTCAAAGCGCATGAAATGGCGCGTAAAATGCGCTATTATACTTCTAGGATAAGGCAAACGGAGACCCGATTAGTTCATTTTATATTACGGTTAATATAAGAATTCAGCGTAATTCTATCACATTTGTTCATCTTACGTCGCTCCTATTTCAGATAGCCTACTGACCTATGCGGCATCTTAAAGCGTGTGGAAGGGCGAGTAAAATGCACTACTAAACTTCTATGATAGAGCAATCAGAGACCCGATTAGATCATTTTATATTTTGTTTAATATAAGATTTCAGGGAATTCTATCACATTTGTTCAATTTACGTCGCTCCTATTTCAGATAGCGTATTGGGCTAAGCGGCATCTCAAAGCGCATGAAATGGCGAGTGAAATGCACTATTAAACTTCTAGGGTAGAGCAAACAGAGACCCGATTAGATCA